>JAQFVV010000084.1:4094848-4534848 GCA_028023455.1 Epiperipatus broadwayi | reverse complement strand
GGTTTGCCTTGGAAAATTTTCATGCATGGCTTACTGGTGTATAGAGACCAAGCAGCAGTCTTGTTTTGATTAAATTTTAGATGGTGTGTTGCTTGAAAGTCTTGCAGTATTTTCTGTAGTATTGGTATCTGTTTTCTTGATGGTAGGAAGACTGTGATGTCATCCATATATGCAATGCTGGGTATATGTTATGATGTGCCTGGTATCTGGATGCCTTTGATACTCTGCTGAATTTTGAGTATGAGTGGGTTGATGTAAAAAGTAAATAACAGTGAGCTGAGAGGTGAGCCTTGGGATATGGATTGTGTGGGAATGAATGACAGAGAATTTTTGCCATTGAGTGTGATATGTATTTCTCTGCTAAGTAGTAGGTTTGTGAGCAGGTACAGATGAGTTCATGGAATTGTGGTGTCAGCTAGCATATTGATTAATGTATTGATGTTGACCGAGTCAAAAGCACTTCTATATCAAGTTGAACTGCAATTGGTGCATACTTCTTTCTGTCCCATACTGAGTTAATAACTGTTTTAAATATCATTTCAGCCTGTGCAGTTGATGATTGCTTCCTTGCAAACTGGCTGTGTGAAATTAGTGGTAGAATATGTGGCTCTAGGCTGTCTTTGAGTACTTTTTCAATTATTTTAATCATAAGTGGCCCCATTGAGACTGGTCGTAGGTTGGATAGTGTTGATATGTGGACTTTTTTCTTGTTGAAGGGGACTATTGCTATTGGATATAAACCTTGGATATTGTGCAACTTCTGTGATAGATGATTTGCAAGGTCACATAAATATTGGCTAGTGAACTGGCTGAGATGTGCAAGGACAAATGTGGGTATTCCATGTGCTCATGGGTGACATGCATTAGTTACTGTTGCTAGTTTAGTAGCAAATTCTGTGATGTTGTATGGGGTATTTGTTTCTGGTTTTCCAAAGACATTAGAATTATATTTGACCAGGTGGTATGCTTGCAGCTTTTGTTTGAAATGCTGATAGATCGGTTTTAACATATTATCTCCTGCATATGTGAGCCCTTGCTCTGTGAGTGCCATTGGTACTCTGACAGTGGATGGGTAGCCCAAGGCCCAGCGAATGTATTTTCTTGTCCATGTGTGTTGTTGGCCGAGGCAGACTTTACTCTTTTTTATTGCTAGGTAGTTTTTCAGATGGTTACAGATGTTATTGTATGTTTGTGTAAGCCTGCATATATGTTGTTGACTGGTGTGTGTTGGGTTTATCATTGTAATCCACTTATGTATTTCATCAGCCAGAGCTAGCAGTCTTGAGGGTGGAGGGGGGGATTTGCATGTAATGTGATCTATATTAAATGATAAAATGTTTATGAATGCTAAGTATCTTTGAATGGGATTAAGTTGCATATTTTTGATTTTGTGAAGCATTATATATGTTTCTGAAAAAATAAATTCTGGGGTAGAAGTTGGAAATAGAATTCTGATTGTTTTACCATGTGTAAGTGCAGTTGTTTGGATTTCTGTCAGATTAATTAGTATGGTTTGTGCAGAGTGATCAGAGAAAGGCGATGGATTGATGTTTAGGCTGATTTGATGGTGTAGCATAGGTGAATAAAAGCACAGATCAATTCTTGATGTATGACGTCCATTGTGAAAGGTAACTGCTCATTTGACAGAAAACCCTCTGCACTCATAAGTGGAATTGATATTTGATGCAGCCACTTTAAAATGAACTCTTGATATTTCATGTTGAAATCCCCCATTAGTATGGTTGGATGTGAATTAGAGCCAAGTAAGGAGTTTATGTTTAATATAATATTTGAGACAATTGTATGACCCAGTGGAATATACACAAATATAATGTTTAGTGTGATGATTTGATGACTAAAACTTATTATTAGTAAATTTGCATCTATATATATATGATTTTGAATGAGTTGAATGGACAACTTTGTGTTATGAGCAGTCCAGTGCCCCCTGAGGGAGATGATGTGTCTCTGGAACATGCACAGTAGCCTTCTCTACTTAGACGTACTGAGGGGTCAATTTGTGAGCCACTATATAGTTTAGTTTCTAGAAGTCCTAGTATATGAGGTTGTGTAATCTTTATCCATTGTTGTAGCTGATGTATTTTGTTGACTGAGTTGAGCCCTCTGATATTAAATGCTGTTATTTTTAGCTTCATTATCATGATTGGCTGTGAGTTGGTTTCACAGTGTGTTGAAGTTTGCATGAAGCTTTTGCATATTCTCTAGTGTTTTGTGAGCAGTTACTAGTGGTTTGATTACTATCCAGCTCCATAGGTATTAAGTTCTCTGCCAAGTGTTCAATCATTTCTGTTACAGTATTGTTTTCATCTGTTTTGGCTCTTTTTAATTTATTTTTCTTTGGCCGACCAGATTTTTGGACTTCTGTTGGTGTTGTTTCTATGGAAAGGAGGCATGGGGTTAGTGACTCTAGAATATCTGTGGATGTTTTGTTTATAATTATATGTGGCATGCTTGTTTTGTGGGAGCTGTATGTATCATTAGATATGTCTGGATTTGAGTCTGACGTGTTATTGATTGGTATGCCTGGTGTTTGTGATACCTCAGGTATGATTTGTTCTTGATTTTGATCCATTTGATCATCAGTGCTTTCATTTAATTTATTCAAGCTATCTGTTGTAGTTTCAAGTATATTTGTGTTTTCTTCTGCATGTTTGTTTTTACTAGCTTCATTTGTACTGTGATTATTTTCATGTTGATTGTTTGAGTTGATAGTGTTAATTTGTGTGTTGTTGTTATCTTCATGTTGGGATTGGATGTGCTGATTATTTGTTGTCTGATCCTGTGTGACTTGGCTATCCATGCACTGTGTGGCTAGATGACCATGCTTGCCCCAGGCATAGCATTGTGGTTTTAAACCTCTTATATATAGGCACAGCATAGCTTTCTGATCAGCAATTTGTGTTGGTATAGATTCTGGGTCAATGTCTTTGTGTAATTTTAACTTAAAATCATAGCTATTGCTGTATATTGGTATTGGTGTGTCTTTGAGGTATATTGGTTGAAATGCTATAACCTTGCCAAATGGATCCATCATTTTTTGAAAGTCTTGTTTCGTGTATCCAAAGTATGTATTTTTAATTATTCCAGTAATTTGATTCTGTCGATCTTGATTGACTATAACAATCGCGTAATTGCCTAATGTTTTAATTTGGTTCTGAAATCGGTTCTTTTGACTAATATCAAGAAATTCGATTGCGAAGTATCTGGGATTTGGATGATCTGCAATTCTTACGATCATTTCCCACAGTTTGTTTTCAGTTATTGCTTGATATAATAATGCATGTGGAAAACGATACAGCGATATATTTGTGTCTGTGGCAGATATTACTATCGAGTTTGGTGAAAAAAATCTTTTGAACAATGTATAGAGTCCCCGTAGAATCATGTTGTTAAAATGTTCATTAATTCTTTCTAGCATATTATCGGTCCAGTGTGCAAGGGGAGGGTCTTGGTTTACCTGTATCTTTAAATCTAACTGTTTTATGTCATTCGGATTTGTTTTTCTAAATCTCTGAAATATTTTATTATTTATTGTAGTCGCAAAATTCTTTGAACTTGTTGCTTGCATGTTAGTTTTTGTGACCGTGGTGTATGATTTGATAGTGACTAAATTTTTACGCATTTCAGCAGCCATATTGACGCCAACTACTCGATCATGCATAGCTGTCGTCTCCATTTTTTTTTTTAAAAAAAAATCTTTGGTAATGTAAATGTTTTTTTTAAGATATTCTTTAGCTAGGTTATAATTTTCATTAATTATAGCTTCAAAAATATTTATTTTTATTTTGTGAAATTATATATATTCTTTTGATTTTATATTGTGGTGTTATTATTGTTTTTTTTTGGGGTTTGAAGCCCAACTACTTTAATATTACTTACCGGCAATATCAGGAGTTTCTGCGGCATTCTATTATTATTATTATTATTATTATTATTATTATTATTATTATTATTATTATTATTATTATTATTATTATTATTATTATTATTATTATTATTATTATTATTATTATTATTATTATTATTATTATTATTATTATTATTATTATTATTATTATTATTATTTAATAAATAGATGAACAGAAGCTATAAAGTAGCACTGCAAAAATAACTTTATTTTCTTACCAAACATTGAAGACTGATAAAAATATACAATCAAAAGGCCAACTGAAAAAACTTTTATACTGATTAATCAATAAAGATAATCTGAAGATCATGAAATTAGAAGCAAATTAGTCCTGTTTATTTTTTGATTTTTTTCTTTTTATAAACATGTTTGCATGTGTTTTTATTGCAATATTTGTCATATGACATAGTTCTACAAGTAAAAGTAAAATATTATGGTGAGATATTTTAAAATATTAGATATTTTTAACCTTTTTAATTGGCTTGAATTTCAACCTTTCCTAATCAAGACAATATAAACACATAATATCTAGACTGATAATTATCTTCAAATGAATAATAATAATTTCATTTAACTATTCAATAAGCCATTTATTTAATTCTAATATACATGTTTGCTTAATTAAAATAATGTCTTTATTTGGTTATCATTGATTAGCCCCTGCATGCCACTTGTTGGATCTGTTGCTAGTCAAAAATCAATAGATATAATGTTACTGGGCTGATTTACAATTGAGTATTTTTACACTACTTTGATACAACACTATATATGTTAGTGTGTTGTGCTGGAATTCACAGGGAGAGGGATTCAATAGTTTTTCCAATCTGGAAGATCATCCATCACAACATATGCAACAATTTGAAAATCAAAATTATTTAATAAAATCTAATATTTCCTTTTTTCAATTACCATCTGATAAAAATAGATTTCAACACTATTTTAAAACAATTTATGAAACACAATTCAATTTTAAAATTCTCCTGTAATCAAGCCAGGCTTATGGTTTGAAAGTCTCATAGATGTCCCTGGGAAAAATATGTTTTACACATGATTTCTGTTTAATGCTGAAATGTATGCTTTTGATATTCATTTAACCTTAAAAATATGTGTACAGAAGCATGTCTTTTGTCTTATAATTAATACTATCTGAAACTATGTCAGGTCATCTGGAAAAAAGTACTTCAAATGCACATGCAAAGACTTAGGGCAACTTGAATTCTACACACCCTCACATGATACTGTAGTGATCTGTGAAGTGTGCAATAGTAGAAGCACAAAAGCTGCTTAGCAGCTAATATAAACAGAACTGTTTTATAGGCCACATGAGCAGTATATTTATGTACTTTTGCATGGGAACTGTGACATCAAGCAATGTGCAAAGGTTAATTAATGAGAACCCTTTATTTTATTCAAAATATACACTCAGTTGCTGTATTTAAATGGCCTTTAAAATTATCATTTCTTAAAGTATACTTTTTATAAAACATTAATTTTAGTAATAACTTTTAAAATTTGCAATCTTTAACATGTATGCCCAAACATCTATACACACATGTACACTATACATAATCAATATTTTAAAAGCAATGAAGCTAAATTAATTATAAAAAAATATCTAAACGAAAACTTATAGCAGTTAGTTATCTTTAAGCATAATGTCTGGAATTCAAACCTCAAATGATTATAATACTAACTAATATTTCATTAATTATTATTTTTAAAAAACTAACAAATAACACCTTTAGCACAAATAAAATATCCATATTTTATAAATGTTAAGAACACCTATATTAATGAATGCATCTAAAACATAGCATGTTTTAAACTAATCCTTATCACAGATTTAAACTATTAACTTTGGATTTTTAACAAATATTAAATAAGCTAGAAACAATTTCTTAAGTAATTAATATGGAAACATGTTGAATGAATTACTTCACTCAGTAAATTAAATCATTTAAGATTGTATAGTTTAATAACAAGGAAATTTATTCATAACAATTTAAGCTAAAAAAAATTAAAACATTTACAGAATATGTTTAATCCATAGGACTATATATATATATATATATATATATATATATATATATATATATATATATATATATATATATATATATATATATATTATATATATATATTAAAAACCAGTCAACAATTGGATGATCCCAATATCAATAACAATCAACAATTTCAAACTGTTGACTAGCCAATCTTTTAACAATAAAGGTGGAATTATATATATATATATATATATATATATATATATATATATATATATATATATATATATATATATATATATATAACTCTATCCAATATTATTATCTCTACAATCTTCTAATTTTATATTCTACTAAATAAAACAGTAAAAATAGCAACTTTTAATTAAAAGAAGCATTTATGGAGGAAACAATATAAATGTTTTTTTATGTAATCTAATGCCAAACAAAAGACTCCGAACAACTATTTTACTTCAAAACCGATCTATGCAACAAACTAAAAAAAAAATACTGCCAAACAACTGCAGAGAAGTGAAAAAAAAAAAGATTTTGTATCTTTACTTCTTTTTTTTAATCTCCTGGTTCAAAATAATTTATTAGTTATTTATTGACAAATAATTGGTTTGCTCTATAGGTTGGCTTTAAGCAGGCTATCCTGAACAAGAAATAAGAAAAATCCTATAGTGACTTTAAAATCTGAAAAAAATTACAAAAAATTATCTGGTTTAAATTTGAAACTCAGATGTTAGTAAAAAAAATATGTAATACAAAAACTACATATTTATATTTATTATTATATATAATATTTGTAATAAAATTATTTGTAATTAAAAATATACAGTAACATGTATAGCTGGAAAAAAAAAGAATATGAACACAAATGTAATTGCCGCTACATACAAGTATATATATATATAACAGAAAATAATTTTCAAAACTAATAAAAATATAAATAGAAACAAGTAATGGTTTTTAAAATATAGTGTAAAGTCAAGTAAAAATATAGACTGACTTTTATAAAATAAATGTAACTTATTATTTAAAAAGTATTGCCACACGCACACACAGATAGGAAATAATAATCAGATTATATAAAATTTAAAAGAATAATGTTAATTATCGCATACACATATATATATATATATATTATAGCAATTTTACGAGAACATAAAGCCAACAAAATTGAGACATTTGCTATTCCATTTCATCACGTATTAGTACTATTTTTCTGATAACAACCATTATATATATATATATTACTTTTAAAATTATACTTTATTAAGCAAAAAAAAAAAAAAAATAATAAACAAACCATCATATCATTATCAAAATAAAAATGTCCACATGATGAGAGAAATTTATAAAAATATTTTTTAACACAGATTGATTTACATGAAAAAGGTTAAATACGCATAAAATTAAGATTATATATATATATATATATATATATTATAAACATGCCAAGAAACCTAAATTACAGTCTGTATATTGCAGTCTTGCTGGAAGAGAGATTGGACTCCAAGGGGGTTACTACAATATCAATAGGAGACAGAGCACGATTTTTGGTTTTAATTTTTAACAACTTATATATATATATATATATATATATATATATATATATATATATATATATATATATATATATATATATATATGTGTGTGTGTGTGTGTGTTTTGAATATTTCATATTAATATTTCATTTTATTAATGACATCTCAAAAACTAAAAAGAAAGTAGTATGAATAATATCAATTTTATATTAGGAAACAGTCCTCTTTAAATATTTTCAATAAGGACTCTTAATGTGGAAGATTGGTTTCCTGTAGTAGTTGCTATATGCTGGTGATTCACACATAAGGTAGTGTATTCGTAGACCAAATTTTCCATATTTTTCTTCTTCCTTCATACAAAAAGAGCACATCAAATCAATATAGTATTTTTTTTCATATGTCATAGCATCGGCCGGGACGCAAACCCACAACCGTCTGCAACCAATTACTTGCTTGCAAGGCGGTTGCGAAGACCTCTCGGCTAACAACTCTTGACAATATTATAGTATTTTAAATGTCTTTTTTTATAATAATAGCACTAATATTAATAATAAATAAATAAATAGTAGCTTATTTCTAATGATCTTTAATTTTATTTTGACATTAACTTGATATAATTCTGATCATTTTTAAAAAATAGAAAAATAAAAATAAGTATGTTTGCTATATATAAATAACCTCATATACAATCACAGGAGTATGTGAGAATAAATAAATTGATTAATTATCAATTTATTAGCTTGGTTTCTTTATTTATTTAAATAAAACTGTTTTGATAAAGGTTCAACTATAATAGTGATAAAATAGTGCTTTAAGTATATTTATTTTTATATAATTTTATTTATTTTGGCAAAAGATGTCGCAAGAATTCAGAACGGGAGAGAAAGGTTTTTTTTTTTTTTTTTGTTTAACAAAAAGTTTTTATACAGATACTTTTTTAAGTATATATTAAACATGAGACATCTAATAATTTAGCGTTAATTTAAATAAAAAAATATTGCCAACTTATGTTTGAAAATAATAATAATAACAACAATAATAATAATAATTTTAATAATAATAGTAATAACTATCATCATCATCATCATAATCAAAAAAAATATTTGAAATTTCATTTCAATAAAAATTTTATTAACAATAAATAGTGATTACATACTAATAAAGGATAAATAAATGAATAAATTGTACAATAATATGATTATATAATGTTCTATATGTCATCTGGCTAGATTATGTTATGAGAGCACAATGTTATACTCTTATGTGGTTAGGTATAGTGAAGAGATTCAAAGAACTTGTTTAATGGTATTAGCATTTTTAATATAAACATGAATATTTTCTTTTTATTATTCTATAATGCTGGGTAGTTGGGAATTGATAATCAGGAAAAGGAAAGAGCAATTAAAGACCAGGTGTCAGCAAAGACTTTACTGGAGGCAAGGAGCTGGTCACGTTTCTTGATTTTTTTGAGCGTTTGATAGAACAATGGTATGATTTGTGGCGGGGGTAATTCCATGAGACTTTTGCATCTCACTATCCATATGGAATAAAGGACAAAGGTAGAAAGCCTTATTATTGTAAAAAAACCCATTATGAATGGCATTTTCGAGTGAGAAAATCATATCAGGTCTTATGTTGGAATTGATTATAATTATATCTTTTAGAGTTTTAAGTCTTGGGCACCGGTGTATAATATGGTCTATGGTTTCATCTTCACGAGCACACAGACCACATATAGGGTCAATGCTGGTAAAACCTCTTCGGTGATAAAGAAACCAATTCGTGGGTAGCGCATTAAGATTTATTTTAATGATGAAGTCAAGGAATTTGGGTTCCAGACTCCATCTTTTGAAGTGTGTAATGAGTCTTTGGTTGGTTATTTTTAGGCTGGTTTTAATGGATTGTTGATTATAGTTGATTATATTGTATGCTTCCCATAAGGTGATTTTTTGGTTAAGGTTAAAGGATGTTATCGGGTTATAAAGTTGTAGTTGTTGTATTAGGGATGCTATCCATGAACTGGAAGAGGGTGGAGGACGATCTGTCGGTGTAACTTTTTTAATAATGTTAGAGTATCCACAGGAGAGGATCAGATTATGTAGAGTGTTGTGGGTTTTCTGTAAAATGATTGCTTGTATTGAGTGGAATGACAGTCCATTGAACCTGCGTGGTCGTTGGATACCTCGCAAGCTAATAGCAACTGTCCTTCCTCTCCAGAGAAGTTTGGTGCATAATCGGTTAATTTTATTTTGAAACTGTTTAGACATTTTAACGAATGGAAGATAATATGAGATTTTTGGCATTATGATCATGTTGAGGAGGCCAACCTTTCCATATAATGAAAGGTATACTCTAGAGAGTGAAGTGGTGATGGCTTCAGTTGAATGGAGGATTGCATCTTGAATCTCTCTTGCCATTGCAGTTGGAGTTTTGTAGATTGGAAAACCTAGGTATCTTTGGGGTTTTGCAGAAAAGGGAGAGTTAATAAATTTTAACAAATCTTCCATCTGGAAGATTTGTTAAAATTTATTTGTAGGCCAAGTTTCGCTGTATTTCTGTTTAATATGTTCATGAGATTAGGAAGGTATTTAATGGTGGGAAGCACAACCATGATGTCATCAATATATGCAAATACATTGAAGCTTTTATTGAGAGAGGGAAGGAAAATTCCAGGGAGGTTTTTTTCTATATCCATCAGAAGAGGGTTGATGTATGCTGTGAAGAAAAGGGCACTGAGCGGGGATCCTTGAGGGATTGACTTGTATGGCTTGAAACCTGGTGTGATCTTGCCATCAAGAGAGAGAAAAATCTCTCTGTTGTTGAGCAGATTGCTGATCATCTGTACAATCCCAGCTGGAATGTCGCATTCCAACAGAATATTCAGAAGGATGTTTATCTGGACTGAATCAAATGCTGCCGCAACATCCAGCTGGACGGCAATAGGTTTTGATTTACGATGTCCTCTGATGTAATTGAACAGTGCAGTTACATTGGACATAGCATGCGAGGTTGATGATCCCTTTTTTCCGTATTGGTTTGATGAGATATGGCTAAGAATTTGAGTTTGGATTTGATCTTTAATGACTGACTCAATTATCTTGATAAGCAATGGGGTCATGGAAATTGGCCGGATACTGTTAATGTCGTTTAGTGGTTTTGCTTTTTTAATAAAAGGCACGAGTGCCACTGGGTAAAGATCTGTTATGTTTCTGTTGCCGGAGGCTAGGTGATCAATCATTTTTTTAATAATTGGCACAGTGAATTGACTGAGGTGTTTGAGAAGGAAATTTGGGATGCCATGAAGGCCAGGATGAACGCCGTCAGGGAGAGATGTTATCTTCTTTTTGATTTGGATTTCCGTGATGCCATGTTCGCCGGGGTCACCAGCATCTAACCAGCTGTTTATAGGAGGAGCTCCATCTTTTTGCATTGATTGGCAGAATTGTTTGCTGATGTGCTGCATCATTGGAAAGCCAATAAGATTGGTTCCATTAGTATTAATGGATAAGGGAGTGATTTGTTTTTTATTGTATCCCAGTGCCCATCTGAGATAGTCTCTCATCCAGCAGTGTTGTTGTGCTAAGAAACATTTGGCTCTTCTGATGGATATATATTCTGCAAGGGACTTTTGCTTGATTTTGTAGAGATTTTTAAGGAAGATAATTTTTTCTGTATTTGTGAAGTTTTGCTGTGATGCTTGAAGTTGTATATTAATGTCTGTTAGGTCATTTAGAAGGCCATTAGGTCCTTTGATTTTCCTGGTGTGGTGATTTAATATGGACTGAAGTATTCCAATGAAGGAAAACCAGCCCTCCTCAGCAGGCAGGGAAAGGATGTTTATTTTCTGGAAAAGGATGTATGCCTCAGACACTATCGCTTCGGTCATATTTGATTGGGTGATCATGCGCATGGTTTTACCAGGTCCATCAATGGGTGTAGGGATTGAAATAGGTGTAAGTTGTAAGATTAGAGCCATATGATCAGAGAAAGCAACAGGGGCCAAGGCTGCATCAAGGTTGAAATGGAGGTCTGGGGTGTAGAAAACCAAATCAATCAGGGACTTTTTAGTTTTAGTATAGAAAGAGTAGGCTTCAGGAGGGAAGAAACCCTCTCCACACATTAATCTGCGATTTATTAGATGCAAAAATCTCTTGTTGAAGTCATTGTATGTAGTGTTAAAGTCTCCCAGAAGAATAGTAGGAGAGGCTCTGTTAGCGTTGATGGCATTTAGGATATGGATTATTTTTAGATATTGAGAGGTGTCTTTGGCTGTATATATATAAGCTATGATGATCGGATAACCCCAATAGTCTATTTCTATGATAATAATATTGGCATCTAGGAATAGAATACTAAAACTGTTTGGTGGTGTTGACTTGCTGAGAAGAATACCGACTCCACCTGAAGCAGAATGGCCTATGGAAAATTTAGTAAATCCGAGAGCTGAGAGAAGAGATAATATTTTATGATCAGTCTTATGGTGATATTTAGTTTCACCCATAAGAAGTATATGAGGGGAGCAGAGCGAGAGCCAGTTTTTAATAGCTAGAACTCTATCAATTGAGTTGATGCCGCGAATATTAATACCAGCAATTTTGCAGAACATGATAGATTAATCCAAACCGTCCTCAGCAAAGTGTACCAAGTCAATGTGGGGCATCTCCATGTTAATGAGTTCTGATGTTGTTTGGAAATCAGAGTCTTGTGATTGAACTTGTGGATGGATTGGTGATATATTTGTTGGTTGAGGAAACGCATCCATGAAGTCTTCGGTGTCTGATGAAGTAGTGTAATCTGTCTGAGATTCGTCAGATGGATCAATGGTATCGATGGTTATAGGATCCATGGTTTTCCTCTTTTTTTCTATGGATTTGTGAAGCTTTGTGCTGGATATATCTGAGATTTGTTTGCTAGCAGGTGGTGGTGAATAATGTATTGGATGGGAGCTGTCATCATCAGAGCTTGATTTATCTGAGCGAATTGATTTTCTTTTAATTTTCTTATTTGTATTTTGGGTATTTGTTGTGTTGGTTTCTGGGGTTTTTTTAAGTTTAGTAGTGTTGTTTTCTTTTTCCTGTACTTTTAATGAAAGTGTTTTATTATTGTTATAAGAATTTGGTTTAAATTTTAGATCTGAGTCATTTTCGGTTTGCTGTAACTGTTGTGAAACATTAATTATGCTGACTTTTGGGTTGAGTGTTTGATAAGTCTTTTCATCTGGATGGTTGATTACTGCAGGCATTGAAGAATTGAGGACAGTTTGTGGATCACTTTGTTTAGGTTTATTAGACTTAGCTGGCACGAATGATGAAGCATCATTGGTTTTAAGCTGGGTGGGAGTTGTTATAGCTGAATTGTTTTGAAATTTTTTAAGTGTATTTTCTTCATCGCCTGGGTTTTCCTTGCTCTCGTTAGATGGTTTGGTCATATTGTCTTCTTTTGTAGAAAGAGTTTGGCCTAGCATTGTTTCTCGGGATTAGTACAATATGTATCTAATGAATGATCTTGAGTATTATTGGTTTGAGAGATTGGTTTAGTAGCAGTATATGTTATTGCTTGGTTCTCTGATTCACTACTATTAGTGTAGAGGTTGGTGTTTGTTCTTTCTTGAAGATTTTCATTTTGAAAGATAGGTTTGGATGTGAGAGGGTTTGTTGGAGGATTTATTTGAGTCAGATTGTCTGGGTTTGTGAGGTTGCTGTTTGAATTAGTCCCATGTGGTGATTGACTATTTAAGGATGTGATAGCCGTATTAATAGGTCTACCAGGGCATCTGTGAACTTTATTCTTTTTAATACCACAGTGTATGCATATTCTTGCTGCACAATCTTTAATAAGGTGTGTTCTTTGAAGGCAGAAGAAACATTGTGGCTGTACTCCCCTGAAGGTCAAAACCATAGGAGAGCCTCTTGCAGTAATAATGGTGGGTATGTCAGTGGGTATAATGTTTTTCTTTAAGGTAAGTGTGAAGACAACTGTATTGGACAGAATTTGATCTTCGAAGTGAGGGTTTAGTAAGTGTTTAAATTTACTAATTGAACCATAATTAATAAGGATGTCTTGTAGTTCTTGTTCTTTCAAATGGGCAAGGCAGTTTTGAATTCTGCCAGATAGTGTAACTGGACGGTTCATATCTATGGAGCAAAGTATATAATTTCCCAAAGATCGGTAGTTATTTTTAAAGTTCATACGGTCCGCCCACGTTTTAAACTCAACGATAACATAGCGGTCATTGGGATGATTAAGGATCATGTGAATGCCTCTGCCTAATTGATTTTGATTGATTAGACTGTATAATTGTTCTAGAGGGAACTTATATAACGCACATTGTTGATTTGTTATGGCTAAGATTAACGACTTATCGCTGTAGTAGTTTGTAAACGATTTATACAGAGTGTTGGGAATCATTTTGTTAAACTCGGTATTAATTTTTAGGAACATGTCATCATTAAGATCGTTTATATTAAATGAGACATTTTCTAGAGTGTCTAATTCTGAGATATTCAAATATAGTTCATTGAAATTATCGGCCTTAATATTTTCAGAGATTCTCTCAGAATTTTTAGACCTTACGATATTTGCGTACGTAGTGGAATTTTTCAATATTGGAAATGAGGAAATTGGTTTAGATTGCAAGTTGGCTGATGTAGCAATGGATTGTTCTGTGCTATAATCTTTGTTTGTTTTGGAATGAGGTTTATTAGTTTTAAAATTTATTTCTTCTTTTTGATTTTTAAATTTACTGTTGACAAACTGTAATGTGACAGCGCTGGTTTTGTCGACCTCTGGTGGAAAAGTTTTAACTTTAAAAAATTCGCCGATATCATCTTGTTGGAAATTTTGTCTATTATTTTCAGACATGGTTTTCGGGGTATTATAGGGCAAAGAAAATTGCTCATTAGAGTCTTCTGTAGGGAGCGTAAAATCTTCGGAGAGGAGATGATTGGTTTTTGCTTGTATTGTTAAAGATATCAATAGTTTCGCTTGATGAGATATTTATGCTATTGTTTATATTAGGGGTAAGTAGAATATTTTCTAAACTTTTGTTGATATTTGCGATGGTGTTTTCATTTGATTTATTGGTTTGTGGGTTTTTATTTGTAGTAGAAGTTAGTTTAGTTGCATTTAGATTAGATCTAAGGCTATAATATTTACGACCGATTCCTGCTTTGTTAGGTTGAGTGCTGAGATCGGGGTTAACATTAATTTGAGAATTATCGATTATATTATCACTTTCCATAATAAATAATGTTTAAAACCGACTTACCTTGAATAAAAGACGTAAAGGTAAGGGGACAATCGTCCCTGTCTTCTTGAAACTGAATCGCAAAGGGACACTTTTAATAAGACCAGTTGCAAAGATGGCTGCCAAAAGCGGAAGTAAATATTTGAAATTTTTTATTTTATTTTTACTTTCGTTTTTAGTAAATAAAATAATAGCAATAATATAACTACTAAAAATGATATTGTTTAAAATGAAAATAAAATTGAATTATATTTTAATATTTTTGTAGAAATATTTTTAAAATTTGATATTTTTATATGATATATATTTATATAATAAAAAAAGAAATTTGCTATGTTTTTAATATGTGAACATTCAGAAAATATCTTAATCCTAAATTAATTCAAATTTCACTGATTTATCTGTTTTTATAATATATTATCTTTCTGATTTAAACTTGACAGTGTTTCTAAACTTAACATAAATATGAAAAAAATGTGTTTATGCTAATTTTAATATATCCAAAATAATCCGTGAAAACTATGCTAAAATATATTTTAGACAAGCATTCAATATCATGCAGAAATATAATTTTCACTTTTAAATATCTCGTACAACAAGTATATTATTCCCATATCTTTTTAAAATAATACCTTATAACTACTGTTTATTGCAGAATGAGTGTCTTCATAACTTTTTATATATAAATTACTTTCACTGCATAAAAAGTGTGCAGATAGATATTTTTTATTCCAACAAATATATATATATATATATATCAATGATAAAGTGTTATTTTTGTCATATCCTATAATCCATATTCAAATCCAGATTGAATAATTTAAATTTCTTTAATGTTATCCTAAGAATTTTGTATTATTTTAAAATAGATCACTCATACTTAAACCTGAATTGGAAAATAATGCTTATCTAGTTATTTTAACAACAATGTAAAAACATTCCAACTCTCATCATTATCCCGGAGTATTTGCAAACGTTAATCTGTTGCTACCATGAAGAGCAAAAAAAAAAAAAAAAGGAATAATTACACTATATTAATAAATTCAGAAATAAACCTTTTGATTGCAAGAAAATGAAATAAAATTTAAAACCAATCTACTAAGATAAATACAAACAAAATGACAAATAAATATTAGAATATATATTAAAAACATCTAGACATTACCGAATTATCGTTGAGTTTAATAAAATAAAAAATAAAAACATTTTTAAAGCATAAACGCATTTTCTTTTTGATGATTTATTATATTAAATCAAATTTCTTTTAACAATAATAATTTAGCATTATTACTAATAAATGTAAACTATTAGTACTGGAAGTCAACACTTAAATAATACCTATGTAAATCACCATCAACCATCTCAATCTATTGTCACGGCAACCTCATTTAAACATGAAATGTGGAAATCCATCTTTATATATAGTCTAATATATTTATATAGACACTGAAGATTGTAATTTGACTACAAAGAGTGAAATTATTAATTCAAAGAAGTTTATATATATATTTTTTTTAAACAGATACATGTAACCGGTTCTACATGTAGAATAAGAGTCAATTATAAAATTCAAACAGCCATTATAACTTTCAAACTGCATTCCAAATATGTATTACTTAAATAATACAGCCAATAATGTCTATGGTTATATAGATTAAAATGTAAATATATGAAAGAAATCAACATTTTAACAATACCAATATTAATAACTATCAAGAACCTCAATCTGTGTCAAGGCAAGTGTAAATACAAAAAAAACAGTCAACACTTAATCAATACCAATATAAATAACCAACAATCTCAGTCTGTTGTAATGGCATTCTTATTTAAACAATAAAGATAGAAATCCATATTTATATATCGTCTGTTTATATGAACATATCAAAGAAAATAATCCTGTAACACCTCATTTAAATTTCAGACTTTTTAAAAGATTTTGGCAGTGCAAAGTGAATGTTTTCACAGTGTTTTATTATTTATATGCTAAAAATAGTCACATAAGTTGTTATTAAAAACAAATGCAACAATATTAATACAAAGTAAACTATTATAGTTAATACATCTTTGAAGATTCTTAATCACTCTATTGTAAAAATGACAATATTTAATAATTTATGGTTATTCTAATGGAAGCTTTATAAATAGAGTAATAGAAATAAACAAATGTTTGACAATAATTATTTTATCTAGATTATTTTAAATTTTGTATATATTTATTTGAAAAAAAAATGTTTTCTTCATCAGAATAATAGATAGTAGCTTATTTATAATGTTGATGAATACCATTTTATCTAGTTATAACATCTTATGACAGATTATTGTTCTCAATCTTTACAAAACTATTATAAAATAGGTGTGTTGTAACTTCAAATATCCATTCATGGATGGATCTCTGGTATTATGATAAAGATAATAAAACTGAAATACCTTCAATAAATAATCATCAACTAGTTTAATATTCTAATACCATTGTCTGAAACATCAGTTTATGTTTAGTATTAATAGATCTAATTTTTGAGCTTTGCTAATTGAAAAAGACATTGTAGAGGCTATAAAATACTCTCTAATTTTTAAGGATTAGACAAAGTACAATTTTTATTACTTTATACATAATTCCTAGGATTCTTTTTTGTTTTCCCAGATGCATATATAATATTTCTTATTAGTCCAATGAATACAAACCCTTTTTAATAATTTTAATTCTTCTGGTCCATTATTTTTCTGCACATATCAATATTGCTCTCAATTAAATTAAAGACTGAAAGATTGGAATTTTGTTGTATAAATAATCATTCTAATGTTATTAATCACAAGTCAGGCATACATAAACTTTTATTTTATGTTATGGATATCGATCATAAATCTGGGACATGTCAAGATGAGTTTCCAACAAACAAATATAAGAGAAGCCACTGCCATAAATAAAACTAGATTATACCAACCAATATAATGATACATGTAAACATTTTTATATTTGGAAAAAGTGAAGCCCAATAATTTGAATTATTGATGATTTTTATATATTTTTCTATATACTATCACTTTACCCCCATATTTTAATTTACAAAATTTTTCTTTCTTTTCTATTGGTTGAATCTTAAGTGTAAAAAAAAACGATTTTTTAGGAGATTAAAATAAATTGGCTATGAAGAAGACTACATGACAGTTGAAACATAGGTGTATGTATATATGTACAAATAAAGGGTTTTTCCAAAAAGTATTCAAAGTGGTTCGAATAAATTGTATTTTTATAATAATTTATTTTTTTATAAAGAAAAACATTTATTACCCAAATAATGACAGTACAATAGTACATGACAAAGCAGATAACATTATTTATATCTGTTAACTGTGTAGATATTCATTTGTTCTAATAAATATTTTTAATAGATTTATGATAAAAATATTATCTGTTATATATTGCTTTTATTTTCTATTCTTATAAAAATAAAGGAATGATATATATATATATTATTCTAGATGACTGTACATAAAACAATCTAAAATACATTAAGAGTTAGTCCACTCTCTTATTGTAAAAAGTTATCGAACATGACAGCTAGAGGGCAATTCAATTATTATTTAAAATAGATTTGATAAATTTCACAAGACATTATATTTATTCATTATTAAAATATTATTTATCATTAGATATATTGGGTTGGATTGCTTTCATGGCATACAATGTAGAGTATGTGCACTTATATATTTAAAGTTTTTACTTTAAAAATATAGAAACGAATGTATAGAAAATGTATATTTATAAGTATTTAAATTAAAATCAGGAATGCCTTAAATATTGATTAAGTAAATATATGTAATATTTTTAAAGTATTGTAAAGGATTTAATGTATTAAAAAGGTCTCATTAGTGCAAACATTTTATTTTAGTTCAGATTATGACAAAAAAAATAATTTAACAATTAAAGAAAAATATTTTTTGTCTAAAATAAAGCTATTCTTCATGATGCATTTCTATTATAGTTAGTTCCATAATTTGATTTTTAGTTTTAATATTAATTAAAAAAGTAAAACACAAAATCAGAATAATAGTAATTATTTTGTTTTTATTGTTCATGATAAAAACTTATTTAATCTTCCTGTTTTTTTTTTAATTCCTTCCTATCTCCTATATCAATGGCTTTTTATTATTATTAAATAAAAAACATCATATTCTCTTGACCTACGCATGAAATAATAATGTTATGTGAAAGTCATGAAAGAAGCTATAAAGGTAACAATTTACTTTTTATCTGTTAGTTTTCTTTCTGGTGTTCAGGAAGAAAATAATGGCTATAATGGTTATTCAGTATATTACAGAAACTTGACATTTAAGAGTAATTTATGAGATAGTTAGGGTTTAAACCTAATCTAAATATTCTAAGTTTTGTAAGAACTTCATAATATCCAATATAACTATCAAAAACTGTCAAAATATTAGATAAACATTAAACTTTTAATATATCATTTACTGCATTTAAGAATGCCATTGTCCTGTTGTTGCATAATATCTAGTTACTTAAGTAGCAATAAATATTAAATTCAGTGAATACTGAGTTGTAAGTGGCCAGTATTTCAAAATGACCACAAAACTTGAAACTCATAATACAATTAATTGCAGATAAACAAGAGTGTGCAATTATTATGCAAAATTATAAAGGGGAAAAAGAGTAATATTGTGAAATATGTAACAAAAGCATATATAATGATTTTGTTATCAATTATAAAATTGTAATGATGATGTACATGTAAAAGAGAATTGGAATTTAGGATAAAGCAGAAAAAGGGAGCAAGATTCTTTAAGAATGTATGAAACTTTTTAGTATTACAGTTTTTTTTATCCAAGTTTTTATTTACTGATGTCCAAAGGAGGATTTTGACTTTGGCTTCCATGAAATGTTTTTTTTTTGTAGACATAGTACCAATCCACTTTTAAATTTTATATTTAATAACCTCAAAGACACAAAAAAACAAGGCTTAACTTTCAAAAGATAGCCAGTATTTGTATATTTATTAAAATCAGCATCTAGTTTTCAAAAATTCCGCATTGAACAGGCTTGAAATATAAATAAAAATAGTTTTTTTTTTTTAAATATTAAGATGTCTTGGTAGATAATAGTGTTTAAATCGAGGTAGCTCTTTTGGTTTGTTAATACTGCAGTGTATACTTTTTATCGAATGTTTGGATTCTTTATGCATCTCATGGTTGTAGGTTATTTTATATTTAAGTGCTAAAATTCCAGATCAAAATTAGAAAAAATATATGAGTAAATGGTTTGATATATAAATTTCATTTTAAGCAAGTATGTATTTTTTATTTTTAAATATTTTTTAGAAATGGGTTTCGTTTCCCTTTTTATTTACTCTAAAAAGCATGGCAATGAGGCAGATTGATCTCATTGCACATATTGGAGTCTGCAGTTATTTTTTTAAAAAGAAAAAAAAAAATGAAAAAAACACAAAGCAAAACAAAATTGCCTTTTATAATTAATTAAAATTTAAATAACAAAGAATAAGAATTTGGCCAATGTAAATTGCTTTACATATTTTATTAATTCAATGGGTATGTGTTAAATTAATATATTTCCATTAAGATTAAATTGTAAGATATTTCTAATTTATTAAAAGAAACAATTTCTGATTTTGCAACTTTGAAATAAAGATACAAATAATAGTTAGGTGAGAATAAGCAATTACAGAGCTAAATATATTTGACACTTAATACCCGCCCCCCTGCATCTGGGCGGTTTTGAAACTCATTAATATAAAGATTCCCTGAAGTATGTAAAAATATTCCTGAACCTTGAAAGAAAAAAAAAAACAGAGAGGCATGTGATGTAGTTATACAGTTTTATTATATTAAGTTTATTGAATAATATTGTTATTTATATTGTTATTATAATGTAATGTACTTTAAAAATTATAAATATTAGAAAGTAATGAAATTTAAATCACAAAACTAATAAAAATAATTGGAACAAAAATTGAGTAATACAAGAAAAGAGATTTTAATAACAATTTAACATGATGAACGTGTTTAAATATTGCTGCATTAAAGAAAACAATATCAAGTAAAATATTCCTAAATTTTTTCTAATATTTTCAATCAATAATTAATATCTATGGTTATTTTAAATTAATAATAGCGATGAAAATATATATTTGCAATGATATGGGAATAGGAATGGAACAAACATATTTAAGGTTATCTTAACTAATAAAGCATTTTTTTTTATTATCTCTGGATTCAAAATTCTGACAAATACTTATTACAAAATTCTGAATTAATGTTTGAATCAGTTATCATGTCACTTAATATACCAATTGGTGATTGCCATATAGTAGTGATGGAGAAAATGGGATTCTTTTTGTGCTATATTTTCTACTTTTATTTGTTAGAAAAATACTTAAAATTCCACTAATACTAAATCATTCAAGCATTTTACTACTGTTGCACAATGCTTTATTTACCACCCTCTTTTAAAAAAACTGTTTACAGTTTTGATTGCCTCAGCAATCTTCTTCAGAATTTTTATATCTTCTAACTTCAACTGCTAAATTCAAATTTTCATTTGAATTTCTGATGTGGTAAACTATTATTCTTTCACTTTCTCCTCAATAAAATGCTATTTTTTTATTAAATTTATGTAGAGAAATAAATATTTCTGTATTATTATTCCTAAAACTTTTTAAACATACAAAAAGTTTATTTTGAAATTCTTGCAATTTGGCACATTTATTTATGCAAAAAAAGATTCAAGACGTTTATTTTTTCAAAAAAAAATCATCACATAAGAAAGCAAAAGTATGCAATTTTTATCAGACAATGAGTTGATAATATGGAATTTTAATTGAGAAAAAAAATATTATTTATTTTTAATAATAAAACTATTTGTGGAATTTTACCACAAAATAGCTCTCTTATGCATGTGTGATATAACATTCATATTTAGAGTCCAACTGTTGGTATAAAAATTGAAAGTATTTTGGATTAATATAGTTTTTTTATGTAATTAATCATTGTGAAAACTTTGGATAACATTTTAATTTATTTCTGTGGACTATTCAATGGATATTGCACGCATGAATCCTTTTTTAATTCTCCGGTAAATCTTGAACTCCTCAAGGTTATAGTTGCAATTCAATCAGTGCAAACTCCAATACACTTTTGTCATTCTAGTTTACTTTTCATAAAAACAGTTAGTAATATTCTCAAACATATATTTTTCTTTAAGTTGCAAGAAAGATTTTTTGTAAAACAGCATGAATTTGCATGATTCATATAGTTAGTTGACTCATCAAGTTGTATACCTAATATGATACTTTACTTCATTAGTGATATTAATGTAGATAACATGATATTGGCAATACTATTTAGGTATCACTGGATAACGAAAATTTAAAGGAATTAATATTTTAAAACCATGGAGATGCAAATAATTATTGTTTTGGTAAGAGGATATTTTCAGTGAGTGTATAAGGCCTTTGTTTTTTTAGAAATTTATATAGATGATGTTTTTTCAGGTCACAAAAATCATTTGAAAACTATTTCTGACTTATATACATAATCTTAAGTGGACCATTGTATGAAGACACAAATCAATATTTTAAAAAAGAAAGATCATATTTATATTTTTATATGATATTTTCCTTTTTTTTTCCATCTGGTGATGAAAGTGAGATGAAAGTGCTGTTAGTTCTGGTAAAATATGAGATATTGCCAATTGTTATTTGAATTTTTGGTGTCTGCATTGTCTATGACAGCCTTGAATAGATAAACCACACTTTAAAACTGATAAAGAATAATTATCTGTTGTTATAGTAGTAATGATACATATTACAACAACAAAACTAATAAACTACATAAGAAAGAATATTTTCTTGTGTTTATAATATTGGTGTATATAAATTGTAAAATAAGCAGATTGTTTCATAAGTCAAATTACTTAGTATAATATGTAAATTTTCACATTAAAGTTAAAAACATTATATCTATATACAAAAAATAAGTCTAATTATTTATTCTAATTTAAAATATAAAATTTAATTTTATGCATCCCATTGATAAAAAGTGTAGAACCTTGGTGTTTGGAAGTCTCTAGATTGGAAAACTCTGTTCATAATCACTCTCATAAAGCAATTTCTATAAATAAATGATCTACCCTTTAGTCACAAGAAATGATCATTTATGAAATACAAGAACAAATACATGTAATTTCTCTATACATCCTTATACAATGAATTATCTTGAACAAGGTTTAACTAAATGAATGCAAATATATAATGAAAATTGTGTTAAATTGATTGATGTTCTTTCTTTACAAAGCATAGCTATTTCTTGTCATTTTAAACTTTATAAATAAAAATTCAAATTTTTATATGTAAAGAAAAAATAAAGCACATAATATTGCTTCTTAAAATTATTAGAGTTATAAAAAATTTAATATGCCTTTAGCAAAAGTGTATGATAATTTATGAAATAAACATACAGTTACATCTAATCCCTTTCTACATTATTATATAATTTATTTTTATTAATGATTTTGGTTAGATAGGGGACAATTATTAATAATAGGAATTACTTTAAAAGACTAATCTTGATCATTAAATTTATTCAATAGTATTCTGATCAATTGAATTAAACTAATTTACAATATATACACACAAAAAATATAGAAAACAATTTACTATATAAAATTACTTTAGTATTTCAACCATGGAACTGGTTTTCATCATTATATATATACAGTAAAATAGCAATGTTCAAATATAACATATTTGCGAAAAAAATTTATTGGTTAAAAGATTTTACAAAGAAAATTTAACCTCCCAATGACAAATTTATTTCTATGTAAATAAAAAAAAACTGCATTACATACTAATCAAATAGAACAAAGAACTGCAAACATAATTTAAATTAAAATATACAATATATATATATATATATATATGGTATATATATATATATATATATATATATATATATATATATTGGGGAATAAACCATGTATTATTTTGCATTACAATCCAATATTTCAATGGACTAGCAACCACCATTATCAAGGTTAACTTTTGAAAGAAAAATCATAAGATCTCAAACAATAATGTGACTAAGTGTGAGATGAGAAATGATTCAACTTGAAGCAGTTCAGCATTCATAATATGAGACTTATCAAATTTATATTTCCCTCAGTTTTTCACATATTAATTTTAAGTTAATATTAGATAAAATGAGGGGTTTACACAGAACTGAAATACCTTGTGCTTCATCAGACCTATTTAAACCAGTAAGTCTCTTTAATAATTCAAATGACTGCCTCATGGTTCTTAAATCATATTTTTCAAAATTAGAAAATATTTTTGTATTGTCAAAATCAGATTTGTGATCAATTTCTAAAAGAATGGAAAGTAAAAACTGATGTGATAATTTTTTGATTAGAAGCATTTCTATGATCTTAATTCTGACATTTATTCATCTATGAGACTGATACATATAGCTTCTTGAACACAGAAAACATGGAATTTCATAAACTCCTTGGTGTTCCAAAAATATTCTGTCTTTAGGTTTATATAAAATTACACCAATATTTTTTCAGTAGAAAAAGTAGTCATTATATTAAAACAAGATAATCTTCTACTGATTTTATCAGGAACCCATTTAATATAAGAAAAAATTACTCTATTAAAAGATGAATTGTCAATTCTATCCTCTTTTTTTTTTTTAGTATTAATGTTATGTAAAGATTTACATATGGTGTTTTTATTATAATTATTAGAAAGTAGAATATTTTTTGTAAGTTTTATTTCATAAGATGTTTTTTATCAGAACAATTATAAGCGCTAGTCAAAATTTTTTTTGCTACAGAAAAAAATTGTGAGGATAATGATGAGAAATAAAATTAAGATATCTGTTTGCATGGGTGGATTTTTTGTAAACTGATATTGATATTGTTTTATCACATTTTCTTGCAATTAAAACATCTAAAACAGAAAGAAAGTGATCTGTTATGTTTCACTTCCAAAGTAAATTTAATATTTGGATGTCAATTATTACAAGAAAAGAATTTAAGACATCAATGCCATGAGACCATATAATAAATGTATCATCCACATATCTAAGCCAAATAGAAGGTTTTTTTAGTAGCTGCACATAATGCGTGACTTTCAAAATTATCCGTGAGAAGATCAGTAATTACAGGTGACAGTGGAGATCCCATAGAATGTCCTTTAATTTGTTTAAACTTTTGAGAATTATAAACAAAAATTGTACTTTCAAGGCAATGCTTCACTAATGGAATAATAAAATCAGGTAAATCATTGTATTGTTCTATTATACTTAATTTTTCAACAGGAATATTAGTAAACATAGAAGAAACATCAAACCTAACGATTAAATAAGTACCAGTTTTAAGTTTTTAATTATAGGTAGGTAGGTAGGTAGGTAGGTAGGTAGGTAGGTAGGTAGGTAGGTAGGTAGGTAGATAGATAGATAGATAGATAGATAGATAGATAGATAGATAGATAGATAGATAGATAGATAGATAGATAGATAGATAGATAGATAGATAGATAGATAGATAGATAGATAGATAGATAGATAGATAGATAGATAGATAGATAGATAGATAGATAGATAGATAGATAGATATATAGATAGATAGATAGATAGATAGATAGATAGATAGATAGATAGATAGATAGATAGATAGATAGATAGATAGATAGATATAGTTTGTGTTCATATTTTATAGAAAAAGTTGAAATACTTATATATATTAATTAATCCAATTTATCTAAATCACTTTGAACATTTGTTGGCAAAAACCTTTTAATTAAATAGTATAGTTAATACAAACTAAAATAAGTATATATTAATAGTAATTAAATATTAATTGTAAAGAAAAGTGTTTATCTATAGTCACATAAATATAAATGAACAATTTACTACTGGAAAAAAAAAATTTCTTCAATTAAAAAAAAGATGGAACTATTAGTAAAACGATAGACAACATAATAAGTAGAATGTATCAAAGATTTATATGAAGAAGTATATAGTTTTAGAAACAATAAATTAAAGTAATCAATACAAATATTATAGCTTTTAAATTACAAAACATTTTAAATGAAGAAATAAGACATGCAATTAAACTTATGAGAAAGTGAAAAGCTCCAATAATGATGGAATTATTATTTACATTTTAAAATAAGTAGGTTAAGAAATAGAAAAATAATGATTTAAAACTTGCGTAATGAGTTTGCAAATAGTTCTTAACAAGGTTGACAGAATATCCCCAATCTCAGATCTGTTTGTGCTACTGGATTTATATTAATATATATTAATATATGGTGTATCTGAACCTAGTAGAGTCCCATATGGTTATTTAAAATATATAGCTGGATTGGAAGACATGGATGTCTGAAAATTTCAGATTTTCTACTTAATAGTAAACCATTAGATAAAGTGCTAGGGTTTAAATACCATGTTTAAATATCCTAGCACCTTATAGAGGAAGCCAATAGCAGAAAGGTTGGGGATATTCTGAAAAGCTTGTTAACATCTATATGAAAGCTCATTATATAACATTTGTAATACAAGCTTGTTAAATTAGATCATATGTCAAATGACTTAATTTCTTTGTGATTTAAACTTATATGCCAAATGTTTAAATGATGATGTAAGTCAACGAGTAGACAAATGAAATAGTGATATTGTTATTTAAACAAAGTGATCAAGACAACATTAGAAATTACAGACCTTCCAACCATCTATCATTTCTATAACTCAGCCTTTTATTTTAATTACTAACTGCTTGCACTGAATAAAAAAACAATATTTATATATGTTACTGTCAATTCATAACATCTGAAAAAAATACTTCATAGTAAATCAAAAGATTTCATGTTGTTGGTTTATAAATTACCCACAATGAACTAAATGTAAAGATGTTTAAAGATTCATGCTCTCAAATCAAATACTTCAGACTGTCTTATATATAGAAAGAAATTTATGCAAAGAGAAAGGTGGAACCAACTTTTTCTTGTAAAATCTCTGTCTTGTGTTGCTACTTGGGAGTTCCATTTATAGCCATCATTATGTCAGATAGGCTGTCATTTAAGCATTATAAAAGCACATGTGAGAGGTTTCAGCCTTCCACTTTAATTACTAACTGCTTGTGCTAAATAAAAAAAAAACAATATTTACATAACTCATTTATAGAAAACATTGAATTCTATATGTCATAGCATCGGCCAGGAGACAAACCCACAACCATCTGCAACCAACTACTTGCTTGCAAGGTGACTGCGATGACTTCTCGGTTAATAATGTTTGACGATTCTAATCAACCAAAAATAAAAACTTTTATTAAATATAATTGTAGTACAATAAATCATATTCAAGTATTAAAATGGGTATAGAAATAATCAATAAATATATTTTTTTTCTTATGCTTTAGATCATAAACAATAAAGATACATCAAAATGCAAGAACTTGTAGTTTATATAACCAAACGAAAAAGTTTAACCCTAAATTTTTGGCAAAGTGATTCCTTGTTTCCAAAATATTAATGCTGTTTCCAAAAAGTCTTTTGTGATTAAATTGGAAGGCTAAGGGAACAAACAGGCATTAAGATTATTTAATCACACAATTTTTCACATAGTATGCTTCTATTTGTAAATAATTACTGCTTTAGGAAATATTGGTTGGGATGTCAGACGAAAGTAAACAAACAAACCAAAAAAAAAAACTAAACACTAAAATAAATTTCATTGGATTTTCTAAAAAGAAAAATACATATAAATAATCATTAGTTAGATAAAATTAATATATTCAAGCATTTTAGTCATTTTATAATATATATATGAATATGTAATGAATAAAATTAGTCATATAATTAACTGTGGATAGAGTATTTTTGACAGAAATAAATAATTTATTATAAAATGGAAATATGCTTATGTTTGAAATATAATGTATTAAGTAAACGTTTCTATATACTTCTTAATTATTATATCTGAGACATGAAAGCTTAATAAATAGAAAGACTTTGAAGGTGTATGTTTTAATGTAACAAGAATAAATTAAAGGCAAATAAAAACTTGAGTGTAATAACAGTGAAATGGAATTGAAATTGGCATATTTTTAGAAATAATAGTTATAGATAGATCATTAGAATTATCTTGAGAAATTGTAAAAAAAAAAGCACTTAAAATGTTTTGATTAAATAAGTCTAATATCACACTTGAACAAAGTGTGGATCAGTAATGGTTGAAAAAAGTGCAGAGGTATTTTCAGCGGAATAAGATTAAGAAAATATCTAAAAGTACTTTTGCAATTTATTGTCGCTATTTATAAATATATTATCATCTTTATATTTTACTCTTTAATCAGATTTAAATAATTCCATGAATACATTTGTTCATTCATAGTTAATTCCAATATATAAAATAAAAGCAAGTGTTACAAACAAAAATATATAAAACTTTTTGAAGCTTATATAAAAAAGAGTAATTCATTTAATACAACTGTGACACAACGAAAATCTAAAAAATCTGCCATTATATGTGTGTATCATTTTCCAGAGCACTAAACTTATTATGTTTTACTATTAGTCATTGTTATGATTTAATTAATTAACATTAACATTGTTCTTATATTTTCTGCTTATTAAATAACACATTATAATATCATAAGAAAAGTGATTTCTTTTTTTATAAAAATAATTTTCTTTCTTAAATCGCTCTTTCTCTACCTCATTTTTATCAATATTTTTTTTCCATCCATATTTGAAAATTTGTAAACACTTTTTTTATTGATTTTCTACTCTGAGCAACGCTGTAATTATCTATTTATAATTTTTTCATTTTACCCAAATTATATATATTTTTAAATAAAATATTATTTTTGTCTTTATTCTTTATATTTTTTATTATTATTCTTTACTTCTTTTTCTCTCTTCCCACACACACATATAAGTGTGTATGTGTAAAAACCTATAAATATCGGTTATAAATAAGCTATAAGTAAGTTCCAAATAATTTTAATGGTAGAAATAATAAAGTATATATATTTTAATAAATCAGTAGAACTTTTTATTAGAATGTAATCTTTATCAATTGTAAAGTAATATGGAAGTTTATTATAATGTGAGGGAAAATCATGTATTATACGTATTACTTTACAGTAGATAGGTATTATATATATATGTGTGTGTGTGTGTGTGTGTGTTAAAACGAAGATTTGCATGGGTTAAATATATAAAATACATATTTTGCGGGTTCATCCGTGTTAAAAACTTTTAATATTAATATACTGACGTTTTGACTTGGTCACACAAGCCATCCACAGAGTTATAAAAGGTAGAAAGACGGTTGTAGAGGCACTACAATCACTGATTTGAATAAAATGTTAAAATTTCACCAATAGCAAAAAATGTTAAATTTAGGAATGTTTTTTAAAAAAAATCTTTCCAAATAGGAGGAAGTTTGCATGTATCATCTCGCTTATTGATACAATCTGGCCTTTTAAGTATCTCAATGGCTTCTCTAATTTTGCATTGGTAGAGATTATCACATCTGGATATGATCCTGGTACTAGAAAAATCAATTTTATGACCTGAATCTATAGTATGGAGTGAGAGTGCTGATGATGATGAGTGTTGTTTAACTGCATTAGCATGCTCATCTCTCCTAACACTGATGCGACGATTACTCATACCTATGTAAGAAGCTTTACAATTTTTACATGAGATTTGATAGACACCATGAGATTCAAGAGGGATTGAATCCTTAGGCTTGGTTATTATATTGCTGATCTTTTGATGAGCAGAAAATGCTGTATCTATATTATAGCATTTTAATATACGTCCGATACTGTCTGTAGTTCCTTTTACATATGGAACACAAATCCTAATAGCTGATTTATCATCTTTTTGTTTCCTATTTTGTCTATTTTGGGCTTGAAATAAGGCTTTTTTTTTATAAATTTGTAATTATAACTATTTGCTAATAAAACACTATTAAAATAAATCATATTAATAGTGTTTTATTAGCAAATAGTTATAATTACAAATTTATAAAAAAAAAACCTTATTTCAAGCCCAAAATAGACAAAATAGGAAACAAAAAGATGATAAATCAGCTATTAGGATTTGTGTTCCATATGTAAAAGGAACTACAGACAGTATCGGACGTATATTAAAATGCTATAATATAGATACAGCATTTTCTGCTCATCAAAAGATCAGCAATATAATAACCAAGCCTAAGGATTCAATCCCTCTTGAATCTCATGGTGTCTATCAAATCTCATGTAAAAATTGTAAAGCTTCTTACATAGGTATGAGTAATCGTCGCATCAGTGTTAGGAGAGATGAGCATGCTAATGCAGTTAAACAACACTCATCATCATCAGCACTCTCACTCCATACTATAGATTCAGGTCATAAAAGTGATTTTTCTAGTACCAGGATCATATCCAGATGTGATAATCTCTACCAATGCAAAATTAGAGAAGCCATTGAGATACTTAAAAGGCCAGATTGTATCAATAAGCGAGATGATACATGCAAACTTCCTCCTATTTGGAAAGATTTTTTTTAAAAAACATTCCTAAATTTAACATTTTTTGCTATTGGTGGAATTTTAACATTTTATTCAAATCAGTGATTGTAGCGCCCCTACAACTGTCTTTCTACCTTTTATAACTCTGTGGATGGCTTGTGTGACCACGTCAAAATGTCAGTATATTAATATTAAAAGTTTTTAACACGGATGAACCCGCAAAATATGTATTATATATATTAATTTTATCATTAAAATTATTTGTAATGTATATACATATGTTTAGATGAATTTTTGTTCACTTGTTAATTTCAGAATATCTTATTTGGTAATAAAAATTTGGCTACATTAAAATTTGTAAAAAATATTTTGATGTTAAAATTGTTTAACTATTACTGTGCTCAATTGTGAAAGAAAAATAAAGACTTTTTTCTTCTTGTGTAGCTTTATTTATTTATTTTTTAGAATAATATGTTTAAAATAGTGCTTGCCAGATAATTAAAAAGATCTGTAATTTTTTTTTTTTGTGATTAAAATCTAACTCTAAAAATTGTTTCTTCATTAGTTAAAAACTCCAATAAAAAGTTAAGATGTGAAGTTTTGATCATTAATAGAAAAAAAAAGTGAAGATCTGTAAAATTTGTTTAGAAACTACTTACAAAAAAGAAAAAAGAGGAACTCTACATCTGAAGAATGGGTGTTTTCAAAATCAGTATATAATTATTTAAAAAATAAACATTTCTTTTTTTACCAAAATCAATTGGTCAAGGCATAATACAGTATTTTCTAAGATAATCATGTAATTGGATAGAAAATTGATATCAGGATAGTTTTTTTAAAAATAACAAAAGAAAGTGGTGGTCATAGAATTCATTAACAATTCAGCGGTGATGAGATGAACTGTCAGCATCTCACTTTGGTGATCTGAAAATAAGTGATCTCTCTTTTAGCTTAAAAAAATAAATGATTCTTGGTAATATGTATAATAGTACAAAAATTGCATGAACCATGTGATAATCTCCTAAATGCTGAGCATAATTGAGTCAACTATGTAACCAAATCTTCAAAAAAATGCAAAAGAAAATTATCTTTAAAAACTTAACAACAATCCTTATATAGCTTGAACTCATGATTGTCTCATTCTGTGTAACCTGAAATAAAAATAATTGTTAAACTAAAGCATGGAGCTATTGCAAAAATCTAAATTAATTAATTATTAAATTTAAACCTGCTGCTACAAAAAAAAATTACTTTTAATTAAAATAATTATTAAAATTGAAATGTAGAGCTATGATGAAAAAAAAAACATTACATGAAATAAAAATATTTGATTAACTAGAAACCTATAACCACAACAGAAAAAAGAACAGACAATTGGATATATATTATCCTTTGACAAAACCATAACAAAAATTATGAAACCAAAAATTGATTATGTTTTTACTTGAAAAACGTATAAGAGATGCACAATTAATCGAGTACAAAGTTAAGAATTAAACAAATATTACATGATAATATATGTAATCATTGATGTTACTATATAATGAAAATAATAATTAAAAATGGTAAATATTTTTTTTTGTTTTTTAATTGAAAAAATGTTTTATTAGATTAAAGTTGTGTGTTTTTCATTTTCAAAAAAAAAAGAAAAGAAAAGAGATTTTTAAGTTAAAATTATTTGTTTATGTAATGAAATATTTCTTTCAGATATGAATACTATAAGAAACAATTTATGTAGATATTAAATGTGAATTGATTCTAACAGTCATAAATATATATTAGTTATATGTATGATATGGAGACATAAGTAAGGTATTAAACTGTTTATATTAAATTTGGATTTATCATATCATTTTTTATTTATTAGCTAACTTTATTAAATAATATTTTAAAAAATAAGTTCTGAAATTATTTTTGGTGTATTTATTGGTCTATTCATCTGTTCTATGAATTATTAGGATGTGTGATTAATAATATTGTAGAAAAGTTTCAAAGATGTGAAGATTATTGTAGTGAAATATCCCAATAAAATAATTTAATAATAGAATTGAACATGCATACTTATCCTTTACTCAATATCTAAGATTCTAGTTGTCCCGAGTTAATTAGAGCATAATGGTGCTTGTAATATATTCAATCATATTCATCAAAGTTATATTAATGATGTTTAAAATTTAAATGTTAGTAAACAATTTCTTGGTAATTGTTATTTTATATCTTTAATAATGCAAGGACAGATTAGCCCTTCATGCAGAGTGATGAATACCATAATTTGAATAATCATAATTGATGACTGTGGGCAGATTGAGCTATACAAAGCACAACATGATCACATTTCTTGACAATGGCTCACCTTGGCTTCTGGAATCAAACCTGCCATTCAAAACATTTTGTTTTGAAGATCAAACTCAGGTGCCAAACAACCATATGTTATATTGTCAGCATGCTTTGAATAAGAAGCACACAATTCAGTGCTTGACATATGCCCATGTAGCTTATACCTTTAACCAGGATCCAGCATATTTACTTATCACATATGAACATTTTTCTCCTTAAATAAATAATGATGCAGTGACAAGAGAGAGAGAGAGAATAGACAAATACAACTTAAAAACATTAATGTTTATTCAAGCACTCATATATAATATAATATAACAGTATAATATTTTACATAAAGAAATATAAGTAATTAATCAGGATAAATTTTATATTTCTTCATTAATTAAAGTTTATTTAAAATAAATTTAAAGTGTTTATAGACAAGTATCAAAATGTCTTTACCTAAGTTTTTATGATTGTCAGTTTCCAACCAATTGGCTTTTTGGTCTCTATCAATGGTTTCTGGGCTTGTTTTCCATTCCTTTGTCTTGATAATGGGAAAAAGAAATAGTTTGTGGCAGTGTCCATTTCACCATTTTGGAATCAGTCTTTCATGAGATTTCAGTTGGGACAGCCACTTTTGGGAGGATTTTGGGACATGATGTTCAGCAAACTCTTCTAAATGATCTAGCAGTTCATGTTGCTAGATCTGCAGCTTTTGCAATAATATTTTCTACAGCAGTAATGAATGGTTCTATTTGTCCTTAGATTTCTGAATCTCTGGAGCAATGAATAATGTAATGAATCAATCACAAAATACAGACTGGACTGACTTACAGAATCATGAGTGGAATAATCTAACAGATTGATGACCAGAACTGAATTGTTGAATGAAGTCCAGGTTGAATAACAATATAACATTGTGACTCTATATACATTTTCCCTCTTATTGTTTTAATTCATCATGATAGTTTTTTTAATTTTGTTTGTAACATAAATCTGTTTTAATTTATTTATACATTTCTTTAATCTAATAGATTTTTTTACATTTCCTTAATCTAATTGATTTTTTTACATTGCATAGTATCTACCCTTTTTCTTAGATTAATCTACTATCACTTTTGTGAGAAAGTTTACATGTTTTTCTTTTAATTAACTCAATCAGTAATCTTTTAAGCTAATTACATTTTTGAAAGTTTTTTTCTTTTATAAACTAAATTTTATTCAGATTTTTCATATTTACTTTTTATATACATTTTACTTTTTTAATTTACAAAAAGAAGTTTCTTTAAAAAAGAGATAGTTTTTTAAATTCTTTCCCCAGTTGTTTTTAATAAATAGCTTTATTCTCTTTTAAAACAAATATAACATATATATTTTTTTTATTTTTACAAAATGATATTTCAAAACTACTCAGATAATTGTGTCTTTAACTACTCTTTTATATAAATTTGATTTTTTAAAAAAACTTATGAAACATGTAACACAGATGTATGTCACTTTTGTAACATATATGTGCTAGAATTGCATCTCATCCCTCTCTGTTTGAGAGGTAAAATGCATCAATTTGATCCATTTTAGATCTGACATGTTACTTTAACTTTTTCATTTTATTTTCACTTTTCATATTTATTTATTTAACTACTATTATTTTAATGTAAGTGTAGAATTGCATATAGACTGACAAACTAGAGGATGACTTTTCCTACAATGCTCTATTTACAATGACTGGCAATAATAATGCCATGTGTGATGACCATCAGAGACAACATGCATCTTTCTGATGTGTATGAAGAGGATAAATGCCATGAGTGGCAGATTAAATCTGTTTATATCCGACTTATGAAATAAAAATACTTTACCTTAACTTGATCACCAGCCTGGAAATTTTTCTTTCAGTGGGTAGAATGACTCCAGGACTTCCATCTCTGTGTCTGCATCCTAGAAAATATGTGTCACTGTGAATGGCAGTATTTATCAACTGACCATTTGGCTTATGCTAAAAAAAGATTTATTATAGCTATATAATGTCAATTACCTTCAAATGAAACTGATATGTGGCTTACTCTGGAATTATCTTTCCAAGGGATTGAGATGACATTTCCCAGCATATTGGATGGGTATAATACTTTTCAACTGGATCCTCATTATATCAGATGATTCTTCCCATTTTCAAGCCTGTTACAGGTCTTATGTTCACACACCGATAACCTATATTTAACACTCCTCAATCATTATCTGACCTCCCCATTCCATGACTCTATTAACCAACACATAATCTACACCTACTTGAAAAATTATTTACAATAATTTATTTAATTTTTATCATAGATTTCATTCTATATATTATAGGCTTTATTCAACTTATGTGTTTTTAAAATATTTTTTTTAAATTTATGTATGTTGATTCTCTACAGAAAAAAAATATTTTATTTTCGTATATTTACTGTAAAATATTATTTTATTTTACCTATATTATTTGTATAATCCATGTATTTATCATTATTATTTATTTTGATGCCTCAAAAACAACTTCAGTACTTTAATTCCCACCTGAGTATAAACAACCCCCAATAAATCTATTTTACGCTCTAGCCACTTTTTTTTTCCTTTTTATTTACAATTAATCTTTTTTTATTTTTTCTTTTATATTTTTTACTATTATTAATCATCTTATATACATAATATTATAATTTGTTTATTTTGGTGCAGATTTCTTCACACATTGCTCACCAATTTTAACTTTTATTATTATGCAATTTAGTGTTTAATTTAATTTTTAGTTTTAAACATTTTTAAATTTTAATTATGAGTTCACTTTATTTTATGCTTGATTATGCTGTGTCAATTTATGGCATTTTGGCCTCACGATGGATGCCATTTGAACAATGTCCATGGAATTTACCATATTAATCATGTTTCAAATCTATACAGTAGTACATATCTTTTCAATAATTCTTATTTTGTAACATTAATAGTGTGTTCATGGACCATCTCTTCAAGCAGAGAGAGGAATACCATTGTGAAAAAATTAAAACTTTTAAAGTGTACATTGATAGATTTATAAATATTAAAAATAATTCATTCATGTTTGTTAAAACAAATGTCAAATCAAACAAAGATTTTGTTCATTTTTCAAATTGAATCTGATTTATATGAAATTTGATTATGCAATAGTACTTTGTTTTAATTAAAATCTATTTATAAAAATAACTCCAAAAATAAAATGTGATTTTTTAAAAAAATTATTTAGTATCTAAACAAAAATATCTATCTCATGAGGTCAAATTTATTATATTCTGATAAACAATAATAGTTTAATATTAACACAAAAGTTGAATCCTTAAATCCAGTGAGAACAAAATAATCTGACAGAGTAAATAAAAGTTAAATGAAAATAATTATTGGCTTAAGTGACTAAGAAATTCATCATAAATCAATTGAATGGAAATAATTACTCCATTACAACAGGTAATGATAGTCTTTGTTAATTAAAAATTCTAGATAAATGGTGAATTAATTTAAAAATTAATGCTATAAAAACATCTCAGAATTATAGGATTCAGTCAGCTTTTATCTGTCATCAAACCTGCATTTTGTGTCATAATCTTTGTCTTTTTAGCTTGATGTATTCAGAAATGAATCTGCTAATCTTTCAAAACAAGCTTTTGCAATAAATGATGCAAGGGAAAGCATTTAAAATATCTAGTTAGAATTATCCCTATTCCCAAACTGGTTTTGAGCTAATGGCTCCTATCAATGAAGCACTAGAACATCCAGACACTAGATCTAAAATACAAAGTCAAGCCCTCAATTTATTGACAACTTAACTATTAAATAAAACTGAAATTTTCCGATGTGTATATGTTTTTAAATCCAACTATCTAACTTAAATAGCCATATGGCATTAACAAATTTGGCAATGTTATATTGCTAAGGTTATTAATATATTGTACCGGTATAAATCCACCACGCTTACTCATACACAGTACCCGAGTTCAAACCCAGTCCACGTTTAAGAATAAATTCCAAAACGTCAACTGAATTCAAACCCAAACCCCGGCATGACCAACCGATGATGACTTTACACCAGCACGGGGTTATCCCTTTTCTAGCTCAGCTTAGAACATGGACTAAATTCTTACAGTTAATGATATATAGGTTTATTAGACTCTAGATACTGGGACGGTCATTCATGTAACGTATATATTTAAGTTGCCAATACAGACAGTAAGTGGCTAAATAGACTTAGAGAGTAATAAAGTGGAGGACACCAAAATTTAATTAAGTAAATTGTTTAATAAGCCAAATATAAAGCATATAAATATAGTGTTAAATAAGACAAATAGAAAGCACATGAATATAATGTTATATAATAGAAATATACAGCATATAAATATAGTGTTATACAGTACGGTAAGACTTCATAAATCCTCTTGTATTTGTACTAGTCTTTAGTGAAAGTTTTATTTAATAAACAAACTCATGCCAATAGCTGTATGATTGAAGGATTGACGGTGGTTAAAAGAATCAGAGTATTAGAGCATTGGAAAAAAATATTTATCTAAAGATTTTTGTTTACTTATTTTATTTGAATAGGCTCAGCCGAACGTAGACGAACATGGAGGTGGTTTTATATAAATACGACATAAGATAGATGTGCTGGTGTTTTATATAAATACGACGTGGAAAATATATGAACTGGTGTTTTATATAAATACGACGTGGAAAATAGATGAACTGGTGGTTTTATATAAATACGACGTGGAAAATAGATGAACTGGTGGTTGCCTATATTCAAATGCCCTACAGTAATCAATTGCGTGCATTAACGGGATACGGGCGGCTTGTACTTTGACAAGGCTTAATGCCCCCAAGTATCTCCGGACACGCAACCAGCCGATCACTTCAACCCCGTGATCCAAGAGATTACCGAAAAAAGATGCTTTCATTCCCCAATGGTAGAATGGTGAGACGCTAACTTCACGAAGGAAGATTGACAGACGTGAAGGACGAATACTTGAGCGTTTTTTAAAAGAAATTATATAAAACCTGGAAACTATTTGTCTTTCTCGCCACGTGAGATCCTTATCCCAATAAAAACATACAAATAACTGACGGTGAGCAAAATAGTAAATTTACTCGAAACCTAACCCTCCCTACAGGCGCGCGAAGTATCAAAATTCAGTAATATTCTCTAAATAACTAGAACATTGACCATATATATATATTTAATATTGAAACTGAAATTTTATACAACTTAACATAAAATAAAGTAACCTTCTAACTCGAATGTGAAAGAATTTAATTCAGAACATGAAATACTTTTAACTTGAATTGACATATCACATAGTTGAAAATTACTATCTTTTCCGAAAAAGCACAAGAAAAATAAACATTCAGTTGAAATATTATACCATTAATTACAATTTATAAATGATTTCTAAAGACTAGAGCGGAGATAAAAGAAAAGATTTCTACGTTAAATAATAGCATATAAAGAATAAAAACTAATGTGAAATATAAAAAAATAAAGTAAAATCTCTTCTTTTATTTGAATTTGCCCCCATTTTTTTAATTTTTTCCTCCCCCAAAAATTTTTTTTTTCCCTTCTCATTCACATCAATTTTGATTTTATAATACGCTATTTTTAAATTGACATCGTAATTACATATAAAATTCCTTACTAATTTTGAATACAACATAATTGCTCTGTACATTTGTGCAATTAGATTTAATTAAAAACACTGATCAAAGGAATGTGATTTTTGATCAGTATTTTTAAACGACTTTATACAATTTTAAAACTAAAATTTAAAACAAATACGCCCGCACGAAACTTTAAATTAAATGATATAAATCCACAAACCACGCACACCCGAATATTATTTCATGGTTTGGACATTTATAAGAACTTACATATCTATTTATAAACTATAGAATATAAACTAATTTTTATTATAAATTAAAATAGACAAAACTCACTGCGGGCAACGTGGTTTGAATTACCGACATAAAACACCTAAACAGACGCTCGACCGTCAATATGGTGCATTTGAAATCAGATTAGTACCATATAGCTATTTAAGTTATATAGCTGTATTTGAAGTCATGGTGATGTCTGAAAATTTCAGATTCTCTACTTAATAGTTAAATATTAGATAAAGGCTGGGCATGAGGCTATATTTTATATCCAGTGTCTGAATGTCTTAGCACCTCACTAATGAGAGCCATTAGTTTTAAAACAGTTTGGGTATACAAGAAATTCTAGATAGAAATTTTAAATGCTTTATCTTGTGCTATTATGGAAAAAGCTTGTTTAAAGCTATTAGCATGATCATTATATTACATAATATAATTCAACTTTACAAAAATTAATATCTCATTTACTATCAATTCTCTGAACCTTTGGTAAACATCTAATTATGAACTATTTTAAGAACATCACCAATAGTGAATAATAGACAAATTAAATAATGTAATTTTATATTTAAATATTTATCTGTGTTATAAACTGTTTTTCTAATATTTATATATGTTAATTCTTAGTGTATATTGTATTGCATGGTAGTAAATGTAATTTGTTTCTTGAAAATTAAACTTTTTCTCTCTTTTGTAAATTTTTTTGAAAAAAAAAAAAAAAGCTTAATCTGATTTCCCCTCATAAAGTTTTATTAGAAATAAAATAACTTTTGCAATTTTTGTTAATATATTCATATTACTTTTAGAGTAGTTTTTATTTTAAAAAAAGGTTAAAAAATAGAGACTTTATTTTTCCCCCATATTGTAAAAAGTTTTTTTAATAATTAATAATGTCTATGAAGGGTTTAAAATCATTACTAAATGTGTGTTTGACTCAATGTGCACATAACTATATAAATTGTTGATAAGTGAATTAAATTGGTTTGCATTTCTACTTTTTCACTTGTCTGTCACATACATCTGAAATTTAAAAAAAATGATATATGTGTGTATTATATAAAGTGATCATATATATATATATGTGTGTGTATAAAGTGATCATATATATATATATGTGTGTGTGTGTTTTGGCCCCCTGTGATTATATTATTGTTTTCATTTAAGATCTTCAGAGAATATTGTGTTTCACATTGGGATAGAGACATTTCTCTCCATAATAATATATATTCTTTCTTTATAACACAAGAGATTAAGAAGCTTATATATATATATATATATAGCTATATATATATATAGCTGATATAAATATATATATATATATATATATACCAATATATATATATATATATATTGGTGGTTAGATCAAATGTACAACATATAGGCTTAAATTTTTATAATTACCTTTTGGTGTAAATATGTATTGTTTATTAAGCTATTTTATTATAGATTGTTTGTTTAATGCAAATGTGAAATATATATGTGAATACATGTGGATAAATTATCAAGTTATCAATCAAACTTCAGGGATTATCTAATAGTATTATAAATAAAAATAAATTGGTGTAAAATGTAATATTTAACCTACAAGCTATAAAATGCATGATATGCTTAAATGAAAAGAGATAATCACTTTTCAAACTCTGTCACTTTTAAGCCCTATAATTGAATTGTATTATGTGCTTTTTAAAACTGTTAATAGTCATTATCTTATTTATTGATATATTTATCGAGCATACTGTTTACGACCACACACTCTGCTAATTTATATTTGCCAAAAATCTGTCTTTTATGTGATATAGAGTTGATTTTGGACATCTGAGTGATGGTACAGATGTGGTAGGTATTTGTATTTGTTATCCTCCCTAGTAAACTATAATTTTTTAGGCTAGAGATTTAGGAATAATCAGTGCTGATGGATATTTTGTGCTTGTTCTCCATTACAATATACATATATTAATATAAATATTTTCACAAGTTTCAAATATAAAATAAATTTTATTAGCTTATGTCAGTGTATGGGTTTTGACTGAGTCATAATATTATATGAAATATAAAAAAATATTTTAAATAGAAAATAATTTGCATTTATCATCACATTTATTGTTGCAATATGTCTTGTAAGAGTCTCAATGGCTTTTTTGATCCAACATTATTGGTATGGGTCTCATTTGGATAGTATCCTCCTGTTAGACAAATCAATACTATGATCTGTATCTATAGCATCATAAGATATTGCTATTGCTGATAATTTTTTTTAAATTGCATTAACATTTTTATCTTTTCTAACACCTATATGATGTTTGTTCATGCCAACATAACAAGCTTTACAAATGTTACATAAAATTTTATAAACTCTATGGGCTTCAAGAAACATTGGGTCATTTGACTTGGATAAAATGTTATTAATTTTTTGATAAGTAGTTTACATTGTTTGTATATTGTAATATTTATGAGTATGTCGAATGTTGTGTTCAGTTCATTTTTTATCCAGAATACAAACTCTAATAATTGTTTTATTTTTTTTATTTCCTTCTTAATTTAATTCTTTGGGCTTATAATCAGTCTTGGTCTATTAGTTTATTTTTATTGCCATTTGTGGATAAGTATATTGCTTACATGATTTATTTCATTTTCCAGATTTGAATTATTTGAAAGAAGGTTAATTGCTCTAGTAAAAAAATTGCCACATAAATGGTTGGAGGTGGATAATGATATGATGAAAATTATAGGTATCTGTCAGTGTATGAAGAATTTCTGAAAATTAAAAAATAAAAATATTATTTTCCCATCAGGAAAATTAAAGTTTAATATATATTGTGATAGTAAGCTCCTTTTTAACAAACAAAATAAAAATACTAAATTGGTAAAATTATATAATAATAAACATATGATATTCATGAATTAAAATAGTGTAGGAAAATTACAAATATCTAATAGGCTTCCATAGTGGAGTGACTATATAATTTTTATTTAGTAATTAATTTATAATAGTCATGGAAAACAATTAAACTGTACATAAAGGTAAGCCTTTTGCAAATTCAGTCACGTTTACTGACCAAAAACGTATTATAATCTTCTTGTAATTTAGAGGAGAAATAAACATGCAGCAAATTATTAATAATAAAAATTGTAATTAATGAATACAATGAGAATAATATAACAAATCTTATTTATATATTTATATCTAACTATTGCAAGAAGAGCATATGTGATAGGAAAAATCTTTGTTGATTCATGATAATTCATAAAAAAAAATACTTATTTATATTTCAGGGAGATCATGTTTCACTAACTTTTGAATATTGATTATGGTCATCATAATCATAACTTTAAAGGTCTACAAACAATATTAAATACTTTATTTTTTCATGGTTTGTTTCAGTTGTAGTTTCTTCCATGGCATTTTTTTATGACTGAGAGTGTTGAAATTATGAAGATTTATAAATCAAGTCTTAGTAAAATATTTTTATTTGGCAACTAATCTGAAAGCAATTTTCCTTATAGCATCTGAAAATAATTAAAAGATTGGCAGAATCAAAGTTAATTTCTAAGGCATTTTTTTGTTTACATTTTCATAATCAACTACATTACTGGAAATTTCAAAGAATGAGGCACTCCAAAGATTTTATTTCAGAAACTGTGATTTACTTAAAGAATCATGACAACTTTCTAGATTTTGTCTTGTAGTAGCACAATAAAAAAATAATTATTCCCTATGTTTTCTTTGTGAGCTGACGATCTGAGTTTTTCTTTTTTTGTTTTCAATTGGTTTCAATAGCAATTTGGTATTGTTAATAGTTAAATTTATTTTATAAATAAGAATTGTAATATATTTTTAAATAAATATTGTGTTAACGATTTGCAGAGGTCCCTACTGTCATTTTTTCAGGCACATATTCTTAAGGTTGAGGCTAAATAAATATTACTTTAAGTAATGAGTATGTGCTTTATAAATATAATTATTCCAACTTTATATTATCTTAATAGATTTCTAAGCATAAGATCTCAACACTGATTCATTGTAAATTGAAAGATTCCATGAATGTTAATGTGTTATAGAATTTATGGACTTAATCAGTGAGGTATTTAATAGCCTTACATTCTCAAATCAAAGTGGTTTAGATTGTCCTATTTATTTAGAAAGTAGGTTGAAACAAAAGTGGCTACTCTTGTCTTTTAAATAAATCTTGTGTTAAAGATTTGCAGAGGTCTCTACTGTCATTTTTTCAGACACATATTCTTACGGTTTTAGCCTTAATAAATATTATGTTAAGTAATGAAAATTTCTTAAATTGGTATAATTTTCAGATGTAATATATCTGTTATAAAAGATATGTTTCATGTTCCAAAAGAAAGTGTTTTAATTCAACATTGCAATATAAGTGTACACTTTTCATTTGCAAGTTTCTGAAGCAGTGTGATCATTAATATAAATGGGAATGAAAATATTGCAAATATTTTGTCTTTTTTTTTAATTTTAGAAGTGCCTATCAAATGCATATAAAAGTTTTTGTGCTGATTTAGTATGTGTTCATGATGATTCTTAGTTATAAGAACTGTGCAAAACACAGGCTGACTCATCCAAGTGATAAATGACATTGATCAATCTATACATTGTTGTGATCTGACTATACAATACAAAATTGCCATTTTCATCAAAAATAAAAATAAAAACAATTATGTGATTAAAATATTAAAACACAAAATTCACAATTTTCATCAAAAATTAAAAAATAAAAACTTTGCTTGGTCCAACTTTTTCATCAATATTACAAAATTGCCATTTTCGTCAAAAATAAAAAAGAACCCAATTTTCATCATTATAAAAAATCTAATTATGTTATTAAAAAATTAAAACACAAAATTCACAACTTTAAAAAATCAAATTTAAGTTGCTAGTTTATTTAACCATGTACTAAGCAATAATTACATTTCCATACAGTTATATTTATGGAATCACGTGACTAAAAATTGGTTTGATCATACTTTTTCGTAAAAAAACAATCATTCATAGTTATAAAAAGTTTAATCATGTGATTAAAAATTAAAGCACAATATTTACAATTTTAAAAAATCAAATTTAAGTTTGCTAGTTTATTTAACCATCTACTCATAACAATAAAAAAAAAACAATTTTAAGCAATAATTACATTTTCTTACAATTATATTTATAAAATCACATGACTAAAAAAGGTGCACAAATGTTTTACATTCACATTTGTTATCTAAATTTACACTAACCTTTAAAAAATCAAATTTAAGTTTACCAGTTTATTAAGCCATCTACACTTGACAATCAAAAGGACATGACCATATGAAATAAAGCATAAGAATTTAGAGTATTTAAACAGAAAAGTAAAGAAAAAAATTGAAAAAAAATGTAAAAACCCACATGTTCAATAAACATAAAATTGTTAGATTTAAAATATGAATTATATTCTGTGCCAAAAGATTATAAATTATAAAATATGAATGTTAAAAAATAATGATGGTGCAAAGGTCAATTGCTAGTTTAAATTTAAGTTTGCTGGCTTATAAAACATTTTTGATAACCACAGTAAAACAATTTTCATAGTTATAAAAAATGTGATAATGTGATTAAAAATTAAGTAAAATCCAATTTCACAAATACTTGAAATTAATTTTAAGCAATAATTATATTTTCATAGTTATACTTATGGAATCACATGACAAAAAAATGTGCAAACATCTTAAATTGAGATTCATTATCTAAATGTCACCAACCTTTAAAAAAAGCAAATTAAAGTTTACTACTTTTTTAGACAATCCACTCATGACAATCAAAAAGATATGCCCATATGAAATAAAGCATATGAATTTAGACTACATAAACAGAAAAAGTAAACGAAAAAAATAAAAAATATATTAATTAAAAATCCACATGTTCAACAAATGTAAAATTGATATAATTCCAAATGGTGGTGACTGCATTCTAAATATTAAATGTTTATAATTTCTAAATTACAAGTGGCATTAAAAGTTTGAATTATCAAACTGAAACGTTATAACTTCTAATTACCAAAAATTCTTGGTTTGTCTTATGTAGATACTGTTCAAAATTTGTCTTCTAATGTCGTAATGGAATCTACTCTTGTTCACAAGAGATTCACACGGGCTTTATAAATTAATAATTTGCATTAATACATCAAACTCTTGAAATCAATACAAATCTCTAGTTATTTACATGTAAACTAGTAAATTTAAATTTCATTATTTTAAAGGTTGCTGTGAATGAAGATGTTTGCACACCTTATTGTCACATGATTCCATAAGTATAATTATGAAAATATAATTATTGCTTAAAATTAATTTCAAATATTTGCAAAATTGCATTTTACTTTTTTAATCATATGATTACATCTTTTATAACTATGAAAATTGTTTTTTCCTTTTTATTACCAAAAATGCTTGAGAAACTAACAAACTTAAATTTAAACTAGCAATTGGTCTTTGTACCATCATTATTTTGTAACATTCATACTTTATAAGTTCTAATCTTTTGGTATATAGTATAATTCATATTTTACATCTATCAATTTTACATTTATTGAAGATGTAGGTTTTTAATTAATTTTTTTTTTCTATTTTTTTCCTTTACTTTTTCTGTTTAAATACTCTAACTACATGATCTTTATTTTATGTAGGCATATCCCTTTGATTGCCATGTGTAGATGGTTTAATAAATGAGTAAACTTAAATTTGATTTTTATAAAGGTTGATGTAAATTTAGATAATGAATCTGAATGTAAAATATTTGCACACCTTTTTAGTCACAGGATTCCATAAATATAACTGTAAGAAAATGTAATTATAGCTTAAAATTGATTTTTTTATTGTTTTAAATTTTTAATCATGTGATTAAATTTTTTATAACTATGAGACTTTGGTATTTTTTATTTTATTTTTGATGAAAATGATGATTTTGTAATATTGATGAAAAAGTCTGATCAAACCAAGTTTTTTTTCAATGAAAATTGTGAATTTTGTGTTTTAATATTTTAATAACATGATGGGTATTTTTTTTTATAAAAATGGCAAATTTTGTAATTTTTGTAGGAAAATGGCAATTTTGTAATTTTTTTTATGAAAATTACAATTTAGTAATGAATGTTTGGATTGTGACAATATATAGATTGATCAATATGATTTGTTGCTTGGGTGTGTCCACTTGGGTTTTGGATAGTTCTTGTAATTCAAAAATGGCAATGAGTGCATACTAAATCAGCATCAAGTTTTTTTATAACATCAGTATATTTTGATAAATTCCTAATTTTACTAAAATTATTTAAAAGATGAAAGTATATTGCATTATTATTTTTAAGGTGATCTTCAAATAACAATATTTTTGAATATATATTTATATATTTGCAATCACTCACTTAATATATAATTTCTCTCTTTGCATTTCTTTATTGAGTTGATTAAGTTTTTCAATTAGATCCAATAACAACTATATATCTTATAAACAATCATTATTTTATAATCAGACAGTCGTTTCACTTCAACTTCTCCTGTAATTTAAAAAATCATTTTAGATATGTTTCTTAACATAGCCTTCTAACATTAGTAAAATATATTATATTATTATTTATTTGTTAAGGAATTTTTTAATTACTGATGCTGAAGCACATGTGATGAATATAATTGGCAATATTTATAATAACAGTCACAATGCGATTCATGGATAATAGTTGTGTACATAGATTTTACTGATTTATTAACAATGAATAAAATACATCACTGCTTTTAATGGTTTTTAATTCCAATTTTTCCATGAAGAATGTTACAATTTTCCTTATTTATATCAATTGTAGGCTGATGCTCCATCTGTTGTTATGCATGGAATTGCTTCAAAATTCAAGCTATTTTCAGTAAGACATTTTTCAATTGATTGGCAAATATATTATTTTTTAGTTGTTTCTTTCAACTTTTAAAAAAAAAATTAAATTTTCTTTTAATTTATTGAAAACAATCATTTACACCACAAGTTGAATTGTTTGTGCTTTCAACGCCAGAGCTTAAGATCGTATGTCATTGGTATAATAATATATAGCTTAGTTTGGTAAACTAATGTTACAAAATATCTTTTCACGTAAAATATTTTTACTACACTTTTTAAACACTGTTTTCATTAGTTTATTATTTGAAAATGGATTCATATTTTATTTTTATTTTTTTTTTGCCAACAAGAGAATAATGAATATATCGCTTTCAAAATATTAGATAGTTGTTGGAATGTTGATCAGCAGTTTGTTGAGCCTTTAGTTGCAATTTAAGTAGTTTGTTTAAATTTTTTAACTTCTTTACGAAAATGTATTCAGGATGTATAGATTGATGACGTTTATTTAGATTATATTCCTTTAATATGGCCAATATATCTCTGAAAATTAAACACATCGATTTTAGAGTTTTGACATATGTTCAACCTAATACTATCTTTATTGCTATTTTCATATTTTACGTTCTTTTTTTGAACTTATTCTGAAAGACTTAAAATAATTAATTTATGAATATTTTATAAATATTGGTAAATACAATTTCGATAAACGCCCATATAGTCATTAGAATTAAAAATTTGTCTATACAAATTTTTTGAAAACATGTACTATAATTTATTTTTATTTTTAATTTTTTAAATAAACATATATTTGTTGTACTTTATATTTATTTAGATAAATTTCACAATTATTTTTAAAATGAACAATTCAAATATCATAATAACCTATTATTACAATGAATACACAAAATGCAATTTTATGCATAGATTGTTATTCCTACTTAGCCTCAAAAATTTTTTAACTATATAATTGCTCACAAATGTTCATGAAACCATTTTCAACTAATATGGTAACTCATGCTACAGTGTTAATGCATACATCATTGTCATCAGAGAGTAATGGTCAGTGGTCGAATGAATAGTAAGGAATATACGATTCAGATATATACAAAATTTACCATTTAATGTAAATAATAAATTTTATAAATTGAAATACAACTGTTTTCTAAAAATAAATGAATATATAATTAATTTAAGAATACCATCCACAATAAGAATGGGGAGGATAATAAACATAAAATAAATGAAAAAAAATGATACCTAAACATCCAGTTGGGGGGGGGGGGGCACAATCTGATCATAACTGATACTCTGAATCTTATCTAGAGTATAGATAATGATCAGAGTTTATGTAATCATTTAAACATTTTTGATGTCGAATTATTTATTATTGTAATTTTAGCACTTATGTATGTTCATTTAGATAAAATATTGATGATTGTTTTAATAAGATTATACCCTAAGTATGAAACTGAATATATGATGATTAGCTGCAGATTTTCTAGAGTAATGTTTTAAAGTTCAGTAACAGGTAATAATAGCTGACTATTGACGGTCACTATATATGATGCAATGCTTATCATGCTCATATTGTTACTTTTAAATGCCAATATTTACTTTCAAAGCTGACATTTGATCAAGTTTATTGATTGTAGTTTTAACATGTTTTGGAGGTGTTGCCTTTTGTCATTATTATATCTGCTTAGCCATACTATTACTATAAATACAGATTTTAATTTTTCTGTGTAAGTAGTTGTATAATTTTTTAGCTAAATATAATTTGCCATCAAAATAGTAGTATCAATAATTTAGCGTAGTTGAAATAGCTAGATATTTGTACTAAAAATATTACTGTAAATCACATATTAAAAGAAATAACTATTAATTATTTTATATAGTCTTAAATTTTGTTTTGATAAATATTTTTTTATAAAAACAAATTTCAGAATGAAAGCTTTTCTTTAATAAATTTAAAAAAAAGAAATAAAATATGTATATCAAAATCTGAATCATGTCAAACTAACTAGTCAGTTCAACACTCAATTTTAACATAAACCTTGTAAAATTAGAAATTGATAAAATACTTAATAGCTAAAATACAAATTACTACTGAGGATATATATTTAAATGACAAAAGGTAAGATGTATTTGATTCTCTTGTGCTAAAATAATAGAAATTATAATAAAAAGCTGTTTGCATAAAAAAACATATCCGCCCAAATAAGCATTATATATATATATATGTGTGTGTGTGTGTGTGCGTGTGTGTGTGTGTGCGCGCGCGCGTGTGTGTTTGTATTTATAAATATATCTGTTGATTATAGTTACATTTTACTAAAAATTTAAAAAAATCAGAAAAAGTAAAGTAAATTTTAAATGATAGAAAATATATATTTTGAAAATATATATAAATATGAGAAGAGTTGTTAAGAAAGTTATGAATGGTTGTGATGTCGCTAACTTTTAAACACTTTAAAAAAAATAACTTAGAGTTTACAAATTGTTTTAAAACTTAATGTTTTTAATTAAAGATGTTATAGAAGCAGAAGCAAAGCTGATGAAATTTTCACCAGCACATTTTTTATTGAAAGAGAGAAATAAAAATTATTGATTAGGGGAAACTAAAGTGGAAGTAAAAAAATTGCTGACATAAATAAGTAAAAACATACAAATGCAAAATAAAAAAATGTTTTAATAAATAAAAATGTCTGAATGAAATAAAATATTACAACGGCATTGTTTTATTTTTGTTTTAAGAAAAAATATTATTTGATAAAGTGAAATAAGTGGAGCTTTTACCAAATTAAAAAAAATATTATTATGTTTGAAAAAAAAAAAAAAAGAAAAATTCTAATAAAACTATAAGGTAATAAAATTCAATCAAACAAGGTGATCTAAATAGCAATAAAGTAAATTCAAATGTTTACAAAACAATGAAATAATAAAAATAATAAAAACTTTAAATGTGTTTTTCTTTTTGCATTAAATTTATAGATTACATTCTGCATTTAAATCTAAAAACCTCTATACTATCAAAATCTCTTGAAATCTTGTGAAAGAGACCAAAGGAAATTTCAAAATTAAAAAATATATCTAATTTTTTTTCAGAAATTAAGGTAAATTTTGACATCAAAATAAAAAAAAGATTATGAAAAACTGCAGTAATTATCTGGCAAATTATTGCTTTCCATTACAACACAAATGCTTTCAATTTTTTTGTTGGAAAAATTGATACCTAGATAAAAATGCAATTACTAAAGATTTTGTTTAGTTGTAAAAAAAGTAGAATTTTGAAATTAAGATTTGCTGCCTGGAAAATGCAAGAATATCATATGTAAAAGAAACTGAATTTTAAACAAATTAATAAGGTTGATATTATCTTGTTGATCAAAGAATCTTATACACATCATAAGTTTATACATAATTTAAAAAACGTTATTAGTGATAGTATGAAATCTGAAGCATTTAATTCTGTTTTTATATAAAATTTGAATTGTTACAATTATTTTTAAAATTACATTTTTTTTTTTTAAATTTCTGGTCAATTTACTAGTGTACATGAGATGATAAAGGCAGAAAATCTTTATTGGCCTTATAACTCTAATAAAATAGATTAAAACTATGCTGAAATTTCAGATAGGAAGGCCTTCAACATGATATAAATATAATAACAGCATATCATAAGTTATTAAATTTAATTTTTAATATTTTAATTTTTTTAAATTATTTGATAAATGGTCAATTAATTTGTTTACATTTGTATTGTTGTGTGTATATAATATTAAATCATTTAAACTCTTTATTATACAAATATTTGAAATACAAACACATGTCACATATCTGTAGCCTAATTGTAAATATACAGTATACAAATTCAAATATAATAAAAGTTGTTTTGCAGAATATCATTAAGTTATTAATTTTAATTTTTAATATTTAAAATTTTTTTAAATTATTTGTTAAATGGTATATTTATTTGTTTGTATTGGTGTGTGTGTGTGTGTACTATATAATATTAAATTATTTATGCTCATTATTATACAGTATATAAATTCAAATAACAAAATTTGTTTTTGTAGTGTAATTTTGGGTATAGACACAATGATTCTCAACAGGTATATGTTTATATTGTATTTGTGTGTTTGTTCATGCATCATGTTGGTATAACAAGTAATGATTTACATATATTTAGCAGTGCAATATAAATTTTACAAACTAATGTACAGAAAGGTTGCAGTTGATAAAGGGCATAGTACTATGTGAAAGTAAAAACACTTAAAAACAATAAAGAGAGCAATCAAATAGTATGTGTATAGTGGTAGCCATAATGATTATGCATATACCACATGGAGTTGTATGCAGGCAAAAAATTAAATTCTGATTTTTGCCTATATTTTGACACTCAGGCTGTGGAGTAAGTAGTTTTGCCACATCTTGCATCATATATTTTCAAGTTTATAGCTAACAAATGAACTATATGCAAATAAATTATATCTCCATGGGACAATAAATATAATAAGATAGCAACACTGTTGTGCATAAATAATGTAAGCATCCCAGATGTATACAAAAAATATAAAATGAAGAGATGAAACTAATTTTATGAGTGATACAGACAGTAGCCTACAATTTCTTGTTTTAGATACACACGATCCTGTTCTGGAAATAATTTGCTTTGTTTCTTTTATTAGAGTGAATCTTTTTCTTATAGACACCTTTGAGATTTGCCAACTTTTGTGGTGCAAGATAGAAATAAAGAATTCTTATGCAAATATTTTTGGAGATTCTGAAGCTATGGATTATCTGAGGCAAAAATTATTATATATGGTTTGAAATATAATGTTTTGAGGAATACAAAGAAATTGTCAATGAAGATATAATTTAAACATAGTTAATGATAAATTAGATATTATAAACAAACAATGAAGTAATAATTATATTTGCTGTTGAAATTTCTTTTTTCATTATTTTTTAAATGGTAAACACTATTAGTGTAAGACTTATTGTTTTTCTTCGATTATCTAGTTTCATTAATGTAATTTTTTTTTGCTCTAACATAATTAAAACTGGAGTTATTGTGAAAATTATATCTCAGATCAGTTTTTTTTTTCAATTCAATATGGGGATTTTCAAATCAACCATGTAATAAATTGACTTTATACTTGATTTATAATGTAAAGAGTTTCTAATAATAAAAGCAAATTAATCTGCCATAATATTTAACATAATTCATATTAATAGCATCTGTTCATATGTACATATATAATGTGATTCACATAGTCATGACTTTATCCTTATTTAATTATATAATTGGGTTCAAACCCAGCACAGACAGATTTATTACTCAAAACACGAGGTGAAATGTTGTGGGAGCAAAACTTACCATTTCATGTCCCTGACCATATTATAAAAATGACTTTACTTATAATTATGCAAAGGAACGCAATCATGAACATTAAAATTAATTTCTTAATGGGGTGAATGATTTAACGATAACTTAATATACTAATGAAAACTTTTGCCTGATGTGTTGTTTATCTTTACTGGCCTGTTGGATTGTTCCAACACCAACTACTCTGATATGATTATTTTTAACCATATAGGTAATAGGAGATCTACAATCAACCAAATATATATAATACACAAATTTTAATATATAAAAACAGATATATATCATGGTTAGGGTGGTATTAGGTTATTAGTTTTTGTGTAATAGCTAATGTCTATATATGTGGAAAGAGGTAAATCCCTCAATTACTTCAGTTCATTGTTTTAGTTAACTGCTATTTATTTTAGGTATTTTTTTGTTAAAATTTCCTGTTCATTTTTTTTTATTTTGATATAATTAGTTATTAAAGATTCTGTCACATGGCTATTTCTGATCTTCCTAATAGAAAATCACTTATTCACTACCCTCATCACCTTTATCTTACCTGAAATTATTTATCTTTTCCACCTCGTGCTTCATATACAATTCTCTTACTTAACATATATAAACTCTTCCACTACAATAGCCTGTTTTACACAGACATTTGCCCAACATTTTAAAATAAACATGAAATATATATATATATATATATATATTCAAGATCATGTTTATTTTAAATATATATATATATATATATACTTAAAACCTGTGCTGATTTAAATACAATGGTATACCTTTACAATTAAAACCCTTGCCTTATTGGTTTCGTTTCTTACTTTCAATCTAATTTATTATAAGTTTTGGAACAATGGTTCCCTCCTTTTCCATTAATTTAAAACTCTCTTTCTCTACCCTGATGGCAAATGAAATGTCTTATATTCAAGATCTAGGAAATGTGGGGGTTTTGATCATTGCTCATGTTGGTATACTAAATGTGGGAAAACAAATTACATATTTGATAAATTATTACCTATTAATGCATTATCTTTCGGGAAAACACTCTGTTCAGGGTCACATAAAAAAAACAGTTCAATTCACATGTTGCAGTGTCAAACATGAGAAAATAACTCTGCACCAGTCAAGTTTGTATATTTGTGCATCAGAATCCAGAATCCAGGTAAATAGACTAAAGCTGACCAAATGGGATAGTAAAGTCCCAAGTCAGACCAAGCTTCAACTTTTTTACCCACACTGCATAATTCAAAATCTTACAAATGATATACCTGAGATTACACTCAGTTTTCATTTCTTTGTGGCTGGCATAGTGCAGGGAGAACCATGGGAATCAGGATTCATTTATCATAAACTGACTAAAAAAATTGTAAGAGGCTGATGGCATGATTATGGGGGTAGTATTTACAATTTCACATCAATGCATATATCATTTGTGTTTAGTTTTGTAAAATTATTTATAATTTTGTTTTTGAATGGTTGAGTGTAAGTAATCTTTATTTTTCTTTTTTTTTTAAATATTGATTATAATACTTATTTTATATTTACCTTTACTATTTCTTGTAGTTGCAATAATAAAACATTATTTATAAAAGTAACCTTATCATTGCCAAACTAATATAAATTAAATAATATGAGTTTAGATTTTTTTTAAATTTTATTTTAGAAAATACTTTTTATAAAACAACCAAAGGATGCTTTAGACATATATAGCTTTTATTCTTGTTCTACCTTTTTAATTTTTTTTTCTTTAGCTTTCAAGATCATTTACAACACTAAATGTGTATAGCCCTTTTATATCCAGAAAATAAATTAAAAAAAAAAAAATTTTAAGTTAAATTTTAAATGACTATGGAAATCAAACTAAAAATCTAGTGACAAACCAGATTTAATTGGAAAATCTTTTTTGGTTTATAACCACCTTTTTCTTGTTAAATTCTCTGACTCAGTATTTACGATCTGATTGGCTATTGATAGTCATAAGCGCTTGAGAGGTTGCAGTCTTTCAATTTAATTAAAAGAATGTAAATATAATATAAAAGTTTTTTTTATTAGTCACAATTTTAAAAATCATTTTTATTCATACAAATTGTTATTTGCAATACAGCATGGATTTTTAATAAAAGGTGTTAAAGAATATTCTAGATACTAATCATAAATTTTATTTTCGAACTATCCATAATATATCCCTCAATTAAAAAGAAACCAAGCTTATCCATTCGTATTTTGACTCTTTCAATACAGTACATTTCATCACTAAATACATTTTCAGATTTTTATTTTCTTTCAAACATATCACATTATCAATTTTAAGATTTTTTTTAAGTTCTAAATTAACAAATAGCCAACAATTTTCATTTAAATTAATTTTGAATTCATGAATATTAATTTTATTGATAACTACATCAGCAGTATCATTATCTCTATTATTTTTTTCAAATGAATATTAAATTGTGTAATTAGCTCCAGATTATAATACTTCCATGTACCACTTTTATATTTAGATATATAACTCATAACATATGTCTAAACAATTTGGAGCCTATTATCTGATAAATTAACACAGCTTTTGTCATTATACATCTGTGAATATTGTTTATTAATCAAAACATCAACTTTTTCACATTTTTTTTAGCAAATTAAATTCATAAAATTTAAACTATTTTGATAAAATAATTTGAATTCATTCCATTGACTACATTTATTTAAATATATTAAATAGTCAATTGCTTTTTAACCTAGTAAAATAATTGAAAACAAAATGGGATTTTTGTTTAATAATTAATAGCCACAAATTTATAATGACATGAACTTTGTTAATTTATCTAAAAATGTGATACAAGTGGTTCATGTCAGACTATAGATAAAAGTTGTACTACCTTTGTTGTTAAAGTAGGTTGCCTTGACTACAGTTTGAGATTGTTGATAACTTAAAGGTTGATTGTTACCATCTACATTTATAAACCTATTAAACCCTTGAAAAAATAGTGCTACTGTTTTAATTACTTCAGTGGAATCTTAGGTTCCAAAAGTCACTCTCATTGTGTAGATTTATGGTTTCAATACCTTGTAGATATTTATTGTGATATCAATTGAAGAAAATATGCGAATGTTTAATAAAACACCAGAAAATATTTCACTGAATATTGTTATTTCTTGCAGATAATAATGACCTTATATTAAAAATATATGCTGCAAAAATGTCAAAAATGTTTAGTATTTATATATTTTACTCAAAAAAAAATGTTTGTGTTCTCTTTTCAAAACTATATATAGATCAAAAATATTATAAAATGATTTAAAACAGAACATGCTTTAATTAATTTACTTAATATTAATATATTGTTTTTTTCACTCTCTTCATTTTTAATTTTCATGAAATTGAAGCAGATGAAAAAAAAAAAATTACTTAATCCGTTAATGCAAAAAATCATGAAATTTTTGATCATATCAATAATTATAATATAAGATTCTTTAATGATTGTGCAGAACAAATTGATCAGGAAATATGACATTCAATTATTGAAGAAGATTACAAAAAAAATAGAACCCTACAATTTCAGAGAAGTTGTTTACTTAAAATTTCTAAATTAATTTTTAAAACTTCAAAATTTTATTAAAATTCAGTAATTCCATTTTTTTAGTAAATAACAACATTAAATAAAAATTCAAAAGATAAATCCTTAATTTACTATTTTATTAATATTAATTAGAAATTTGTATTTAATATTTGAGTAATAAATAAGCAACTCAATAAAATCTCAAATAGATAAATTTCTTGCCTGGAAATAATTAAAAACGTGTTTACATTTCTATTACTGAATCAATTTTGTACTAAAAAATAACAATATTTAATTATTATTTTACTTTTTCTAATTAAAACAAGCGGTTATTAAATTAGTCATAGAAAATACATGTGTTCTCATTATAAAAGAATTTATATTCACATACAAATAAGACACAAACAAGATGAAATAATGCATGAAAAAAATAATTTATATAAGGTGGTAATTTTTCTACAATATTTATTATTTGAAAAGCATTTTAGCACAAAACTAAAGTTTACTGATATCTTTAACTACTGCATATTTTAATGATTATCTCTGTAAATGTTTTCTTTTCTATTAAAATATTTGTTTAGGAATTATGTTTAATTATTTTACCTTAATTAAATATCTACTATATGCCATACTATCATTATTTATCATCAATGTATTTTTCATTTAACTACTTTTTATTTGTTATAAATATAATTTTGATCTATGCAAATGTTGATACCATTAAAAGAATAATAATAATGAGCTCATTCTTTTAGTTAAATCTAATTCAGAATGTCTAAAAACCCAATGTTTTTTATTTAGCACATTTGGGGTATTTTTTGCTCTGCATAAAATATTACAATGGAAGACAAATGACCTTGAGAGATAAAGACTTCTTTATGAAGTACAACTTATTAATAATAGAACATCTCTCAATCAGCTAATTATTTGATTATTTTTGTGACTTAAAATTCTATATTTATTTAAGTGGGTTTTTTGAAGGCTATTCCAATCATAATTACAAAGAATAAAATTTTATTTTATTCATACTTCATGAATTACAAAAATATATACAATATTCTGAACACTATATATATATATATCCCCAACCCTAATTTTATTTTTTTTTTTTTTTTTTTTTTTTTTATATTTATTTTATTCCCCCCCCAACCCCCCCCCACCCTAAACAATAACAACCACCATCACTCTCTCCTTTCCACGAAACCCCCCCTCCCTTTTTGGGTGTGTGTGTGTGTGTGTGTGTAACAGCATGATACCGTTTTACAAATGTTAATGATGAAATCTTATCAATGAAAAGAAACCCATATATCAATAGCATTTAAAAGCAAGAAATAACAATTAAGATTTTCATATGTGTTAAACTTTATTATATTGTTTTTATAGATTGTTTGTCATGAAAATTAAAATTTATTTCATTGTTTGTATTATTTTAAAATTTGTTTAAATTTAGTTGGAGATTTGGTCTTTCCCAAGATTATGAAAATTGCATAAGTAGTGGCTTTATCTTGAAAAATAAAGATAATACCAAAACTATGATCTTATATTTGAAATATAACTGATATTTTATTCTTGCAAGTTATTAATGTCATTACTATTTTGTTGTTATATATAATATCAAATAGCTAAGTGAAGAGTCTTTCTTTATGTTGGAAAAAATTAAAGAATTAGAAATTAATACTTGTAAAACTTCACCATGCTGTTATTATAGAATGTTACACCATTCAATATGACATTCATTTCAAATATATTAGACTATATATGATATTATTTCATCATATTGTTTTAGTATAATATTAGCTTTATTGTCTTCAATGATGTTTAATCTCTTTCATGGACTAATAGTATAATTAAACCAAAGTTAATTTTGAATATACGATAATTAGATATATGTACAATGCCTACATTAAACTTAATGTAATTATAAAAAAAAAACTTGAACTCAAAATTTCAGGCTCCCAACATCTACATAATCTATCTTATACAACTGATATGCATAACCATATAAATGCAAAAAAGGTAAATTATCTCCTATATTTGTATTTAGTGTTGAAATATCACTCATCAGCTGGTCCAGATCACCATCTCCCATGCATATATACAATCAGTTCTCACTTTATATTAAGATAGCAAATTTTAAATCTTTAATAGACAAGCCTCAATCTTCTCCACTTTCCAATTCTTCAGTCATCCATTTCGTTGAAAATCTTAGGATAGAATGACAATAATATTAGCATCAACAAGGACTTTGAGCATTCCATTCTTGGATTTTCAAATGAAATGGATGGCTGAAGAGTTGGAGAGTGGAGAAGATTGATTCTTCTCCATTAAAGTGTAAAAATGTACTATCTTAATATAAATTGGCACTGATTTTATATATGTGTAGGAGATAAAGGTCTAGACCAACTGACGAGTGATTGTTAATCATGAAATACATATATTGGAGATAATTAATTTATTTCACATGTATGTGGTCATGTGTATCAGTTATATAGGATATATTGGAGAGTATAGCAAAGTTAAAAGTTCCAGTTCAAGTCATGTATATATATATATATAATTGATCGTTGGTTTAAATAAGTTTTTGTCGCAATAAAGCTATTTTAAAACAGAATTATTAAAATTAGTTTTAAATATACCATATAGAAATGAAAAAAATACCAGAGTTATAAAGTTTTTTTAAGGGAAAAAATAAAAATTACTTTTTATATTGGCTAAGATAATATATCTTTATTTATTTAGTTTTTCACCAAAACTTTAGTTTACATTCTTTTAAAAACATCATACAATTATAAAGATAAATATATTTTATCTTTATCAAATAAAAACATTTTTTAAATTACTGAAAAATATGAAAACAAAAATATTATCTTATAATCTGTTCTACTTTACAAAGAAACACCAATAAATGTCACAATTTTGTGCAAATTAAGTTATGGAATGTAACCGTTGAAATATGGAGGTTTGTATTTTGCTTATCTTCGGACTTCTAATAAAATAAAAGTAAATATATAATTTTAGGCATTCACTTGGAAGTGTTTTATCACAAGATGGGAATACAACTATGGGCATAAAATACGTTTGAAAGCTGTGTATGTAAAATGTCACTTTCAGAATTAACCAGACTTTTAACTTCAAGTGAAAATGGGATTTTCAAAAAAAGTATAGAGATACCATTTTTCTTTTACTTTATCTATTTTTTTTCTTTCAACACTGTAGCGACAATCTATTATTTTATATTTTTCAATATAAACAATTTCATAATAAATATAAAAAATGTTTCATATTACTTGTCTATATATATATAAACATAAATAAAAGTATATTTATACATGCACACGACACACGCATAGATACACGCACGCATATATATATATTTATTTTTTAAAAAAATTGAGACATTGAAAAGTTTACATTTAAAAACTTTTTTTTTTAAGACATAAAAATTGAAAATTAATTCTATCTTAAACTCGTATATATATATAAAATCGCACAGATGAAAAAAAATATATATTAAAAGAAATCTTTATTAAGGAGAAAAAGGTATTTTAAAACTAAATTTTCAGAAAAAAGATTTTAAAAGATTTAATTAAAGATAAAAATATATCTTCAAGACTGAATATAAATTAATTAATGTTGTTGTAAAATGGAAATGATTGTTTTAATTAGTTAAACGTAAGCTAGCCCTTGGGCAATGCACAAATGTATAAGCAATGGTCAGATAGGAGAGAAAAAACAATAGAAACTAATAGCCAATAAAAGAAATCCCTCAAAAAATGGACCAGAATGAAAAGACCATTACCATCATCAAGACGTAATGTCCACTGAATCTGCTAAATTAATGTAAAAAGAAAAAGTTTGGAAATGAATTTTGAGTGAAGGACAATTAAGAGAAGACATAGATGTGTTAAGTAGGAGAGTTGCAGGTGAAGTGATTGAAAGACACACTTTCAATTTTTTCAATTGTTATAAAAAAAAGAAATGAAACATCGTTTTCCCCATATTGCGGACTATAGGACGTCTGGGCCAGCAATAAAATACCAGCTACCATAAAGGACCAATGGCTAACTGGATACCAATATCTTCAGGATGGGGTGGGAATTCACGTTCAAAATTACAAACAACTACAAAATATGGACCTTTTAAAACTGTAAGAACTTTAGATAATTCATGAACATTAAATATAAAACTTTCCCAGTATTTAAATGATAGAAATAGTATTGCCTACCTGACCAAACTAAATTATTTAATAATTATTTTTATGGAATGTATTATTAGTTTGTTAAATCATTTCCATTAATTTATTTTTCGTCCTTTTAAGTTTTTGTTATGATTTTTTTTTATATTAAAACAACTTGTGATAAATGCTAAATTTAAGTCAGGTGTGAATGTCTGCATATATTTGTAAAATTATATATGTTAGTTTAAGGGAGGGTAATCTTAGGTTATTTGTTTTGTAATTAAATTGGGTCAATGGATTGGATATATTGGTGTAATTAGTAGATGTAGTATGAGATTCGCTACTTGCAGGATCGTATCATATGCCACACACACCCTTTTGCGTGTGGAATGGAATCATAAGTCAGCAAAAAGAACCGTAGTCTCTTCCTATGGAGTTTTTTTATTGTTCTTTTTGCCAGACAGATGTAGCATTGCTCTCTGGATGAAAGTCAATGTCTTCTAACCCTGCTGTTTAGATGTACATTCCTGAAAGTATGGTATTTTGTGCTGTCATAGTCATACTGCATTGAATGCATTGATATATCAGTTGGATTGATGTTGGTTTGACTGCAAACCTTTGGCCTAAGGTTAAATCAGGGATAGAATATTTCTTTACCAAATGCAATCTATGTAGTCTATTCATACTTGACACTTAATAAAATACTAAATTCATCTGTGCGAACTTAGAAAATAAAAGTTTAAATGAAAATTAAATTCTAAAAACAAAGTTAAATGTGAGTTAAATTTTAAAGTAAAGTTCTGATGTTTTACAAAAAGAAAATTTTAAAGTAAAAGTGATTCTAAAATGATTCAAAATTTATATGTGCATAAATAAATGTTTGTGTGTTAATTACTGGCAGTGGTTTCTTTTATTTATTTTTTTAAATGAAATATTATTAGATAAGAATTAATATTTTTATAAATCTCTGTGTCTCCCTGAGCTAGTGACAGTGGGCTAATGATCAGAATCAAAATATATAAAATAATTTTATTTTTAACTTAAATATCTGCCTACTATATAAATTTTCTAGTTCTAAGTAGCCTAGTGGTGGTCTTTAGTGCAGATACGGTAAGACTTAGACTTATAATATATATATATATATATATATTAAAACCCAGTCATTAATTAGACAATCCCAATATCAATAACAACCCATCCATATCACTGAAAATCTAATGAAATATTAGAGGATGGAGAAGATTGAACCTTGTTCATTAAAGTTTAAAGGGTTTCCATCTTAATATAAACTGAGCACTGATTGCATATATGTGTGGGAGATGGTAATATGGACCATCAGATGAGTATTAGATTAGCACAGAATATGTATATTGGAGTTCATTTATTTTTTCACATGTATATGGCATGTGTATCAGTTATATAAAATAGAGTGAAAAGTCATACAGAACTTGAAAGTCTGAGTTCAAGTCCGGTCTAATTACATTAATATGTTTGTATTTTAATATATATATATATTGTAATGGGCACATACACCGTTACATTATTTTTTTAAAAAATTGAGACATTGAAAAGTTCGCATTTAAAAACTTCTTTTTTTTTTTAAGACATAAAAATTGAAAATTAATTTTATCTTAAACTCATATATATATAATCGCACAGATGAAAAAAATTATTAAAATAAAACTTTATTAAAAATAGAAAAAGTATTCTAAAAGCAAAAAACTTAAAAAGATTTAGAGATAAAAATATATTTTTAAGTTTGCAAAATAATTTAATAAATTCTATTGTATAAAATGGAAATGATTATTTTAATTAGTAAAAGTAAAACAGTCCTTGGGCATTTCAAAATGCATAAGCAAAGGTCAGATAGGAGAGGAAAAACAATAGGAACAGAATGGCCAATGAAAGAAATCCATCGGGGAATCGGACCTCAGTGAAAAGACCATCACCATTGATGATGTAATGCCCATTGGATCCGAAAGTTTACATATAAAAAAAAGTTTGGAAATACATTTTTAGCGAGTGAAGAAAATTTAAGAGAAGTCAGAGATGTGTTAAGTTGGAGAGTTGGAGGTGAAAAGATTGAAAGATGCACTTTCAATTCCTTCAGTGGTTATAAAAAAAAAGAAATGAAACATCGTTTTTTTCTATATTGAGGACCACAGGATCATCGGGGGATTTAACACTGGATTCCAAATGGCAAGCAACTGTAAAGGATGAACTTTTCTAAAATAGTAAGAACTATATAACTAATGAACATTTCTAAAACCATAAGAACTTTATGAACTCTAAGAAATATTAATTTGAAAACAATAAGAACTCTAAATTCTAAACCTTTCGGTAAATAATACAAATAGAATCCTATTTGACCAACATAAATTAATATTAAAAATGTTATTTGATGTATTTTTTTTTTATTTAAAATCATTTCCTTTTTTTTTTTTGCTCTTTTAAGTTTTATGATTTTTGTTTTTCATTAAACTAAACTTAAGTCGGGTGTGAATGTCTGCATAGATTTGTAAAATTATATATGTTAGTTTAAGGGAGGGTAATCTTAGGTTATTGATTTTGTAGTTAAATTGGGTCAATGGATTGGATATATTGGTGTAATTAGAAAATGTAGTATAATATTCGCTACTTGCAGGATCGATTTATATGCTGCACCCCCCCTTTTTGCCTATGGAAAGGATAGTTATATGGAGAACGCAGTCCCTTCCTATGGAGTTATTTGTTTATTGTTCTTCTTGCCAATACATATAGCATTCCTATTTGGTTGAGAGTCAATGTCGTCTATTAATCATGCTGTTCAGATGTACATTCCTGACAGTATGTCATTTTGGTGCTGTTGTATTCATGCTACATTGAATACATTAATATATCAGATAGATTGATGTTGGTTTGACTGCAAACTTTTGGCCTAAGGTTAAATCAAGGATAAAATATTTTTATTTTCAAATGCAATCTATGTAGTTTATTCATACTCAACACTTAAATAAACTATTAAATTCATCTGTGCAAACTTCAAAATAAAAGTTAAAAATGTAGTTAAATGCTAAAGTAAACTTACTAAAATAATAATGCTAAATTTTATATATATGTGCGTAAATAAATATTTGTGTGTTAATTACTGACAGTGGCTTATTTTATTCTTTTTTAATATTGAAATATTCTTAGATAAGAATTTATAAAAAATAAATCTCTGCTGTTCCACTAAGTTAGTGACATTGGGCTAATGGTCGATCAAAATATATAAAGAAAGAAAAAAAAATTTTTTTGACTTACGTATCTGCCTACTATATAAATTTTCTAGGTTCAAATACTTAGATGGCGCCCTTGTAGTGCAGATACGATAAGATTCCATCTATTTGGACCTTTATAATATATATGTATATATTGTATTAATTCTAATATTTTCATGGATAAATGATGTCATATTATTATTTTCGGGATATTCCGTGCAGTGAAATGGCTAAATGCTGACATTTCAGTACAATATCAAGTACCTTCCTCAGAGAATCCCTTTTCTCAAATCATAAGAATGTGTGTGAGATTTAAAATCATTTTTATCGTTTTCTTTCTTCTCATATTTAAATTCTATTGGTTGAGAAGTTTTAAAATTTATTTTGTTTTCCAATAGTTTAATTCACACCGTTCATTTATCCTCTTGGACCTTTTAAAAATCTCTATAGCTTCTCTTAGCATACTCTGGTCATAATGTTTAATTTTTGCTAAATATTTGTTTTTTCAAAATTGATATCATGATTAATTAATTTTATATGAGAATAAATAGCTGATGAATTAGACTTTTCTCTGACTGTGAGAAAGTGTTCTTCTGTTCTAATATTTATTTTACAATTACTTTGTTCAATATATGTACGTGAACAGACTCTACAGAAATTTCATATACAACATGATACTCCAAAGAAATTTTATCTTTAGAAAGAGGAAATATTTCAGTATTTTTTTTTAAAGTATTGCAAATTATGTGAATATTATTCTTTAAAATGTTACCAATTTTATCAGTTACTCCTTTTATATATTGCAAAATAATGTTATAATTAAAACCATTATCAAGAAGCATTTTATTAGTAGCAGAATTGTCCTGGTGAAAATGGCTATCATCAGAAAGTCTTTTTGTTCTATCCAACAATGTCTTTGACACTGGAAATGATTGTGCAGGATGGTGATGAGAATAAAAATGTAGATACTTCCCAGTGTGTGTTGGTTTTTTTTATATATTCCATTGGATAAATAACCATCTTCTCTTCTTTCAATCAAAACATCTAAAAAAGATAATTGATTATTATTTTCTATTTCCATAGTAAATTTAATATTGTTGTGAAAAGAGTTTAAAAAATTAAAAAAAGTCATCAAGAGCATGCTTAACCTGAGGCCAAATAACAAATGTATCATTAACATACTTCAGCCATATAGATGGTTTTCTAACTATTGAAGTTAAAGTTTTATTTTCCAAATCATCTATAAAAATAGAAGCTAATACTGGAGAAATTGGTGAACCCATAGCTAGACCTGATGTTTGTTTATACATCTTCCCATCAAAAAACAAAAAGAAATGTATTGGATAAGCAGTATTCAATCAAAACCACAGCAAAATTAGGCAACTGAATATTTTTTAAAACTTGAACAGCTTCATTTACAGGTACACCAGTAAAAAGTAAAACAATGTCAAAACTTACCAAAATATCATTCTTAGTCAATTTAATATCCTGAATAAGCCCAAAAAAATGATTCACATCTTTAGCATTTGATGACATCTCTGTTGTATGCAGTTGTAAAAAAAGTCAAAAATGAGCTAGTGTATATGTTGGTGAACCAACTGCACTTACAAGTCTCGCGTTGTTAGCCGAGAGGTATCGCAGCCACCATGCAAGCAAGTAGTTGGTTGCAGACGGGTGTGGGTTCACATCTCGGCAGATGCTATGACATAAAAAAAAAAAAAAAAACTGCACTTACAATCGGTCTAAATGGAATATCTGGCTTTTGAATTTTTGGTAAACCATATAATTTTGGATAAAAAGAAGATTTTTCCCTGGGAATAAGTTGGATTTTTGTTTCTAAATCTAGATAAGTAGAATAAATTAATGCTTTTGTTTTCTTTTCAAGATAAATCATAGGGACACTGTAATTTTTTATATAAATATTATCATTTAATAAATCATGTATTTTTTATAATAATGCATCCTATTTAAAATTACTGTAGTATTAACCTTATCTGCTAAAATAATAGTAATAGATTTATCATTTTTTAATGCAAACAAAGCTCTTCTTTCATTAATTGATAAATTAATTTTAGTTGGTTTTGCTTTATTTACAATATATATATTTTCCCTACACTATATCTGCATCACTGCAAGGTATTTTTGATAAACTACTTTCCAATCTGCAAATAATATCTTCATAAGGTAATTTTGTTGGTGTTATTACAAAATTGAAACCTTTATTTAAAACTTTTAGTGCAAAGTCTGATAATTTCCTATCAAATTTTCTATCTACAAATAGATGGTCCAAATATATTGGCATTTAAAATATTTAAAAGCTAAAAAAGAAAAAGTAAATTTAAAGATCTTTCAAATTGATACATTTTAAATATTTTTTTAGTTTGTGTAATTTATTTTTTTTAAAACATACAATGAAAGTTAAATTTTTAGTTCATATGTAATTAAAAATAAAGATAAAATTAGAAAAAAAGGAATGCAGATTACTAATCCAGATAAGCAAAAGGAATTCAAAAAGCACAAAGATTACGATCAAGAAAATCTTTCTAACTCTAAGTAAAGATGGCGGAAATGATTTACTAAAAAAAGAATTTTGTTACAGAAAGTTAAAAATAAATGTATAAGATTATAAACCTAAGTGTCATTATAATAATAACTTGTGCAGAAGTTTCAAAACTGGATTGTGTTATAAAAAAAAGAGGACAACTTCGATCTACGTCTTTTCATTTATCTTTGGGTTATATGGCTTAGTGTTGGAGGTTTCTGTGAGAATAATCTGTAGCAGTAATATACTTTTGCACAGGTATGTCAATTGTTGAATGAAGTTATCATGCAAGAATGGAAACAAAACCTCATAAACACCATAACAAAGAGGCTACTATGACCGAGTTTCTAGCTCCAGCTATAGCACGAACCGATAATTAAAGATGCCAGCAGGAGAGACCAATTATAATTTCTATAAGCTCAGGATCACAGAAATATATACAAGTTTACAAATAAGCTAAACTATTCATATCCCAATAGTGACTAAATTAAGTTTGCAAATAATTCTTAATATAAGCTTATAATATAATCCTGATAGAGACATTAAATTTTATTATACAAGAAACTTTTGTTTACCTAAAAAATCTAAGTGTAATATAAACTGTTTTAATTAATTGACTCATGTCTGGATTAGCATGTCTGGAGTCTTTCCAACTTATTAGTAATTTATCTTTAAATATTTTAATTTGTTGGAATAAAATATTTATTTCTAATATCAACTTTTCATTGTGTGTTATTAATGTTAGTTATTAAATTTATTAATGTTAGTTTATTAAGATTTGGGTAAATTATATAATTTACCTTTGCCAATATTTGGTGTCTAAGCTTTGGGAATAATATTCTCTGAAAAAATAGATAAAGTTACAGGGAATTGCAACCCCGATCTTTTAATTACATCAAAATTATGCGATACAAAGACGTTAGGAGTCTAATGACTATGGTGCCCTTTTATAAATTAAAACTAATTTCATGAGCAATTCCTGTCATAATAATTAGTAGGCCAGTTCATCATGAAATATAACTATGTTTTTAGAAATATGAACAAGATATTTTTTTAACCATAGCTCGATTAACTTGCACTTTATAGTGGAAAAAAGAAGACCTATCAGAATCCATTAAAATGTGAAAAACGTTAATATATATATATATATATATATATATATATATATATATATATATATATATATATATATATATATATATATATATGCAAACTTTCAATTAAAATTTCATTACATATTTAAATTTTATAAATTTAAATTCACAATTTAATTATATGAAGCTGTATTATTTTTTTATAAGAGTATTACTTCATACTTGTCAAAAAGTTTTGTATTTGTGAAGATTCCATTGTATTTGTATGTGGAAGTGCTTTTTTCCTTTCCACTATCAATATAAACAAACCAAATTATAGTAAATCACAAAGTTTTGATTGATATTATTATTCTCTGTTCTTCTGATGTTAATAGTCAGATTAGCGACTGTAATAGAAATTTATCCACAGTCACATATTTCCAAAAGAATCTTGTCATCATATATTAAATATTATAAGTTGGCAGTGCCGTATTTAATCAAACATTTCATTTATAACGAAATCTACAACCACATTAGTCTGGATCAAAATTGTAAACTATACACCAAGTCTTTTGCCACTGATGATCAATATGAAAAAGCCAAATAGTACCAGGAATTTTTCACTAGCACACTAATACACTCAAGGAATCTCTGTCAAAGATTATTTTCTTTATCATGAGAGGATATATAAACCCTCATATTTTATATTCTATTTGAGAGTGTACATAAACATTCATATAGCCTACTTATAATCAAATTTATTTTCCTATTATTAATTTTATATTTAAGTGACTGTACTGACCATGTGAATTTGATAGAGATGTACAGAGATCACTTTAATATCGTAAACATCACACTTATTTACCCATTTATATATTTAAGCTATCACATAGGTATACAATTTTATAACAAAACTAAAAAAATTTTTTTGGATTTTAACAAATAACCCAAACGTCTTTCCACTTTTTTAACTTGGGAACGTTGATAACTGAAAACCAGTAAAAATAATATAAGATTTTTAATCGAAGAAACCCCTAAAATTATTTTATATATATATATATATATATATATATATTCTATTATTTTTATGGATAAATGATTTCATATTATTATTATTTTCAGATTTATTCCATGTGGTAATATAGTGAAATAGCTGATGTTTTGGTACAATTACAAGTACCTTCCTCAAAGCGTTCTCTTTCTCAAATCATAGAAAGGCATGTGAGACTATTTTTTTTTCTTTTTGTTTCTTATCATACTTAAATTCTATTGGTTGAGAAGTTTTAAATTTTGTTTTATCTTCCAATAGCTTCTTCCAAATGTTGTTAATCTTCTTTAATTCACACCTATCATTTATGCTCTTGGGTGTTTGGAAAATCTCTATAGCTTCTTTTGCAATCTCTGGTATTGTAGAGATTGTTTTGAGAAGCTATAGCAATTCTTAATTAAAATGTACTGTCAATAATAAAATACAAGTGGGGCTTATGCAACAATCACTTTCAAAAATATACTGGTGATATAAACTAAGTAATAAGAGAGAGAGAGAGAGAGAGAGAGAGACGCTAATGCAAAATCTTTTTTTATAATAAACTAACTAACTGATGTGTAATACCAACAAAAATAACAAATAGTAATGAACATAGCTTAATATAAAATTGTGGCATAAAAATAAACAATAAAATTATACATTAGCTTCTACTTCTTTCAGAATTTGCATGCATTCAAAATAAAATATTTAATAGGAGGTGCAATTATAATACTTTAAAATATATAGTATTAAGGTAAAAATGTTCTGAAAATTTATGATAATAAATACCTCATAAATCACTTATAAAGTTTATGCAAAATAAAATGCATAAACAATAATACATATCATTTACAATATTATACATTTTAAAAATTAATAATTAAATCATTTACCAAACATAAAAAAAAGAGTGTCCTTCATTTTGATATTCCTACCATCAGACTGGATACGGTCACTGAAATAAAGTTCTGAAGCAAGTTCTATATTTCCTGGATATTGTAAAGTATATTAAATTTGCTCCTGCACAATAATTGATAAAACATAATTAAGCAAAAATATTTGAAGATGCATATAGCCATTCTGACTAAATTAATATAATTTAATGACAAAAATAACAAACATTATGCACATTAAATATTTAAGTAGAATATCATATAATAAAATTTGTTTTTCATTTGAAAACACACATTTTACAATTTGTTGCTGATAAGCATTAAGGAGGAATAATTATATCAGAAGTATATTTCATATAATAATAATAATAATAATAATAATAATAATAATAATAATAATAATAATAATAATAATAATAATAATAATAATAATAATAATAATAATAATAATAATAATAATAATAATAATAATAATAATAATAATAATAATAATAATGATAATGATGATGATGATGATGATGATGAGTAAATATTCTAAAACAAATAGAGAATAATAAGTTTAAACATTAACTTTCACACTAATATTTTAGGTGCATTCATATATTAATAGCACAGATTATAATTTAGTGATACTTATAAAGAAGAACCATAAGTTTCAAAATGAACAATAATAAATTTGAAAAGTAGGATTTACATTAAAATCTCTGCAACTTATCACATTTTAGTAGTACAAATTATATAAAAAAATTGCTGAAAAATGAATACAATTTACTAAGTTTTAATTCAACATATTGAAAATTATACTTTCTTATTTAAGTTTAATGTAGACATACTAATGATATTTTCATGATAAAGTCACTTTTATAATGGAATTACTGATAATATTTGACATTTAAAGACAATAACTTCTTATATAAATTGACAGTTAATAAATGGATATTATTATTTAAATAAAGCATTTGAAAATAATGCATATTATTTAATTTTAAAGGCATTCACTATTAGTATACTCTTTAATATTTACAAGTGTTCAAGCAATATACATTTTATTATAAAATTAAACATATTAAAAGAGTTTAAAATAATGTAATTATTTTCTTATCAAAAATATAGCTGTTTTAGATAAGGTATTTATAAAACACTTTATTGTTCCAAAAAGGTTCTGCAATTTTGGATTAAAAGTCAAACTTTTAAATTAAATCTCTGCAAAATACACTTTCCAATACAATAAATATTTAACATATTTGTATAAGAGACTTGATTAAAGCATTTTTTAAAATATTTAGTCATTTTAAGTGATTATAAAAAATACTTTAACATATCTTAACCATTATTTTTTCCATGACATCATCTAAATATAGCACAGATAATAGAATTAATAAACTCTCACAAAACAAATATAATAATAATACTTTTTCTCAAACTCTGTTGATGTAGTCAATTTCTAAAAATATGATTTCATTTTTATAGTGTTTTCTGTTGAGTTTTCCACAATGCTAATCATCATTAAACAATTTCAAGCACTGGAAAGTTTAGTGATTATAGATGTGACTTGATAACTGTTAATGTTAACACTGCAATCTTTAAAACATTAAAAAAAGTTATTTAAAAGCAATTAAAACTTAAGTAAAAATAAATGAGAGAGAGAGAGAGATTTGATCAAGCCACTATATGTCCATATGCCAATGTGTTAGTATTACCAGCTTTATTTATAAAACAAGCCAAGTGATTAATTTTGATGGATGAAATTTACACACAATTGCTCTTGCCATTTGTAACCATTGGGAGACTACTAATATAGATTTCATTAACATTCTGATACATTGTTGCCTAAAAATATAAACAATTAACTACTTAATTATTACATCACCATTAAAACAACTTTATAACCAAATTATTTAACAAAATTAACATATATTGTAGTAAATAAAATATTACATTTATTAACATAATTTTTCTTTAATGTTAAGGTCTCAGAATATATTAATTAAATATTTTAAATAAAAATAATTTTAACCTTTTTCTTGAATTTTATTTTTAAATTTTCATTGGCCAAGTGAATTAAAGTTTTAAACTTTTGATTGATTAATTAACAAACTCAGCCAAAAATATTTTCATTTTTAATATTATATTTGTTTTAGTTTTGTTTGTAAAAAATATATTAATAATTTGTCAGATTATGAAAGTGAACAAAAGTTTTAAAAAAAAAAAAATTTCTTTTTATAATTATAGAAATATTTTATAGCAGAGAAACTCAAAAAAACGTTTCTAATCTATTAGAAAATGTTGAGTACATCAGTAATTTTCTTTCTCAATTTATATTCCAGTAAAAGTAAATATTTTTTTTACTAAAATCTTACTATTTTCCTAAAATAATTATAATTTCAGCATATTTTACCAAAATACATTATAATATGTAAATAAATGTTAGCAATTTACTCTAAATTGTTCATTTCTGTTTGGCAATAAAATAAAGAGCTTGGGGCAATGAAAATTGTTGACAGGTGTCAAAATTGTTATCACCAGCTTCATTTTCAATTTATGTTTGTGTACAGTGCACAATTTTTTACTAAAATTTTACTATTCTTGTAAAATAACTATATTTTAAGAAAATAATTTATAATATATAAAAAAAAAAATAAAAAAACCATTCTAATACATTGATTTTCATTTTAAAATCAAAATAGAAGTTGGAGCGGTGAAAATTATTGACAGATGCTCTTCTATTGTCCAAAATGTGAACCAACCAATCAACATCTAATAAAGCCTGCCTTCTTCCATTGTTGAACTTTCAATGTCAATTTTATTGTTTTTTTTTACTTGTAAAATAATTCTAGAGAGGGCAACATCTTATAGTACTTTTGCAAGCTTTAAAATAAGCGTAATAACAATACCGAAGTGCAAAAATTGATGGTTTGTAATCAACTTGAAGCCATGACTGTCCTGACATGGATGTTGCTCAAGAAAGGTTAAACATTAGCAGTTAACAAATAACTTCAAGAATTAAGTTCTAATCAGGAAGTTTTAAGCAATTAAAAACATTCACTTGTATGTATCCTCACATATACTATTACATTTTTAATTTAAAGATTGCTGGCTTAACTTAAAGGAATTAATTATTGATTTTTAAAAATTACTTCTCTCCTGTAATCAACTAATTTTTTTTTTAAATTAAACTGTTTTTATTACAATTAAAATGAAATATGCACTTTATTAACAAATAACAAATATTTAAGATGTAGTCTTAAGGTTTGTGCTCATTTTTAATGTTCTAATATTTAAATTTAATTAATTAGTATAACAGAACAAAGATAATTTCAACTTAAATATTTTAAATTTAAACCTACTATCATTTAAATCAGTAATAACTTTATAATTAAGCATTTTAAATTATAAAAGAGTTACCTAGAAAATTTCAACATTATAAATGTATACTTAAAGATTATTTTCTAGTTATAAATACTATCATAATCCTCCAAAAATTGGATAATTAGTTATATAAATACTTTTTATTGTCACACAACAAAATTACATATTTAAACCATTGTAATTTCTCTCTTTTTAAATATTATGTTAATGCAAGAACTGACATTGAACTTTAAAGCAAAAGGTAAGGCCACAATATATATTGTATTTATATATTGGATTACTTTCATCATCGAAAATAAATATTGAATGTCTTTAGAAAAAAATACCATTTTTTTAAATATTTCAAATACATTCAAGTGATTTGATATTACTAACAGTTGAATGTATTTGAAATAATTAAATAAAGTTAAAGACATTCAATACTTATATTGGTGATGTAAATAGCCCAATATATAAATATGATTAAAATCCCATCCTCTCAACCTTTCAGAAAAATCATATATATATGAAATTAATATCAGTTGTTTTTGTTTTCAAAGGCATTATTGTGTTTTCATGATCTCAACTTTTATTCAAATCTGAATATGAAAGTCATATTTTTATGTTTTGCTTATATGTTGATATTTATTATTTTTTTAAATTGACAAATAAGATATGACACGGTTAACATTTTAATAATACTGACTTCCATTCAATCTTCTAACTATAGAGCTTTTATATTTTATTGAAATCACTATTTTTCTATAATTAAAAATGAAAACCAAAATATGTAATCATAAATAGGGAGGATTTAATGCAAAATTGTAATTGAAATAACCTTATACAGATTCCTAATGTTAGCCTGAATACTTTGTCTGTGAAAAAGTATTTACCATTCTGATGCATACCAGAATTTGTCACAAACAGTTAATGATAAAACTGCTTTGGTTTAAAATTAATGAAAATTCCAGTTGTACTATGGCTAAGTTTCTAATTAAAAACTGCAATAATGCAATAAATAATAATAATGTGATACATAATTTAAACAAATTTTAAAAATATTTATGCAAATTTATATAATAAATATATAGCAATTACTCAAAAATGTTGACACTTAAAATAAAATCATTTAATTTATCTTTTTTAAAATGAAAATCTTTATTCAATTTCCAAAAAACAAATTACTTTAAAAAATATAATAATTTAAATTTTATAATGAACTTTTAATAAATCACTATCATTTATATTCAAAATGGTATATTGTAAACTCGTTTAATAATTATTTTTTAACAACATCAATCATGTAAAATATAATACTATAAATCTTTGAAATCCTTCTAATTAATATTTTAAAAAAAGCTATTTAAATACAATTGAGAACAACTGAATAATATAAAGGATATAAAAATTTAATAACATTTTAAAGTTAAGATTAATTATTTTATAATTTTTTTATTAGAAAGAAGCTTAGAAAGAAAACGAGATATAAAGTGATAAAGGCAAAATCATAATTAAAGTACTTCTCGAAAAAAGATCAAATTTATTTTTTTAAAAACTTTAAACATTATAAATTAGAATTAAAAATTAATGGTAGAATTTCCTCTATGTATACGCATACATAGTTATATATAATAAGTAAAATTTTATAGATTTAAAAGGGGATACATGTATAATATTTTTCTAACTTTTAAATATATATTTATGATAAAAACAATTTATGAACAATGCATTCAAATTACTTGTCTAAAAAATACAATTTTTTTAAACAATCAAGGAAAATATGCTATTATATATATATATATATATATATATATATATATATATATATAAACATTATTTAATATATATATATATATATATATATATATATATATATTAAATAATGTTTAATAGGCAATACATACATTACGACTATTAAATATATATTGTTAATATATTATAAACCATTCAAATACTTATTCTTGTAATTTTAAACAATGATTTAATTATATTTAATGCAAAGAAAATAAAAAAATTGAAACGAAACTGAAGTAATTATGCTTTTTATAATTTGAAGTAAAATGTCATTCTTTTTTACTAAAAAAAAAAAAAAAACTTGTTATAATATATAAGACTAAACTATTAGAAACAATATTAAGCACTCTATTTCAAAGTTATTTACTGTAAGCTTGGATAAAGAAATGGATATCAGGTAGTAGATCTTTTATCCTATAGTTATACTTATTTTTAGCTTATTGTTTTTTTTTCTGTGAGAACTTTTGGATTTAATACATTTCAGATCAATATTTTATTCTGGTAAGCTATTGCTATTCTGAATATTTTAAAACACTTAAGACATTTTTTATATAGTATGGGTATCTTTCTAATAAGTGATTATTATTTTAGTGACTTCAGTTGTGCATTAATTGCAAGTGTATGTTACCTATTAAAGATTTGTATATATCAATAAATATTATTAAAGCCACATGGGCTATTTTTGTCATTCTATTTCAGCACCGTTTATTGCAAGTTTAAGTATTACAGTAAAAACCTTTGAAATTGAAAAAAAAGGTCCAAAATCAAATGTGAAATATAAAGCAAAGAATCATGGGATTTTTTTAAAAATTATTATACATAATTCTTTTGTAAAAATAAATTATGATGCTAAACTGTATATACACATCTACTTTATAGACTTTTTTTTTTTCCTTTTCTTTCTTAATTTTAATTACCTGAGTGCAATTTTGGTGTTGAGCACCATAATCATAGTTCTCTAGTTTCATAATGCTTTATTTATAATCCACCTTGATTATTTATATTATGTAAATCATTTTATTGACATATTCCAACTGTGTAATAATTGAATGCTGTTTTTTTTTTTTTCTGGTTTTTATGGCTGGCTATAAAGAAGGCTTTTTTTGTTTTACTTTTTCTGTCATTGTGTTCTAAGTATACCAAGTTGACAGATTATGAATCAGATCTGTGATCCCTTTTTTTTTTCATGGTCCAAAAACACTATGTATCAGGTTATATTCAGACCGATTATATAAAAATTTGTGCTACACTATTCGAGTTATAATTTTGGTCTTTGATTTATTGTAAAATATGGTTGTAAAACATGGATCAATGCACTAGATTTTGTATATTATCTGCAGTGTTTCTTCCTTTGAAAATCTTGTCTTTTGTGTTATTTATTAGCTGGTTAACATTTGCCAAAAGGTCATATTGTACTTTGGCTTGCAAATCTTTTTTTTTTATTATTTTATTCACTAGTTAAAAGATATAAAGCATTTGGGCCCATGATTTTGGGTCATCTTTTGTTCACACACACCCACATCCACACACATATATACATATATATATAATTAATAAAGCAAGTCATTTATAGTGTGCAATTGCTTTTATGAACTGGTATTTATAAACATGCAATAAAGAGAACATACCAATAGCTCAAACAAGCTCTTAATTGATAAGTGCAGTAAGAGAAAATATTTAAAATATTGATCTAGTGTTTGAATATTTGAGCTCTTCACTGAGATGCACTAAAACCTTGAAACCAATTGGTCTGGGGATATGAATGTTATGGATAAAGATTTTAATATTTTCTTTTACCTCACTTATCAATTAAGAGGTTGTTTGAGCTATTGGTATGCCCTCTATAATATATATATATATATATATATATATATATATATATATATATATATATATATATATATATATATATATATATACATGCTGATGATAGTTTCTCTTATATAAATGCTCTATGAAATTGGCAGAAAATTCTATAATGGTTCATATGTAAAAAGTTAGCTATAATATATAATAGTAAATATTGAGGGAGTAAAGCTTTGACAATCTCTATAATGTTAAGTATGAGAAAACTAAAATAATGAGACTCTTTATATCCCTGATATTGTTTATTCATCTGCAATTATTAATAAATATAAAAGGATTAGGACATGTTATAATTTTCCAAAATATATCTAAATGATTGTATATTGTTTGATTTCAAGGATAATTTAATATTTACATTACAAACATGATATGTGATTAAAATTTATCATGATAAGTGAAGAAAATATATAGACATAATATAAAATTAAATGTAAAAAAATCATTTACATCTTTATTTACATTGAATTAAAGTAGGAATAAAGACAAAAATAACTTTATTAGTTTTGACTATCCTACTGTTATTTATAATTTACTGGTATATTTACAAAAAAAATATCAAGGTAAATCCTTTTCATAAACTCTTGTCATATATCTGGAAAGATAAATCTGAGCAAAAGGATATCATTAGTCATTCACTAAATAATGTATAATCAGCTTTTCAACACATTTATCATTTTTTTCAATTTTTTTAGGTATTTGATTAAATACTCAGATTTACATTAATTTTATCAATATTCAATTTTACTTCAACAATAAATGTAATAATCTACAAAATATGCAAGTTGCAGAAGCTATAAAAACGAAAAATATTAATAACTCAGTTACGCCTGAGCGCTTTCGAGGATCCATGCTCATAATCATAGCTATGATTATAAGGCATGGATCCTCAAAAATGCTCAGCCATAACTGGGTTATTAATATAAATTCAATATGGCCATGATTATGATGTATGGATCCTCGAATGCGCTCAGCCTTAACTGAGTTATTAATATTTTTCGTTTTTATAGCCTCTGCAATTTGCGTATTGCATTCACTTTTTATCAATTGTATCTAGTTAATTTATACACCAATATACTTGCTGTTTCAGTCAAAAGACATGCTAAAATAATCTATAGTTATTTTTTATGCCAACTGTAACTCAAAATAAATGTTTTAAAATATATTCTTAAAGTAAATAAAGATGAAAGTATAATTTATTTATTGCTAAACATAATCATATATGTCTCACCATTAAATAAACAAAAGGTGAATCGATTCTCAACTAAATATATTTCAACAAAACCTAAATAAAACACTGTATCTAAGTATGACATAACACAGACTCAAATCTAAAAGCATGTTATGACAGAAATATAGTATATAATTATTTAAATATATTAAAATATTATTGTCTCCAATATTTTAATAATCTTTTGGTTTATCCGTATTTTAAGATATATGAATATAAAATATGCAACTATTTAGCTAATCACTCTTCCACAAAACAGTAATTTGTTGTTGTATATATGCACATATATAAATATTCAAATTAAAAATATATATTACTTTTGTGGTGGAGTCCTAAGTAAGTAAAAAAAGACATAGCATGGTAAAAACTAAAAAATATCTTATTTGATTTATTAGTTCTATTCACCTAAAAATCTCCTACTTTATAGTCACTGTGAATAATTCTTTTATCCTGATTTTCTCAAGGCCAGTAAAAAATTCAGAAAACAATGTTGTAAGTGCAGTTAAAATATCATTAAAATGTTGTTTTTTTTTTAAAAAAAAAAAATGTTACATAAAATGTCTCTCATTTTTTAATTGAAAGGTGAATGACCAGTTTTTGGAATGACATGTTTGATCAATATACATGGCTATATACAATTGTTTTTGATTATTTCTTTAGTGAGTAGTAAGATTTATTTTTGTATGTAGAACAATTTTTATTTTCTTAAAGATTTTTGTTTTACAATCATTTTCGGGATGACGGTTACTCTTGAAAAATATGATTGGGAATCTTGGCAGATATATTGGCAGTATTTTGGAAAGAGACAAGTAATAAATCATTTTTATTCTATTGTCATGTAGCCAGCCATTGTTTTACTTCAGTCATTTTACAATTTTTATTTTATAAACAAATAAGACTTCCCTACCTTCAAATGGTTGTTTACAAAATTAGTAAATATTTAATCTTTAAATAAAAAAAATATTCTAGAATCACCACACTGATATAAGCATTGCTATGACAAATAAAACATCTTGCATGTGGTGTGATACTGATTAACTTTCCTTCTTTAAAGATAGTTGTACACACATTATTTGGCAATTATTTACAACTACCTGGGCTTAAATAATTTCATACAAAATTTATTACGATTAAACATAAAAAACTCCAATTTATAAAATAAATATGTATTAATCTACATAAAGGTGTATACAGAAAAATACTAGAATTAAATTAATTTTTAATGGATATTTGATTTATGATCATAATTTTCTGGATAATTTTTTATAATCTATTTCACTAATTTATGTATGCTTAAAAGTAAATAATCTGAAAGTAATTTATTGTTTTTTTAATAAATATTTCGAAACAAAACAAACTTGTGTTGGAATTAAAATAGACACCAGAAAAAATAATAATGTAAAATCTCATATATATATATATATATATATATATATATTTACATTATTATTTTTATATATATATATATATATATATATATATATATAAATTTAAATCTAAATATAAATTTAAATTTGATTTTGAAAATGTGAAAATTCTTCATGAGGAGAAAAACCATAGTAAAAAAAAATTAAAGAAGCATTTTTTTATAAACAGGAATAAAATGCATTTAATAAATCGACAAGCTGCTAACATTAAAATACGAGATTCGTGGAATTTGAATTGATGATGTATACTTCCATTTTTGTTTTTGAATTTAATGGCAGTTGAAATTAACCAAAAGTACTTCTGCTGATTTAAGGATTATTTGTAATAGTTTGTAAACTGTTAAATTTATTATTTCAATTATAATTACAATTTTGTTTTTAATTAACAGACATTTTATTTATATATATATATATATATATAAATAAAATGTCTGTTAATATATATATATATATATATATATATATATATATATATATATACATGGACCAGTTTATAATAAGATAGCAAATCTTCAACCCTTAATGGACATGCTTGAATCTTTTCCATCCTCCAATTCTTCAGCCATCCATATCATTGAAAAACTTAGGATGAAACATTCAAAGCCCCTGTTGATGCCAATACTATTGTCATATCCCTGCTGAATTTAAGTCACTCTAACCTATCACATGTAGGACATTAATATGTCCATTTAAATACATAGAATTGAGATGGGTAAAATGCAGGCTGGATATGTAATATTTAAATATAAATATATTGTCTATACCAAACCTAATGTAATTTAGAAGATATTTGAGTAATTCATCATCAAATTTTTAATATGGCTGAAGAGTTTGTGAGTGGAGATGATTAAATCCAGAACATTAAAGTTTGAAGATTTTCTATCTTAATATAAACTGAGTGCTGAGTATTTGTGTATTAGGGGAGATGATTACCCAGACCAATTGATGAGGGATAGTTTCACATGAAATATATATATTGTATATCATTAACTTTTTGACATGTATGTGGGCATATGTAGAGTTGTATAAAATGAAGGGGATGCATATAGAGAGCGTAAAAAATTGAGTTAAAATTCATTCAAATTACAATGTGTTTAGTATAGACAATATTCTTATATTTAAATATTACATATTTCGAGTGTATTCTATCCATTCTTTATCACTGTATTTAAATGAACATATTAAAATTCTATACATGAGGCCACCAGTGACTTAAAGTCTACATGATTATGGCAATAGTATTGGCATAAACAAGGGCTGTAAGCTTTCCATAATCAGATTTTCAATGATATGAATTCCTGAAAAGTTGGAAGGTCAAAAAGATTGAAGCCTGTCCATTAAAGTTTGAAGATTTGATATTATAATAAAAACTGAGCACTTAATATATATATATATATATATATATATATATATATATATATATATGTGTGTGTGTGTGTGTGTGTGTGTGTAAGACGATGATCTGAACTAACTGATGAGTGCGGTTTTAGTATGAAATATATATATAATTTTTTTTTCTCCTCACTAGTAAAAATTGTAATTATAAATATGTCACTTTTTTCGCATGCGTTAGTGAAGCTATAATTATATTATAATGTGAAATAGGTCTGCTTAGCACTTTTGAGATTTAATGTTGGAATCTCATACTCATAGCTTTGAATAATGAATCACAACAGTCTTTATTCACAAAGCTATGAGTATGATATTCGAACATTAAATCTGGAAAGTGCTAAGCAGACCTATTACACATTATAATATAATTATAGCTTCACTAACATGTGAAAAAGTCACATATTTATAATATACATATATGTAAAATAAATAAAATGTCTGTTAATTAAAGACAAAATTGTAATTATCATTGAAATAATAAATTTAACAATTTACAAACTATTACAAATAATTCTTAAATCTGCAGAAGTACTTTCGGTTAATTTCTTAAACCTGCCTCAACTGCCATTAAATTCAAAAATCAAAAGCGGAAGCAAACGTCATCAATTCAAATTCCACGAATCTCGTATTTTAATGTTAGCAACTTGCCGATTTATTAAATGCATTTTATTCCTGTTTATATATATATATATATAGTGTAAATCATCTTTTTCACATTTATGTGGTCTTGTATATTGGGTGTGTAAGATTGAGTGAATGGCTATAGTTAGTTTAAAACACTGAGTTCAAATATCTTCTAATATATATATATATATATATATATATATATATATATATATATATATATATATATATATATATATATATATATATTATATATACCTACACTCCCAACACCGCTCATATACATTACATGAGCGAAATGCCCAGGCGCCAGTTCTATTAATGAATAGAACAATATAACAAAAGATATAATAAAATTATTACTGAGACTCTATATTTAAGTTTATGTTCAGCTCAGCTCAGTGGGAGGCTATAGGCAGTTCATAAGATATATGATAATAAATGAATAAAAGAAGAAATATTATAAAATATTCAATATAATGTAAATTCCTTTGTTAATTAATTGTATGATAAAGATTCATAATGTTTACTTAGTACAGGCTATTAAAATATACTTAAACTTAATTTCTTCCTTCATCCAAGTATAATATATATCAGCTTGCTATAATTATACTCTTAAACAATTCTATGACTTGGCATATTATAATCTAAACATCTACTTTAATGCCAATCAAGAAATAAACAATAAGATCTCAGAGAATTTTAACAAACACAGGTGAATTAAATAAACTACATTGGCCCATAAGTTATAATTATAAAGTATGATAAAATATAATGAAACAAATTGACTAAATATTTTACTGTGTTTCAATAATAAGATAATGACAGAGATAGGGTATTTTAATCTCATATCATCATCTCACAAATATACTGACCTGGCAACCTTTCTAATACGTTTATCAAGTGGCAAATACTCTTTATAATGTTTGGATTAAGAAATACAATATTGTCAGACACTAGCAAATTTAAAATTATAACTCTAAAATAATATATCTGTTTTATAATAGATTTATGAAATGTGGAGATGTGGAAATGGAAATACGAATGTACACAAGAATAACTCAAGACAAGATTTTAAATAACTAAACAAATCATTTATTATAATAAAATAAGATAAATTTGGTTTAATATAATATTTACAAATGGACTATTTGTTTTACATATATTTAGATTATAAAATTTTTTTATTTTATTTTTAGCATCAATTTGGGATTATCCCTACTATCAAAGCAAATTAATAACAAAGTTTAAATATCCTGCTTCGAACACAGGCTTTGCCTACATGTTTCATCTATATGACAATAAATAAATAACATGCTATATTATTAGCACACACAAAAAAAAAAACACTTTTGAGAGGATATTACTCTTGATTAACCAAATAAATCAAATTACTTATATTTGGCTTTCAGCAAAGCAACTTGCTCTAATTGACTAATAATCACATTCAATTACGTATACCTTTCATTTATAGCACAAAATCATGTTTATTCTGATGATTTGATGATTTGTAACATTATTTAAATAAATACACTGTATTTTAAAATATTTATTTCCCGTTTTAATCTTAATACTTTATACTTCTATTAAATGAATGTAGTATATTTCAAAAGCATTTATTTCTCATTTTAATTTCAATAATTCTATACTTTATATACGCGATATTATTTATATTACGCGTGTGTGTGCACGTTCAAGCAGCAATAATGTAAAACAATATTTTCTATAAACTCTCCATTCATTAAGAACTATCAGACAATTATTTTATTTCGAACAATGTCGTAATTCATCAATAAAAATATGACACTAATACTACATCAAGAGTTAATATAACAATTTATCTAGCCACATATTAATTAACACAAATCTATATTTTTATAATTATATATACTATACGTTACAAGGGGAATCTACATGAGGAGCAAATAACTCTTACTGAACACTTTTACAATTCCTCATTACCAAGAATCTAAGAAAAACGTCACATAACTTCCTAAACATCATTTAATCATATTTCAACAATAACTCATCTACTTCTAAATACATTATTAGTAGGGATTTACTTCCTCATCACCAGGGCCCTAAGAACATCACTTCAAAAAAAATATCATTACTCATACGCATATAAAATAAACTAGGCTCTACTCATGGAAAATTATTAACATATACTAAATAAGCAAGATCTTTTATTCCTACAGACATTATAACGCAATCAAATTTCTTTCTATTCTTATAGCTTCTCTAAATATGGAACATTATAAATACATGCTGACAGATAAATACATACATATAATATACCAATCCATTCAACTCAGTAGAATACGACAGTGTACGAAATTTATGCATAAATTTATTCACAAACTATACTTTATCAAACAAATATTATAATTGTGCAAAACAAACACACACCCACGAATAAAAAGTATATATAATATTAACTCTAAATTACACACTAAGTAGGTAACATGATAATTAAATATTGCATTAAGGCATAACTTTTAATTTAATAAACTTTAGGTTACTTTTTAAAATTTAATGGTTCTAATTATTACTAATGAATTTTTTTTCATATCTAACAAACTATTTCTATTATAAGTTCATTGATTTAAACAAAGAACAAAATTTTTACTTTGAGATGATAAAGTATACAAAATAAATGTAAATCTTTCTAATAATATATTTAAAAAAAATATTTCTTTCACCTTCATAAGAAAACTATAAGACCTATTTAAACACAATCAATTTTTTACCGGCATGCTCCTCATTTAAATACGCTTCAGAAACGTTCTTGATGGTCAACATACCCAAATTATAAATAACATAATAATAAATAAAGCCTATCTACCTATCATGTACATTAATTATGACAAGCAATAAAAAATAATAAAGACACAAAGGTTATTAGTTTATAACTTAAAATGAAAGTCCACTTGCAAAGCTCGGTTCCAGGTTTACGAAACAATATGGGACACATTCCAAGCTGAATTTAAACTAAAATGCACTTTTGCAGTATACTTAAAAAAATATAAGCATAACTTAAATATGCCCAACACCTTTCAGTGTTCATAGCATATCTATTTGAGGTACCAAATCACACACAAGCAGTTAATTTCTCCTTTATTATATTGAAAATATACCAAATTCTCCGTTGTAGTTCTGGATCAAATACACAATTATCCTTAGTATTTTCTGAATAGCATTTAACATTTTAAATTGTCCTTAGTGATTCCATAATTAATAATGCTTTGTTTTATATTCCGTCCTTATTGAAGAGAACAAAAATTACCCGCATTTCTGTCCTTCTATTCAGTTTAAACAGAAGTAGCTTACATTTTATTTCCTCAATTTAAAAATACGTATCAGTTCCAGAAATATCAAACAAATGAATACTGTTATCTCCTTAGGATGAACTTAAACATAGTATGGTCTATCAAAATAGACATATCCTTAAGTCTATGTATAATCTTCACAAAAGCACAACGTGAAAAATAGTGAGAAATTAAAATATATTCCGTAGTATATTTCTGCATGCGTTTTCCATATATATCAAAAAAAATACGTTGCTTAATGATACAACAATAATATTTATGTAAACCATTCTTATTTAAAATGGCAATTAAATGAAATAATATAGACTGGATGTTATTAACACACATTTTTAAAAGAGTAATAGTTATAAATAAAGGGATTAATTCAGAAATGTTTAAATCGAAGAGAGTTAATCAAACCGATGTACCTTTTTTTTTTTTAATCTTAGAATTGCATTTTTTTTAATTAATTTTTTTTCATAATAAAGTTCTTAAGCTCCTTTGGAAGTTTTACTCTAAAGTCTTTTCAAAGTCAATTTGACTTCAGTAACTGGCTTTAATTTTTACAATACATGAACCACTGTTTACTGTCTACAATTACATTATAAAGAGATAATTTTCTACTGGAAATCTTTGTTCAACAGCTCTCTTTAGCGAAGTTCATTTGTCTTTTCCAAAGGTTACTCCCACCCATAATGCTAACTAACTAATTACATATGCAAAAACAAATCTTTTAAAAAAAAATCATTTTGATTTTTAAAACTAAATGAAGACAAGAAAAAAAAATACAAATAATAAAATAAATAGCTTTTACAAACTTGAAAGAAAAATGAATATTAATTAACTATCAAATAAAAATGATTAATAATTTTTTCAATTTATAAAATAATCCATTGATTTAACTATCTATTAATCATTGGAAAGAAATATATATATTTGTTAATTATTTAAGTTGACTACTGTAATTTAAATGTTTTTATTGTGAATGTACTATTGTTTGCTGTTATTAAAGATGAAAATGAAATGAAACAAAATGCAGAGTCATACATGCATACACATGCAGTGCAACCTAAATATTGAACTATCTTAACTAAATATAATTGAAACTGCTATTAACTGTTGACAAAAGGATAATAATTAATGAATAAATGATTTTGAAACCATTCAAATAATATTATACTAACACAGGATAACTTTGCATCTTTCCAACAAGATGTATCAATTCCATTAATAAACAACCCCCCTTCCTTACATTAAATACTTTATTAACCACAATAATAATAATGAATATTTATAAAGTGGTCAATCAACTGCATAAGCAATCCATATTTAAGCCTTAAACAATCTCCAGCAAAAATTTTAAAATTCTAAGGCTACTTCATTTTTTTTAATATAATTTAACTATTTATTTAGGATACAAAGTATCTTAAACCATTGTGCCCATTCAGATGGCCACAATATATATATATATATATATATATATATATATATATATATATATATATATATATATATATATATATATATATATATATATATATATATATATATATATATATATATATATATATCAGAAAACTATTTACCTTGCTAACTTGCATCTACTGGCAATGCTTATTTACATTAAATTTGTAATGTATTAGGATAGATTGTAATTATTTTTAAAAGTAATTAATTTGGGTTCAGTTTTATTTTTAATTCTTACTAAAGTTATTTATAATATAGTTTAAATTCAAATTAAGCAAATATTTTCAATGGCTATTTAGTTTTGCTTATTATAATGTGTAAAAGTTAATACTTTATTTATAATATTTTTCGATGTTTTAGTTATTTCTAAAATTATTTTTAGTAATATATATGCTAAAAATAATTTCATTTATATGAAAATTTTACTCAGTCTGATTTCTGCATACATAAAAAAAGTAATCATATATTTTATGTCTTAATTTATGTTAATTAACAACGAAAATATTAATGAGAGAACTGTTTAAAAATTTTAGTATTACCTTTCTAATCAAAATTTCATCTTGACACTGTTCTTTAATTTAACTTTTCATATTTAAAAATGTGTTGTTTGTTTACAAGATTATTGAAAGCAAGACATAATTGACACAGACTAAATTATAAGCTGAATTCATTGCATAGTAAGTACTTCACTGGTTGTGTAAATTTTACATTTTGTAGTGTTATTGTATAGTCTAACATCTATATACAATGTTGAAAATAAAAGAAAATAATTGTTTTGCTTTTGCTACATAAAAATTTTTGACATTAAAGAGTGTTACAATGATACGCCCAGTCATTGGAATATGATAGTTTATATTTCCAATTAATATTATTTTTTGTTATTTATTTAACCATATTTATTTAGCTTTTGTTTTAATTTATGAAGGAATTGCTAGTATTTTAATCCCAAATTTTAAATTAATGGTAATCCGACTTACATAAAATTATTTGGAAATCATTGCAAATTTAAATTTTATATTTTCTTGAGTTATTGGCTAATCTAATAAATGAATGCTATTCATTCTTATTCATTTAGATTTTGATTTTGGAAGAGATTGCAATAATGTGACCAATTTAGATGATTGCAATTTATCTCTGATTAACATTATATATGTGCATACACAAGTTGGAAGCCAACTCAATACCAATACAATTATAATAAAAACAGATTAATAAATTGAACTTTCTAAATAATACATAAAATTTTTTAATTAGCAAGTGTTTTTTATATAAGTTAGAATTTACGTTTTCTTGTTTGGTAGTTTGTTTAAATGGGCAAAAATTAAAAAAATGAGATTAAATATATTTATGTACAATAAAATTCATCATGGCAGGATGCAACTCCATTGTAAAGAGAATTGTATGTCATTGCATTCTATTCTATCCTTATACTATCAGAAATCCCAAACCTTATTTATAACATGGTTTTAAAACATGGCAACTTTATTACTTCAGAAGTAATAGATCCAACTGACAAACCACCACCACATAACAACTTCTTGCTTGATGTTATTCTTCAGTATCTCAACAATATCAGATAATCATTAATACCACTATCAACTCCAAAATCTCTATATGGGATGCACTTCTAATTTTTCACTCAATCATAAATAATATAAAAACATCCTTAGAGATCAAAAAACACAAAATTACCTCCTTATTTATATTTCTTAAATTAGAACCCAAATTTCTAACCTTCTTAATTAAGGTAAATCAAGACGCTATGCATACTAATTACTTTTTACACTTCAAGAGATATCTAAATAATATTGATCAAATATGCCTGCTCTGCAAGACACAAGAGGATACTTTTGACCATATTATTATATCATGCCCTCATCTGGTAGGCATTAGATTGATAATATCTCAAACTCGAGCATAAACTTTTATAAAATTCTGTCATTGAAAGACTCCTTACAAAGTAGACAATTTCCTTTCATTAGACTTTTATTATTTTTAGTTCATACAATCTGGAGCATCCATTGCAAACTAATATTCACCTTCCCACCTCCATATCAAGACCTCATATTTATTGATCACTTTAATAAGTTAAAAAGTAAAGACTTTATCCTGTCTTCAAAATTTTTCTATAATGAGACATGGATTCAATTGAAGATTAATATCCTTTGCTATAGCCAGCTTCCATGTATTCCGCCATCTTAAGTAGCATTACATTAATATCTAAATATTATTAAACTCTCACACTCGTAATGCTCCCACATTATTTACCTACTTTTCATAAATTGTGAATATTATATTAACACAATTACACTGTTTATTCAATACATTATCAGTACTACTTATAAATTAGGACTCCTTAATTTTTCTTTTCTTCAGATCATTTTCCATATGCAAAATAAAAACTCTATCAAAACAGAATTATCCATTACAAATCACTGCATGTTCTGCAAAAACAGATTTATACCTATCTACAGAACAACACAACTATAATAATTCATGCTCCCTAATTTGTTGTGTTACCTTTTAATTTTAAAATGTTTTAATATGCAATCATTTACATTCATTGCTTTTAAATGTGTATCATTCTCAATAGATGACATCATTTCTGCTAAACAACAATATAAAGCCAAAGAGGAAGCCCTTGCTCAGCCGAATTGTTGGACAAAAAGCTACTTATGTTGGGCACTGGGGCCTATCAGAGATGTAAATTTATTTGTTTGTCTACCAATGATTAATATAATTCATATACACTTTAAACAAAGTCTTTATTGTCCCTACCACATTAAAACTCCTCCTGATGATAATATGATATGTCAAGATGATCATGGTATCACTGAAAACATGCTGAAAGTCAAACTCCAAGCATTGCCAAATAAAATACACCCTGGATTGCATTTTATACCATGCTTCCTGTTACATAATCTAAGTCACTTTTACAATTCCCATTCTATATAGGATGTCCAACCATTTTGCCTAGAAAGAAAGAATAATACCCCACCTATACCCTATTGCTTTAGTCCCCTTCCTAAAGAAGAATGAAGTTTATTATACTTTTAAAAACATCCAACCTATTTATATGTCCCCACTTATCATTAAAATCCTGGAATATGTCCTAAAAGATAATATTCAGGATAAGATACTCCAAAATATCTCTTCATCACAATTTGTGAAAAAACACTCTTCACCAATTTTAGCCAATGGACAAATTAAAATATTAATTGATTACATTAGACAACAGAGAAATCAGGCTGTCATTGTTATCCATTTTGGTTTCAATGCAAAATTTGACTCTGTTAATATCAGTACACTCCTAAAGCTCCAAAAAGCACATCACATTCCTACCTCTATTATATAAATTATAGATAATCTCTTATCCAACAGAGAAATTGCTGACTCACTGAGTGACAAGCTCTCTTCATTCTTCCAACTAAATGCTTCCATTTTGCAAGGTCCTCCCCCCTCAGTGCTCCCATGTTTATAGTTGTAAATTGATCTGCAGTTGAAAGCCATTGAACAACAACTCCCTAGTGTCTATGTACCAAGGCTTGCAAAATTAATAAAGATCATGGCTTATATGGATGATGTAATTATCTTCTTCCTTTCAACTATATATTTACCTGCTATTTTCCATCTTGGATCAATACACAGCTGACTACAGTGTCATCACCAACCTGATGAAACCAGCTATATCAAAAGTATCTTCTGAAGATTTTATGCAAATTTACAGCCAGCCCTCAAAAGTTCTTGGGCTTTGAGATTTCCAAAACATGCTCTCAAATGTCTAAAAATATTCAAAATGACATTCTGCAATCAATGCAAAGCCTTACCAAATTTCTGTCTAAAGTTTATCTTTCCTTACATTGTAAGATAATACTCCTCAATATGAAGATCATGTCCAAGCTCAGCTATTACCTGCCCATCATGAAAATAACCAAGACCTTTATCAGTAAAATGAACTCTCTTGCATCCCAACTTTTCTGGTGCAGTAAAATTGTTGCATTTAACATGAATAGGATGCAACTACACCAAAAGAACAATGGACTTTTTTATAATGCTATTGAAGCTATTCATATTCAAGCCATTTAATTTTATCACAATGATTATGAAATCATTTGGATATGAACAAGTCATTTTACCAGTAATCTCAAGAGATAAACCTCCTCCTAGAGTAAAGAACTTCCTTAATGTATCGATTGATTTGATCAACAGATATATGGTAATCACAATTGATATGTTTGATAATTGGATTAACATTTGGCAAGCTCATAGCCTCATTCACCCTGTCATAATTCCCATAATACCACAACTTACCCTGACCAACAAGATCATCTCCCTCTTCAGGTGCTGGACTATGGAACCAAAATACTTTGATTTTACTATTAAGATAAATTTGAGTGTCATTAGCACTAATTGTTTTTTTCTATAGCTGAAGCATCAACAAAATTGACCCTATCTCCCCCCTCTGCCAGACTCATGAAACTTTTGACCATCTGGTTTGCATGTACCCTGGACTCTGAAAGTGTAGAAGGATGATCATTGATTATCTCAAAGTGAATTTTTACCTTGTTATCTCTTTTAAGGATAGTATTATAACAAGATCCATTCCAATTATTAGGCTTTCATTATTCATCAATTATGCAATCTGGTCTACTCATTGTAAAATTGTCTTCAATCCCAGTGTAATTCAAGATGAAAATTTTTTTCTGAATAAAATTATAAAATTTAGAAACCATGACAAGCTCCTAGCTCCAAAAGTAATATTTGAGGAAACATGGAAACTGATTACATTGAAAGGTTGATTACTGGTAAAACTCATTGTTTCTCCAGTCTAAAACATCACTGAAAATGGTTTTTTAATAATTAAAAGGTCAGATTATATTATCAATTTGGATAATAATAAACTTAACATATCAGATGTAGCATTCAATACCTAAGCATCCATAGTTGCAGAGACATTTCCAATTATGATTTGACCAATCTCTAGAATGACTATGTGACTCTTGGTATTATGAGGTAATTTATCAGGGTAAGATGGGTGAGTTTAATGACCTACTTGGGTGTTCACAGTAGTACAGGTATAGATGTTTATCTCTTACCCACAATATTATTCTTATATTTATTTATCCTCAGGTACACTTTTTATAGCCTTCTTTATGTTTGTAATTCTACATTCCCCTTTTGATTTATCATGTAGTCATAATTGTCATTGTAAACATAGTACTTATTTAATAAATATTTGAATGAAAATAAGTTTATAAATCATTATATTTGTTTCAAACCAAATGAATAATAGTGATAAATTATCTTAAAAGTTTTGACATTATTAGGAACAAAATTAATTATGATAGTATAAAATTGTGTTATATAATTTTAATGAAGGGAAAAGAATAGAGATCAGTGTAATTTCCAATAATTTAGATAATGCTTCAGTTTTGTGCTAATGCAAATAAATTAACATGTTATTAATATATTTATTCATCTTCAATTTCAATATTTTCTACTTTTCTTATTTATTTGAAATATATTATATTACCCTGACAAAGAAGAAATGATTTAAACTTACATTGCATGTTAATATTATTAAAGAAAATGTGAACTTTGTAATATAAAAATTCCACAAACTAACAATTATTGTTTATTATTCTGTTTGCTTTTTCCCTTCAAATATATGCTTCAATAATGCATATTGTTATAAAGAAATCCCTGCTCTTATCTTTAATGTGCATATTTTCTATCTGCTTAAATTTTCTTAAAGAATATGGATGCCAAAAGGGATTTAAATAAAGTGGATTATTTTCATTGTAAAATGAATTTAATCTAAAATGATAAAACAAAATATTTATGGTATATATTTGGAATATTTAATTATTGTTATTATGTACTTTTTATGATTTATTCTTATTAATATTCTTATTAATTGTATTTATTTATGATATTATAAATAAATTTATTATGCTACACATTGGTAAAGCAGATTATGTGGGCAGTATTTTGGTAAAGGATTTATTTAAAAGTTATTTATTATTATTCTTGAGAGATCTCTCAATTATTATTTCAGACTAATGAATGAATTATTGTACCAAGAGTATAACAATCTTTTATATTTAATATAAATGTATACAATTGAAAATATTTTTAAGTCAGTGTGTGTGAATTTAAATAGCAAACATAATTTAATGTTAATATTGTTATGTAAATATGGTTGATTGGTAAACATGTATAGTTAGACCAAATAAATCTGTTGCTGGACCATTGAATGTGTGTGCAAGTTGATTAACTATGTGTTATAATTATTATCAAATTCATGACTCTGGTAGTTAGTAATGCTGCTTGAAGTCAGCTATCAATTTATGCTAAGTGGGTATTTTATTGTTTATTTTTGTATGCATTAAGCTATTCCACGAGTGAGAGTATGTCTTGCTTATTTTCTGGCACAGCCTGCAGATAGTTATTGGGAGTCTATTTAAGATATTATATTGTCCAGCCCCTCCATTAGAGAGAGTATGTATTTTTTTATTTTTAGCACTGCCAGATTATGTTACTAGATGATTATTTATATTTTTCCTTATTCACTTTGCCTTGAATTTTAATATCACTTTGTACTTTGGTATATTAACATATTTCAATGCATGTACATCTTTATAATATATTATTAGCTTTACTAATATTTAAATTTAAATTATATTTGGGCATATTGAGCATATTCATTTCCTTGTATCTTCATAGTTGTTTGTAATATAAGCACATATGCATATTACTTTACTCTCATTACATAATGTTAAAAATACCGTATTAGATAAATGTGAGAACTTTTAGGTGATGATAAGTACTTTTATTGTAAATAATTTAAGAATGTTTTACAGAAAGAGATTTTATTTGTCAAGTGTATCAATATTTTATAAGTCTAATTAAATTAAATTAAAAATAATGCTATTGTAAATAAATATTTTAATGTATAAATATTATCGTATACTGTAAATAAATGATATTAATTAAATGTTTTTGTTTTGTTGCCATTATTCATTAATCAAAAAATATAATTAAATAAAGGTTTATCATTGATTATTTTATAATGGTCATGATAGAGTTACTGTCTTGCTTATTATTTATTTTACCTGCATTATAAAGATAATTGTATGAAATTTCTGCAGCATTGCACAGAATAGCTCAGTTGGTTAGAGCATTGCCTTAAATTCGATATTTGAAAATTTAATGGCTCACACTAATGCTGTCACTGGTCACGCCATCAAGACCTGAAGCAAGTTGGGAACAATGCTACTCAAACCTTTCTGTCATTACTAATTGGTGATATGTGTGGTTATTAGCCCTAGTTGTTTGTATTTGAAAAGTTTAAATAAAGTTTACATTTTTATACACATTTAACACTTTTTGATAGATGTTGGAAATAGTCCTACATATTGTCACATCTATTATACCATCATAACAAATATTCAGGAAAATACTAAGTATTCAGTATGGACTCTATGCTATGTTGGAATTTAAACATTAAGAAAATATATATCTAAAACTGTCTGAAATAGAAAATCAGTTTACTTTTTAAAGTGAATATAAATTGGAAGATATTATTTCTAAGGGGTTGCAATTAAAATTTCCTTAGAGCTGAGGCGATTATTCGGAGAGAAAGTGAAGCCTTATTGAAAGAGAATGAATGTTCAACAGTTTTATAGGTATCATACATTGCATTATATTAAAAATATGGAAACTTTTATAAAAAATAAACTTACAGATGAAGATTTCTCAAGAATTGGTCAAGAAGTGAAAATATCATATTGTAAATTACATGGAATGATAAAAGAACATAAGACAAAGCTTGTTAAACTGTATGGACAAGTCAAATGTCATATTGCAACTAGTAATCTATCAGCTTAGTCGGTGAAAAATCTTAGTTTTAAACACCTTACTGATGTCGAAATATATGTTCTTAAAAAGACTTGTCCTTTGTCATTTCACCATTTTCTGTCCCATTATTGGATATGATGGCAATGATTAAGTAAGTTACCAAAAATTATCTCTTGAAAAAGAAGAAGAATTACACTAGAGAGTGAAAAGGACACTTGATAAATAACAAAAGCATAAATCAAACCTTTCAAGAAGGATACATCTTCAATCATTTTTCCTACTGACAAAGGTAACACTGCAGTTGTAATGGATAAAACTGATTATGATAACAAAATACAAGAACTTCTCACAACAAAACAATACAAAAAGGAGCAAAAAATCCAAGCAATACACCAGAAACATTACAGGTATTGCAGGTGATCCAGAAAAAAATAAAATTAATTTTATACTTTAGCAAGACTCTCACTTATCATAAAGACATTGTTTCATTAATGTCTATTGCTAGTTCTAGAAATACACCATCCTTTGTTAGAAATTCTAAGCACTTTGTAGAATGAGTCAGGAACACAAAAATGGAAAGAACTGACATATTGGTAATTTTTGATGTGGGAAGACTATTTACAAATTTATCATGTGATGAAGCATTGTATACTGGTAGGAACATGGTGTATAATGCTAATATTCTACAACATAGAACAACTCTACCTATTAATAGTATAATTAAATTATTATTCTGCATAATCACAATGTATTTTCAATATAATTCAGAATTATTTGAACAAAATCAAAAGATGACCATGGAATCCCCACTGTGACCTATGCTAAGCAAAATGCAAGAACTTTAAACCACAACTATAAATACTACTCCATGTCCATATATACAGTATGCCTTTGCTATGTTGATGATACATTTGTAGTCTGGCTAGATGATGACACACAATTACAGTCATTCTAGGTAAATATCTACAATACATCTCCAATTAAATTCACAACAGAATAAGAACAAAAAATTCCATTCATATATGTTCTTGTGACAAAACTCATTCAGGGCAAATTAAAAAATAACAGTGTATAAGAAACCAACATCCATTGGTAAGTACTTGACATATACATTCAATCACATCAAAAGCACTAAACATGGAATTACACTCACAATGGAATACAATAAAGTAAAATTGTTTGGAAACCAGTGATTTACAAAATGAAAATATTCATATAGAACAGACATCTCATGAACAATAGTTATTCATCAGTGGGCATCAAAAAACCATTAATAGTCAACAGAAAGAGATATAAAAAAGAAACAAATATAGGTACTGTAGTGTAACTAAATATAACAAGAATGTTGGATAAATTAACAAAATATGAAGCCAATATAACATTAGACAAGCTTTCCAAAAATGTATCCCACTATGAAATGCTGAAGAACAAAATCTCTTCTATAAAATAGCATGTTAATGTGAAAAGAAGTATATTGGTGAAACTTGTCACCTTGATGAACAGTGATTGAAATAATACAAAGTATTGGCGAAAAGAAGACATCTACAGTAGCAGACCATGAATGTACTACTGACTCTATGTTTAATTGGGAAAATACAAAAATTTGGATAGAGAGGAAAAGATGCAAAGAAAAAATACAGAAAAGCTGCTCACGTGACTATGGCATATAATTCTATCAGTCAACTCAGGGTTGCAATAGAAAATGTATGAAAGATTTTAATTAATTCAGTTAGTTAAAGTCTATGCTTCAAATTCAATATTCAAGAATGAAAAGGTTTGAGTTTAACTTTTATGCAAGTACTGTCACTGGTCAGGCCAGCAACACCTGAAGAAGAATGGATATTAATACTAATAAAAACATTGTACCTGTGTTGTCTATTTGTGTGTTATTATCAACAAGTTGTTTGTATTTGAAAAGTTTAAATAAAGTTTAATTTTTTTATACATTCAACATTTATTGGTAGATGATGGAAATAGTCCAAAATATTATCACATTTAATATACCATTATCACAAACCTTCATGAACATGATAAATACTGTGTATTTTTGTATTTTTATATTGGACTATTTTCATCATCTAATATGTGTATTAAATGTCTTTAGAAAAATATTAAATTTATCTAAATTTTCCAAATACATTCAAATGTTGTAATAGCAAAGTAAACAGGTTAGTATATTCACAGTGATTGAGAGATATTATTCTCCCCTCTTGGTGTTTCTGGGGTGACCAGTGACAGTACTAGCATAAGATTCAAAGCAGGACACTTAAACTTTGAGTATTGAATTTTAAGGTAACACTCTAACCATCCTGGCTCAGTTTGATGTGCTATTACTAACAGTTGAATGTATTTAAAATATTTAAATAAAGTTAATTTTTAAGACATTCAATAGACATATTAGATGATAGAATTATTCCAATATAAAAATACAACTAGAACATCGTAACCACAAACCTTCAGGAAAACACTGTGTTTATTTGTTTTATTTCAATGTTCTTGTAATGCAGTTGGTAATATAAAATATTCCATTCCTATCTCCTGCATTATTCCATGTTAATATTTGTGGAAGTTTCTATCAACAGTTATAAAATTGAAATATTTTATAGGTGATAGAAAGAACATATTTACCTTGAAGAACAGTAAGATGTTTTAGAAATGTATTATCTGCTAGCCATATTTTATTTAAAATAGTTAAATACTTTAATTTTATATACTTATATTTCTTCCTATCTAAGATACAAATTTTTGCTGATAAAGAAAAAAGAAGAGGTACGTAATTAATGTGGAGCTTGTATCATTATTATTTTTTAAGAATTTTAAAATATACCACAATTATCATTATTCTTGTGTCCAGTGCATTTTATTATTGAGACTTGAGGTATAGACATTTAGAATTTGTGATGAAATTATTTAAAATTGTAAGAAGAACTTACATTTTAAATTTCAAACAAAGTAAAAAATAAACCTGAGATAAGATTTAAATTGATATAAGGACCTAATATTTTAGTACTTATAATTAGATTTATTTTGTCTATAAGAGGACTCACACTCTGTGTTCAATCCATAGCTGTTATGGTGTTTACCTTTGGTCAATTTCCTTTGATCATTTGAAAATTTGGTAGAATTGCACAACACAGAGGAAAATCGCCTGAGGGCAATCCATATGTGGAATTCACATTCTTACATCGCAGAATAGAATACAAAGTTTTTCTTTTACAGCCTGCTATGGTCAAAGAAAAAACGACAATATTAACATTTGCCAAAGTTATAGATTGCAAAAAAATGACCAACTAACAAAAATAATAAAGTAACCCTATTTGTTCATGTGTACACAACACAAGTATACACTGACATGACACTAGTTAATTAATTTATAAATTAACTAAAGGTAAATAAATCTTTCCAAATTTTATTAAATTAATCTAACTTTAATTATTCAAAAATATAGTATACAGTGGTGTAACAATTTAATATTTTAAAATAATTTCGATTTGATACTATTAATGCAGAATACTATTACCATTAATTGTTTGAATATATTCCAATCTACTGCATACAAACTTAACTGCTCTCAAGTCTTATATGCAATGTAAATAGTTTAGGCTGCAGAAAGGAGTTTGCTATTAACAAAAAGGAGACCCTTTGATTCCTCTTGGATGCCTTAAAAGAACCAAACAGGGCCAATTCCTAATGTTCATTCCATATGCTTTTGTTGTTGCAGCTGTTATTACTTTGTGATTATTTATATAGTATACAAACATGGATGGGCTGCTCACCAACATGCATTAGCCAGCGTGGTGAGTTTATTGGCTTTTTACCTCTGAGTTTAAGAATATTTTTTCAATATATACAATCATGACAGACAAAAATAAATCATGGTCCTTATTTCCAGGAGGCTGTAAAGTCATCAACCAAGACAGTGGTTGATGGCAAAAGGTGGAAGGTGCTAAGAATCCCCTGATTGCAGACTCAGGCTGCCATTTGATGATTACTTTTTATTTAGGTACTTACAACTGCAGATCACTTTCAAGTGAACAAGGATTGCAAGAGTTAGAAGATGAACTGTCTTATATTAAATGGGACATTATTGGACTTTGTGAAGTCAGAAGAAAAGGTGAATGAACGATTGATTTAAAAAGTGGACATATACTCTACTATAATGGCACAAATATTGGAAATATAAGTGGAGTAGGATTCATTATGAATAAAAAATGGAAGAATAACATTGTGGAGATTGATGGTTTATCAGACAGAGTGGCAAGATTAGTTTTACAACTTAATAGCAGACACCAAATGCAGAAAATTCAGGTTTATGCCCCAACAAGTTCTCATAGTGATGAAGTAGTAGAAGATTTTTATATGGATGTACAAAAGGCTTTTGATTAGTGTAAACAATATTTTAAAATTGTTATGGGAGACTTCAGTGCTAGAATTGGTAAACAAATGAAAGATGAAAATGCTGTAGGTAGTTTTGGTTAAGGTAATAGAAATGAGAGAGGACATAGACTTGTGGGGTTTGCAGAAAAAGAAAAACTTTATATTATGAATTCGTTTTTTGAGGGAAATATTAAAAGGAAATGGACATAGAAGCATCCAAATGAAGGTACAGTGGAATTGGATTATATTTTGACTAACCAAAAATACATATTTCAAGATTGTAATGTTCTTACTAAATTTAACACTGAAAGTGATCACCAATTAGTAAGATGTAAGATACATGTTAATGCAAAACTAGAGAGACAAAAATTATTAAGAAAAACAATATTTACAGTTGATATTCCTAATCTTCAGAAACATTCTAATGAATTTAAATTAGAAATTAGAAATTGTTTTTAAGTATTAGTAGATTTTGAACATGATTCAGATTTGAATGACATTAATAGGAAAATAAGCGATACACATTTAAAAACTGCAACAAAAGTAGCTGATAGAAAAAAGCAGCAATTGACCAGTAAAATTTCTACTGAGACTAGAGAATTTATGAAGGAATATGAATATATATATATATATATATATATATATATCATTGTTATATATATATATATATATATATATATATATATATACAACAATGATACATTAAAAAGATTGAATATCTCGAATTTTATAAAATGGTGCAGAAAAGAGTTGAAAATGATATAAGAAAGTATAATTTTGAACTAGCAAGGATATCTGTAGAAGAGAATAAAAGTCTAAAGAGTGTAAAGCAACATTTTGATATTGGTACAAAATTTATATCTGCAATAAGAAAAATAGATGGCATTATTACTAAAAAGAGAGATGACATCATAAATTGTGTAGAAGACTTCTATCCACAATTATATAGTAATAATAAACAAGTGCCTTCTATACATATTATATCTTTCAAATTGCCCAGATTTTTGAATGAGAAAATGAGACATGCAATTAAATTTATAAAAGAAAGGGAAGGCTCCAGGTAATAATGGAATTGTAATTGATATATTAAAAGAAGCAGGTGAAGAAATAGAAATTTTTTTAGCAAAGTTATATACCAAATGTCTAAATAATAAAGATGTACCAGATGATTGGAAGAATGCACTATTAATATTAATATTTAAAAAAAGGTGATAAAGAAAATATTAGAAATTACAGACCTATCAGTCTTTTATTAGTTTTATTCAAAATTTTTACTAAGATAATTACAACTCATCTACAGGAAACACTGGATTTCCACCAACCAAGAGAACAATCTGGATTTAAAAGTAGTTTTAGTACAGTAGATCATATCCAGGTATTGAGAAAAATTATAGAAAGGACAAATGAATATGAGTTGCCATTATTCTTAGGATTTGTAGACTATGAAAATGTATTTGATTCTATAAACATTTCTTCAGTGATTAAAGCATTAGATCATCAAGGTGTAGATCCAGGATATTGTCATATTTTGAAGAATATTTATAAAAATTCAACAGCAACAATTAGATTACATAATGATAGCAGAAAAATCAACATTGAAAAGGGTGTAAGACAGGGTGACTCCATATCTCCAAAACTTTTTAAAGCAGTATTGCAAGAACTATTTTGTGGATTAAAATGGGAAGTTAAAGGAGTGAAAGTAAATGGAGATTATTTAAGTCATTTAGATTTTGCAGATGATGTAGTTGTTTTTGCAAATAATGCTTTAGAGCTACAGAAAATGTTGCAGAAGTTATCAGATGAAAGTAGGACTAAAGATAAATGTTAAAAAGACTAAAGTAATGTTTAATATATTTTTTCAAAATATGAAAATAAAGATTGATTATGATGAGTTAAAAAAAGTTAACAGTTACAAATATGTTGGTCAGATTATTAATGAAGATGGAAATATAATGGATGAAATTAATCATAGAATTAAACTTGGTTTGAGTTCTTTTGGTAGAAATAACTTGATACTAAAAGGAAATATGCCTATGTGTTTGAAAAGAAAGGTTTTTAATAAATGAGTTTTGCCAGTTCTTTCTTATATATCTGAAACTTGGACACATAATAGAAGAGCAATAAAGAGACTTCAGACCACTCAAAGTAGTATGGAGAGATGCATGTTAGGAGTAACAACAAGAGATCGAAGATGCAATATATGGGTAAGAGAACAAACAGGTGTTACTGACATCATTGAAAAAATTAAAAGACTGGAGTTGGGCTGGACATATTGTTAAAAGAGATGATAAAAGATGGACAATTGAAATTTTAAACTGGATTCCAAGAGATTGTAAAAGACCCAGAAAGAGACCGCATGTGAGATGGATGGATGAAATAAGAAAGTGTGCAGTGGTGATGTGAAGAAGAGAAGCTAAAGATAGGAAAAGATGGATTGAACTTAGAGAGACCTTCATCTTGCAGTGGATTGATAATGGTTGTTGATGATGATGATGATGACATAGTTTAACTCATCTTGTTTAATGATAATAATACAAGTTTATAAACTAAGAATCATCTTACTAATTTACTGTGTCAGTCAATTAAAGGCTGTAATATTAGTAAACAATAAATAATAAAATAATTGTAAAATACATCTGTTTTATAATGACATCTATATAAGAGAAATACATGTGATAACTGTATGCCTATGATAGGAATTAACCATATGTATAACATACAGTGATCAACTGTTATATACATATCACTAACACATGTACAAAGTAAAATAGACAACATTTAGCAGAAATTGATCATATACCAAACATCACTGTTTAAATAAGATAATGATTGTAAAGAATCAGCAGTTGCAAATTGTTACAATCATCTAATACTAATGCATTACATAAGATTGAGGTTCAGATCCAACTCATGATCTGAATTGATGTATTGACAGCAACCCATTTTTTTTTGTCAATAATACTATCTCAAAATGCAAAAATAATTATTTAAAACTTTCATCTACTTTATAGAACCTTAATCTAGCTTGTCTCTGCAGTAAGATTGCTCTTTACTTAAATTAAAAATTTTTACTGATTTAACATACAATTATTAATATATTCTACTTATTATAAAGTTTTTGGAAAGAAAAAAAAATGAGTGTTTTGATTGGTTATAATGTGAAAAGAACATTATATTTTAGAATTGTTAAGTAAATAATGTGGAAATAACCGATTAATATATCAACATTTAGTAGCATGTCAAGATATTGTGATTATAAGCTAATTGTCTTTACATAATAATTTTAATATATTTATTGGTGATTTGATTGTGGAATTCAAATTGAATAAACTTCCACCTCTTGCCATGCCAGATTGGAAATAGATTAATTACATAACTATTCATTACTGTCTCTCGCCATATCTACTCATAAACATATTAATTATATAATTATCATTTAACAAATTGATTAAATCAGAGGCAACAATTAATTGAATATGAATTTAAAGATTACACTTAATCTTTCAGTTGCCATGATTCATATTTAATTCTTATGTATTGATGGAATTGATTCTTTATTGTAATGATGATGGACAATTTTTATATCTCAGGTTTCATTAGAAGGATTTGTCAGTGATTTACTCTTGGTTTAATAGTTAGTCCCTCCATCAGCACTAGATATTGGACTTTTACTTATCTCAGGTGGATTCATGGTGGACACACATTTGATCAGTTTCTTCTGTTGTTGATGACTTCTTTCTCAAGACTCAATAATGGGGTTTTCAGCCTAACCTCTGCCAGTTTGACATATCAAAGCAGATAATGGCTTACCCACATTTTTATAGTAGATTTTCTGAAACTATCAGATAAGAATTAAAGCAGGATAAAAACATAATAATAATGAATGCATAATAAAAACCATAATTTCCAGTACTATTTATGTGATATTGAGCTATCTTATCAGTAAAATTTAGATCCATTACTTGTCTTTTGGATCTTCTGCTTTATTGGCTACAGATAACTCCATTAATTTTATTGGGTTTGAGTTTATTTGTTCAATACCCTATTTGCGAGATCTTATTAGTGAGTGGGAATAACAACCATTTTAATGAAATTATTTTAATGATTTATCTCTTTAAACTTAATCTAGTAATATGTTTATAAGTATTTTAATTATTATTTATAGAATGTCATTTTCACTTTCGTTTTTATTATTACAAGGAAACACTTAATACTTTTAAAACACTTTGTAGTTAAATTTAGAATCAATTATCTTTTTTCTTTCTATAGATATTATTTTGTTTCTAACACAGAATAACTTCATTATTAATTATATCATATACATTTATCTGTGCATTCTCAATATTTATCAAATTTTTATTTATTAAACTTTATTAAACTTTTTATCGTCACAAATAACTTAACCATCATTTAAATTTGAAAATAGAAACAAATCTTTGATTGTAAATATCACCTTTTTAAAAAAAAAAGTCTATGGAATTTTTTTTTCCATTGGAAAAGTTTTATTTTTAAAAATGCTTTCCAAATAAATGTTAGAAGTTCAGAAATTAAGTCAATCCCTATTAATTATATTTGGACCCTCTCCCACAAACTTTTATTTCAAGTTAAATATAAAAATATCAATTGCAACTGAAGACACAATTAGTTTTTGACTTTTTAATCAATGTTAGATAAGAAGGTACATAATAAACGTTTTGATATCCATTACATTATAATAATCTTTACTTTTTTTTATTAAGTGCTAATTTTCACTGAAATAAAAAAAAAATTGAGAAATGAACTTATGACTATAACACTTTGTGCATACTGTGTATTATGTAAACACATGTTTATGCATAAAGTAAGGATTTTACCTTTTTGAAAAATCATTTCTCTAACTAGACAATGTATTAGACATGTTATTTTTTCTGTGTCCATGATTGAGTCCTTGGCTTTATATCATAATGAACAAATAGCTAGGCAATACACTACTTTTAGATTCAATATTCATTGTGTTATGTTCTTGACCTGAAAACGGTTTTTAAATATTAGGCAACAGATTACAATGACATAATAATATATCATATGTATATTTTGTAATCTGTCATTTTTATGAAGCATTTTAATTTTCAATATAAAACTAAAAAAAAAAAAAACTATATCAGGGATCAATTGTTAATCATTGAAAATGAAGTAAATTCACTTGTTTTTTAAATACGTATTTATGTTGAGTAAATAACTTAACAAAGTTTTTTAGATTGATTTTTACCATCTCAAGAAGTGTAACCATAGATGTGAGCAAATTTAACTGCATAACAAGTATGAATATATAAATAAAAAGTTATATGAACAGCTCTAATAGCAGACTATGTTTTCTAAAACATTCAAATATGTGATTTTTTACATTGCTTTTTACCCAAATAAATTAATCTATTGATAAAACAACAAAATATATGTGTGGACATCGGTCTCACTTGAATTATGTTGTTACACATAAGTTCTATTATTAGAAATATAAATCAATTAAGATATCTTCATGACATTGTTAAAAAATTTTAAAACTTATAATTCAATTTTTAGAAAAAATATTATTAAAAAAAATGAGTAAAAAATATTCTGGACATTCAAATATCATCTAAAGTCATTATAGAAAAAGATATGTGAAAATATAATAATGTTTTCAAGATTGTTATATTTAACAAAAAGAAATTGTTTATCTTACAGGCAATCCATTTTATAAATAAATTAATTAACTAGGGCTATAGTCAGACTGAATCTGCATTATAAATAACTCATTCCAATTTCGAAAATAAAAAATATATGTATAAATTACTTCCTTTACAAATGTTTGTTATTCTGAATTAAAAAAAGACTCCCTTTGAATGTGATTTATAAATCTTCATGAAACAAGTATCTATAATGAATTAGTTTTTCAACCCAAAGACAAAAATAATAAAATTGAATAAATGTAGAGCACAAAAATGATGGGACTGATTCACTATCCATGAATATTGAGTATGTAGATTCTACCACTTTATGAGTGCAATAATCTATGTAATACAAAATTAATATAATTATCATTTAGGTAATCCAATAATTATGTCAACTGCCCCAACAATATACAGATATGGAAACACTTAATATTATAAATTACAAATGCTGATTTTATTTTATTTTTAAATCTAAAATTTAAAAGTGCATATATATGAATATTATATTCAATAAAATATACTCATGAATATAAACAAAATATTCCAATCTTATGCAAACATGGGCAATCATCAAAACATATTTATGTTTTGATTAATTGCCATAATTTCATAAATATAAAATTTTCTTGACATATATATATTGGTTATAACACATATCTGGAATTATGGTTGATAAATTTCATATGTACAGTGAATTCTAATCCTATCATTTTTTAAGGAAGCTAAAGAAATAAATAATGTATATGTAAAAAGGATATAATTATAAGTTTATTACGAGTTATAAATTTTAAAAAAAAAAAACAATTTAATGATTAATCATTAAATATAGTACACACAAATTATAATTTAATCACTGTCTTGTAAAATGTGTATGTTATAAATATATAATATAAAATTTTACATGTTTTAAAAAATCATATTTTATGTTAATTATATATAGTCAACATATTAGTTTTAAATAATGTAAGTGAATCATTAATATTATAAAGAGGAAATAAAGAAATTGTAATTTATATGCTTATAGTTTAAGCTATAACTACCTTTTTCTTAAAAAAAAAAAATCTTATATTTGTTGAAAAATAATTAAAAAATGCTGGGAAAAGGAATAAATATGTCTAAAATAAAATTAAAAAAAATATTACTTTTATTTGACAAGATATTTCTATTAAATGCTTTGGTTTATGTTATATTTTCTGTCTCTTTGTAAATTATTGTAATCATTTTTATTATTAAAGTTAGAATGAAATTTTAAAATTGAGGTGTATTAGATGTAAATGCAATTGAATTTGTTCAAATTTTGGATATAAGAAACAAATATTAGGCAAAGTAATATGGGCTATAAATGTTTCAGGCAGGTGATCTAGTTTTTTGATGTGGAATAGAAGTGGAAAAAATTTAGAATATTTTAATATCACTCTTAAAAATGGTTCTAAGAACATTAATGTGTTTTAAGTAAGGCTTGCAAAAAGTGTAGTCTAAGATTGTTTTTTTTTTTTTTTGGTTTCAAATTAAAGTTATACTATCATTTCAAAATTAATGTTTAATTACAGAATGAGCAGTAAAAATATATTTCATTTTTAAAATTATACTTGTTTTAGTTTTGTTTCTAAAATGCCAAATAATAATTTATCTATCTAATAAAGTAAATGAAAGTTTAAAAAATAAATTTGTTTTTACATTTTATGAATATAATCTGTAGCAGATAACAAAAAAACATATTTCAAACACTTAAAAATAAGAAATATATAAAAAAAGATTCTAAAACATTTGTTTTCATTTGGAAAATTAAGCAAAGAATTGAGAACAGACAAAATAATTTACAAGCACTCTCATCTGGAGAGAAGTAGAAACAATCCATCAGTGACTTGAAAGGCAGACTATTATCTCATAGTTATAACTTTAAATTTAAATATTATTGTCTTATTAATTTTAAACAGTTCTAAAAGTAGCAGCAATATTCATTACAATTTTTATGATAAAATAACTATAACATTGGAAAAATAATGTTAAAGTGAGTGGGTTGAGGACAAGTTAAAGTACATACAAAATTCACTGGAGAATACAGAGAAAATATTAACATATTTAAATTCAATATAATTTTTTGAAATTTTGTATTTATTTTAAAACTCCCTATAAAAGAAATAAAGGCATAATAAAATTTTATATAGGTAACCTAGTTTAATAAATATGAAACAGAATGTGTAAATGAGTTTTTATTTTAGTATCAAAGTGAAAAATTATTCCTAGAACATTGATATGTTTTAAGTAACATAAGAGGGTAGTATAAAGATTTTTTTTTGCTTTTATATTAAAGTTATAATAACATTTTAAATTCATACTTGGTACCCTAAAATTAAATGTAATTTATTGAAATTTTATAGACATTTAAAAAAAAATTATATGAAAGGACAGGGCACAATTTTTTAAGTAGGTGACCCATTTTTTTAGATATGAAACAAGGGCAAGAAAGTTTTGAATATAATGATATAAAAAGTAAAAATTGTTATTAGAACTTTAATGTGTCCTAAATAATCCACACAATTATCTTGGACTCAAGTTTAATTTTTATTTGAGAGATAGAATAATAACATTTGTTTATAATATAGTTATGTTAAGCATTTATTTAAAAAAAATATATGTTTCCAATAAAAAAAAAAGGCACTTTTCAACAAAAAAGTAAGTTGCTTGATAGTTTATATACATAATAATTAATAAAACAAGTCATAAATTTTGTAACTTGCTTTTAAGCTTGCATTTAAATGTTCACTAGATGGAGATTACCAGTAGCCCTAATCAAGCATTATTTTATAAGTGCTGAAAGAAAAAGAATTCAAAATGTCTACGGAAAGTCCCTATCTCCAGGCCAATTTTTATCGAGCTTATGGCTTACCTCAGTGGAGCACTGGGACTCTAGAAACTAGATCTAAAATACGAGCTCAAAAGTCAGAACTTATAAAACACATTACTATCAATTTGAAAGTCTGAACTTTTCAGACACATAAATATCTTCAAATCCAGCCTTGCAAAACAGATTTCTATATGGGCCTAAATTCAGCTCAGTTTTTCCATATAGTAATAGCCTCTGCAATATAGCATCACAAAAGCCTTCAAAGGTACACTTATTATAATTAATAAAACAAGTCATAAATTTTGTAACTGGAGCTTACCAATAACTTCAATCAAGCTTTACTTTATAAATTCTAAAAGAGAAATAATTCAAAATCTCTATCCAAAAGTCCCTATATACAGACCAATTGGTATTGAGCTAATGGATCACCTCAGTGGAAGGCTGGGACAATAGAAACTACATCTAAAATACTAACTCAAAAGTCAGCATTTATAAAACATGTTACTATCAATTTGAAAGCCTGAACATTTCAGACATGTAAATGCCATCAAATACAGACTTACAAACCAGATAGCTATATATAGGGACTTTCTGCTAAAAATTTTAAATTCTTTCTCTTTTGGCACTTATAAAATAAAGCTAGATTAGATCTATTGATAAGCTCCATCTGGTGAACATTTAAATGCAAGCTTAAAAGTAAGTTACAAAGTTTATGATTTGTTTTATTAATTATTATAAGTGTACCTTTGAAGGCTTTTGCGATGCTGTATTGCAGAAGTTATTACTATAGAATAAAACTGAAATGAATTTAGATCCATATAGCTATCTGGTTTGTAAGGCTGGACTTGAAAACATTTTCATGTCTGAAATGTTCATGCTTTCAAATTGATAATAAAATTTTTTATAAGTGCTGACTTTTGAGTTAGTATTTTAGATATAGTTTATAGAGATTCAGTATTCCACTGAGGTGGGCCATAAGCTCAAAACCAATTGGTATGGAGATAGGGACATTCCGATAGAGATTTTGAATACTTACCCTTTTGGCATTTATAAAATAAAACTGGATTAGAGCTATTGATAACCTCCCTCATATATATATATATATATATATATATATATATATTATAAGTCTTTATTTTTTTGTTTTTATATATATATATATATATATATATATATAAAGTTGGATATCTAAATTCGTTTCACAATATATGTAATATATTTATAATTGGTTATTATAAAAATGATATTGCTAATATTATTAAAAAATTTAAAAGAAATCAACACTATAATAAAATTAAAAATAAAAATATCAAAATGAAATGGATTTCAATGCCATTTATATCAGATGAGCAGGTCAAGTTTATTAGGAAAATTTATAATGGTTTGTGTCATATTACTTTTTTCTCTACAAATAACATAAATAGATTACTTAATAATTCTAAAATTCAAAATTCAAAGTTTAATCAAAATTCTATTATATATAGATTGATATGTGGATGTAGTGTACAATACATTGGTGAATCTGAGTGTACATTTGAGAAGAGAATAAAAAGAGCATATGCTTTTATATAATAGAATTCAAAAAGAGAATCAATCTGGAACAGATGTAAATAAACCTTCATCATCTGTTATATTTGATCATAATAAATCTTGTCAATATGGATTTAAATTTGATTATAAAAATATGAAATTTATTCAAATTGAACGTTGTCATAATAAGCTTAAAATAAAAGAGGCTATGTTGATTTCAAGAAATCATCAAATGTTATTGAATCGCCAGTCATCAAATGTTAAGATAAAAGAATTGTGGCAAATCTGAATTGAACTATGGGTATTGTTAAAGGTTGTCTCATTTTGATTATTCAATGTTATATAGTTGATAAAGACTACAAAGTGTATAGTCGAAAGTAATTCTAAAAGAATATAATTTATGTAAATTGTACTGTATTTTGATATATATATATATATATATTAAATTTGTATATATATATATATATATATATATAATATTTTTATATTTATTTATATATATATATATATATATATATATATGATCACAGATGGAGCTTTACCAATAGCTCTCAAGCTTTGTTTACAAAAAATGCTGAGAGAGAATTGAAATTACAATATCTCCTTCAAATTGTTCCCACCTTTAAACCATGGTTTCAAGCTAATTGGCTTTCGTCAGTAAAGGGTAGGGGACTCTTTACTGATGAAAGCCAATTAGCTTGAAACCATGGTTTAAAGGTGGGGACAATTTGAAGGAGATATTGAAATTTCAATTCTCTCTCAGCATTTTTTGTAAACAAAGCTTGAGAGCTACTGGTAAAGCTTCATCTGTGATCATAAAATGCAAGCTATAAGCAGGTTAAAAAAATTTTAACTTGTTTTTGTTTATATATATATATATATATATATATATATATATATATATATATATATATATATATATATATATATATATCCACTTATTTCCAATGTTTTGACTATCTTTACTCTATAGTTATTTTCAAGGATCTAGAAAAAACATTACATTATAAACAAACTTCACATAATAAAAACAAAAAACAAAAAAAAAAAAATAATCAAAAACAATATAAAACATATAAACCCCATAAAATTTAAGAATAAATAAAATACATTAAAATCAATTAAATTAAAAACACAAAACATACACCACACTTACTTGACTTCCTTCTCAAAAAACTTTCCCTTTTTACATTTTTTTTTATCCAAAAAACCAATTGTTACAATAAAAAACTTATTTCCTTTTTCTTTCTTATATACTTCAAAAATGAATTTATTTCCAAAAATAATTCTTTATTCATGTCTTATCCAATTCTATTTAAAACAGGTTTATATCTTTTTATATATAAACTCTCTTTTACCATTCTTTCTTTATACAATCTAACCCCCTCTTTTTTTGGATAAAAGAAAATGTAAAAAGGGAAAGTTTTTTGAGAAGGGAGTCAAGTAAGTGTGGTGTATGTTTTGTCTTTTTAATTTAATTCTTCAACAGCCTCTTACGAGGCATCTCGTCGACATCTGACGTCACTCTAATTCTGCTAGTTTTAATGGTAGAATATTTGTTTGACAGTTATTGATTAGGTTGTTAAAAGTTCTGTAAGATGGTGCCCTCTTCTGAATTATTTTACAAGTAAAAAATCAAAAAAACCACATTTAAAACTAAACAAAGAAGAACCTTGTCGGTGATTGGTTGTCAGCCGGCTCTCAGCCGAAAAAGACATTCTGATTGGCTTGAAAGAACAAAGAAACCACCTGATCAAAGAAAATAAAGAAAACCGCTGAGATTTTCATTTCAAATGTAATTTAAAGTATTAAAAAAATATAAAATGAGAAATTAAAATAGTTTTTTAAAAAATATACTAAAAAAACAAAATTATTTTCGAAAAATATTGAAGATTTTAGTAAAAATATTTAAGATTTAGCAAAAAGAAATCTTTACTTTTCCAGAATGTAAAATTGAAAAAAAGTGTTTGCGTCAGCACTTTTTTGTTTAGACATTCACTTTATATTTGCTGAAATTGAATATATTTTATAATAAATAAATAGCAATTTATTTTTGAAAGAACTTTCGTTCTCTTTCATAACCTGAAAAATTAGTAATATACTTTTTATAAACATATCTGAGTTGAATTTAATATTATAGGCGAATATGTTTTAACGATAGGCTTTGTCTTCAGTTTGTGAGTTGGCCAATTAAAAGATTTGATTTTTACCTCATACAACCAATAATATAATTAGCGGTTAAAGGGTTAATTGATTTTAATGTATTTTATTTAATTTTAAATTTTATGGGGTTTATATGTTTTATATTGTTTTTGATTATTTTTGTTTTTTTGTTTTTTGGTTTTATTATGTGAAGTTTGTTTATAATGTAATGTTTTTTTTCTAGAACCTTGAAAATGACTATAGAGTAAAGATAGTCAAAATGTTGGAAATAAGTGGTTATATATATATATATATATATATATAACAAATAACTTTATTTGATGTATATATATATATATATATATATATATACATCAAATAAAGTTTTTGAAAAGAAAAGAAGTGGTTTTAATTATAGAATTATATGGCTATATGTACTGTATATTTTTGAAAAGAAAAAAGGATTGAGTCATGATTAGAAACAGAAGTAAATGGATTTGTCTATATATAACATTTGTAAATATGAGCTTTATTAAAATTAGGTCATCTGACTTGATTTTTTATCAATTTTTATCAATATATAAATATATATGATAAACAAAACAAGTTATAAATTTCGTAACTTGCTATAGCTTGCATTTTATGTTCACTAGATGGAGCTATACCACTACTAGCCCACTATCAAGCCTAGTTTACATAAATACTGAGAGAGATAGTATTCAATATCTCTTTCAAATTGTCTCCAACCATTAAACCATGATTTTGAGCTAGTTGGCTCATGTCAGTAAAGGATTGGGAGACCAGAAACTAGATCTAAACTCCAAATCTACTAAACAGCATTCATGAAACACTTTTCTATCAGTTTGAAAGCACAAATTTTTCAGATACATAAATATCTTCAAATAGAGTCAAACAAACTAGATAGCGATGTGGATCTGAATTTAGTTCAGTTTCACCATATAGTAAAAGCCTCTGCAATCTATATCATTGCAAATACCTGAAAAGGTGCATTTATGATAAACAAAACAAGTTATAAATTTTGTAACTTGCTATAGCTTACATTTTATGTTCTCTAGATGGAGCTTTACCAATAGCCCACTATTAATCTTAGTTCACATAAACACTGAGAGATAGAATTCAATATCTCTTTCAAATTGTCTCCAACCTATAAACCATGGTTTCAAACTCATTGGTTCACATGAGTAAAGAGTAGAAAGACCAGAAACTAGATCTAAACTCCAACTTTACTTAACAGCATTTATGAAATACATTTCTATCAGTTTGAAAGCATAAATGTTTCAGATACATAAATATCTTCAATTCCAGTCAAACAAAGTAGATATCTATATGGGTCTGAATTCAGTTCAATTTCATCATATAATAAAAGCCTTTGCATGTAACTGAAAATTTTGTGCTTTCAAACTGATAGAAACATGTTTCATAAATGCTGTTTTGTAGAGTTGGAGTTTAGATCTAGTGAATTTTAACCTTTAATGAACAGGTATCAATCCACTCTACTATCCAACTATTTAGCCTTAAAAAAAAAACAAAATCTTCTTTTTAATTTTATAGACCTACAATATTTAATAATTCATGAAAGTATAACTGTTACTGGAAAAAAAAATTAAATAAGAGATGATGGTACTACACATTGGCATAACTAGTATCTAGAATAACTACCTAATTAATTATAGCTCAATTATTTAACAATTCTTTGGTTACCAATAACCTTACTTTTCTTTTTTCCTGACATTATAATTAATACAAGTTTTTTCTCTAGTTTTTATTACAAAAAATAAAATAAAATAAAATAAATTCTTATAAATCAATAAATGAAAAAATAAAATAAAATTAGAAACTTCACTAAGTTTTCAATAGGTATTGTGTTACAAATAATTAGTAATTTAAATCACAATAATAAATAAATTATTCAGAAGCATTCTAACTTCTAGTAATATACAATTATCTAATAATTTTTATTGTGATCTATGGTATTTGAGAACTAGAAAAGCGATAGTTACGTTTAATTCATGTGTATTTAACCTTAGTTTATGTGACTCACTCACTACATTAAACGTTAGGTGAAGCTATTAATAGTAAAAATTTGCAACTGGTATTCAATTATAATATATTTTAAGTATATTTTTATTTAGTTGTTTTTTTATTCTTCTGATATTTGCAAACATATCCCTCATCTCAAACTTTTTCATATTGTAACCATCCACTAGAAAAAAAAAACAACAACTTAAATCATAATTTTCACTACACATGCATTTTAGAATAACATTCAATTTTCATGTGAATTTAATATAAAGACATTTTTAAAAAATATGAGCAACAACATTTGAAAAAGCAAATGTCTTTTTATTGTTTTGTCTGATAAAAAAATGGTTATAATTTAATCATTATCTATCTATCTATCTATCTATCTATCTATCTATCTATCTATCTATCTATCTATCTATCTATCTATCTATCTATCTATCTATCTATCTATCTATCTATCTATCTATCTATCTATCTATCTATCTATCTATCTATCTATCTATCTATCTATCTATCTATTTATCTATCTATCTATCTATCTATCTATCTATCTATCTATCTATCTATCTATCTATCTATATAACTATCTATCTATCTTTCTATCTATCTATCTATTTATCTACTTACCTACCTACCTACTTACCTATCTATCTATCTATCTATCTATCTATCTATCTATCTATCTATCTATCTATCTATCTATCTATCTATCTATCTATCTATCTATCTATCTATCTTTATGTCTACATATTTATTCATGTGATTATATATATATATATGTGTGTGTCTGAATATCTATCTTACTATTCAACCATCCATTTATTTTAAATAAAATGTAAACTTATAAATATAAGCGTTAAAACTTTCTAGCCAAATGGATAGACAGAATTGTATTTCGCTTTTATTTAAATTGACTTATTTTATAAAGTGTATGTTTTATCTAATTTTGTTTAATCGTTATTTAAATACGGATTTATTTAAAATAATATCTGTATTACTGCTGTTGCTGCTACTGCTACTACTACTACTACTATTACCACATTACCACCACTACTACAGCAACAACAACAATAACAATAATAATAATAATAATAATAATAATAATAATAATAATAATAATAATAATAATAATAATAATAATAATAATAATAATGCGCTATAATTTAAAGTTATTAAACCAGAATCTAATAAATATATTGATGTTTACAACTTCATTAATTATGGAAATACACTATAATAATTTCTATCCACGCTATAAAGAATTAGTTTACTTTAGAATTCTCTTTTACATAAGAAATGTAACAACATATCTCCTTAACTAAAATGACAATTTACATTTAGCATAATTTTATTAACGGAACAGGTTGTTATAATATTAGAAAAAAAAATATTGTGTGTGAATATATACATAAGGAGTTTTAATATATATACATAAAAAAAATATCTCTATAAGTTATATATGTTAAGTAAAACTTTTTTAAACCTATATATATATATATATATATATACATTTATCAATTTTTTTTTAATATTATAATAGTAGTTATATATTTTATTTGTAAAATTAAAATTTAAACCAATTGTGTTGACTTTTCTGGAATGCACAAAGATAATTATAGACTAAGCAGATAATTAACGTGTAAAAGCATAATTGTAGACCACAAAAGAAAATTATGGGGTAAAAAGATAATTATACAGTAGAAAAAGATAATTATATGGTCAAAGTGAAAGAAATAATTGATTTGTAATTACATTATTTCTAGTCGTATAGTCTAGGTTATTTTAAAATCTAAGTACACAAAACACACACACGTTAATTTCAATGCCTAAAGGCAGATAAACAAAATAGATAATATATGTTCATTATTCAGTGGCAGATTACGACGATTTCTTAGACTCTTAAACAAATTATATAAAATAATATATTTCATAATATTTCTTAAACAGTTATTCATCATTAATAATTTTTATTTGTCATTCATTAGACAAGAGATAATCCAATAACACATATTTTTTTCTGTACTGTAATCATTTTTAGTTATTATCGCTTCTCTTCAGGATGAAAGTCTATCCAAGTTTTTTCAATTTCTCTAATGCATAACATTGTTGTCCATACTCTGTCAGTAAACTCAATTATTTTATCCAATCATTTCAAAATTAGATTCTTTTTAGATCTTTTGTAATCTCTTAACAATAGATTAGGGCTTCCAACGTGTATATATATATATATATATATATATATATATATTTCATACTCTGTAGTCACGTTGCAAGCTTTAAGTGTCTATATATATTCAATGGACCATTAGTAAGAATGGATTCCATTCTTGCTATTAAAAGGTGTGAAGGTTGCCTTGACAGCAGTGAGAAATATTGATTACTATATTTACTGTAAATGTTTAGGTGGTTATTGGTTGAAACTTATATATATATATATATATATATATATATATATATATATATATATATATATATATATATATATATATATATATATATATATAAATGAATGACCAACCTAATTTTATTTTAGCCTTTTATTTTTTTTTTCTTTGTAATGATATTTGTTTTATCCTCTTACTCACATATTTCATTTTTAATTCTTTCTTGTCTCTACTAAATCTATTTATTCATACTGTATTAAATGTTTTGATAGTTTTACATTGCATAACTATTAAATATTTAAGTTCCAGATTTATATATAAGAACTGATAGAGTATTCTATTAAAATTGTTTATTTCAAATATATTTTATCATTATTTCTAGAAAAAGCCCTTTATTTAAGTTTAATATTATAATTAATGTAATCTGTTTTGCTTTATTATTGGTCAATAATGTGACAAGCTTATTTCTTATAACTTTTAAAATATTTTCTAAAGCTTTGAAAAATGATTTGAACAAAAATCTACCATGCTTTTTTAAAAAATCTTGATAATTTAAATTAGATTGCACAATTTTATTTTCTTAGCTTCCCACTTTAATCCTCACACCATTGTATAAAGTTTCCATAAAGAATAATTTTGTCTTATATATTCACCAATGTCAATATTAGTGTTACTATATAATTTTTTACTGTTCTTGCAATTTGGTAAATATTCTTCACAATATGATATATATATATATCAATGGTTCGAAAATTTTAACACTTTTTCTAATTAACCATATTGACAATTCACAGTCATAGATTATTGTAAGTTTTTTCTTAATAAATAAATGTGGTTCATTGAAAATAACTTATAGTTCAAGCTTGTTTTTTTTCTGTATTTCTATACAATGTTCTCATTATGGAAGTGGTAATTATCTTGTTAAAGATGCTTGTATAGAACTAATAAAAGATTAATAAGTCTATCATTTCTAATATATTTTATCACATTTTCTAAATATAAGCATGACTACTGTATTTTTAAAACCATCTAATAAACTTATCATTTTAGATATTTAGTATATAGTTGTTACCAACAGTATTTCAATATTTTCGTGTGCTTATTTGAAAATATCCATAATAATTCAAACATTTCCGGGATATTTTTCTTTCTACATAGGTTTAATTTAATTTCTCTTCACGTCATTTAAAATATTTGGAAAGTTAAAAATGTATTAATTGGAAGGTTCATTTTATTTTCTTGTTATTTATTACTATATAATCCTCTATGGAATTCTTTCAAATGTTTCATAATGACTATTTTTTAAATAATATTTTCACTTTTTTATTTTGTTTATATATATATATAATAGCAGAACAAGTCACACAGCAGCTCAAATTAGTTACTTTACAAAGCTGCATTAAAAATGTTGAATACAAAACCATTATATAAATTGTTGTATGGCGGGTATGTGTGTACATATTAAACATAATGTGTACATTACTTGAGTATAGTGATAAAAAAATTAATGTATACATATTAATTCTATTGTTAAACGTTTTATAATGGAAAGATATATTTCAATTAATAAAATGATGGGTTGTACTATTAAAGAAAAGAAAAAAAATGGTTTTGAGGTGTGCAAAAGAATTGAATTGTTTTGTTCACAAAAATTTAAATATTTTGTTACTTTTTCTGATCTGTTGATGAAATTTTTAATAAAAACATTGCTAATTCTTAAAATAAATTCAATAGCAAATGAAAATAGGTTATTTAAAATTAAGAGTTAATGAAATTATCAAGCAATTTTTAAATGTGAGTGATGAACTTTTTTCTTTCTAACTATTGCTAACATAAATAAGAGAAAAAAACAACTATATATATATATTTTTATTTATTTATACAATAACAATGTAATTTTAAAATGTCTGTAATTTTTTTTGTTTTTCACAATATGTTGTAAAAAAATAAAAGTTTATCAAACAAACATGATATTGCAAAGAAACAGATGACAAATCTTATAACTAGCTTTTGATAAACCTTTTATTTCAAAGAACATCCTGAGACCAACAATAAGTATAAACAATAATAATCTGGATATAAATAAATTAGAAACAAACAACTTGGAGAATTTATTCTAGTCTATTCTAAACTTTGTCTCAAGAAGCAATATTACAGTGGTCACATGCAGAAATGAGATAATGCTGTTTAAAACAGTTATGTGCTATAGTTTGTATTGCTATTGTTTACGGATATTAAAATTATTTTCCTTATATTAAACATCAAGGCAGCACCCATGTAATTTTTCAACAACAGACTGTCTAGCATAACAATAACCATATGAATAAAAAAGACCCAGAGATACAATTGAATAGAGACTAACACTAAAGTTTGGTAAAACCAATTTGCATTAATCATACCATCAAAAAAGTATACTGTGACAAAAAGTTTACCAGAACTACTGACTTACAAGACAAATACCACTGAATACCCCATTTAACACCATGAGTGCACCAGGAGGATAACTATCATTTCTGGAGGAACTAATAAAAAGTCTATCATAAATATAGATAAAAAATAACATTGCAGAAAACCATACTTTCCAACTTTTTAATTACTTTCAATTGTTCACTCAGTAATATCTTATCAATATAAGTATTCTAAAACTTTAGACTTAAATTATATTCTATTAACTTTAAAATATATGTTGTTTAACTAGTAATATTTCCATGTTCGTAAGCAATAATTTTATATATTTATTATTAATTTATTTTGATATTTTTAATAATCAATATAGTTTATATTTTTTATCAAACTCAGTCCAAATATTATGCTATTAACATCCATTATGCTATTACTATTCCCAATCCTAACATATTATTCATTTCCTGAGAGAATGCAGGAATGGTAGTAATAAATTGTTAATGATGATCATTAGGTTGTTAATAAGTTTTCTGAAAATATTTTTTTTCTATTTAGAAAGTTTTGCAGGTTAATGTTTCACTTTTTTATTGAAATTATATTTAAAAAAAACTTGAAAATACATTTGTAAGAACTTGTACTTAGTTTAGACTTCAATGCTAAGATATAAGTCATCATCATAATCACAGGTGTTTGATTAATATTATTGTATTTAATCTTTTTTTATCTGAATGTATACTAACAATTTATAAATATTTATTATTTGCTCAACTTTATTCAGAATTCACTATTATATATTTACATACATGAGTTAAAATTAAAAGTTATTACATAATTGGCACAACACATATGTGGCCTGATTATTTCCTATCTTCAGTTCAACACCATTTATGTATAATCACATAATGTATTTAAATTCAGAACATGAATAAATTGAGCATATTGTAGTGTATAATATGTAACATACAATAGATGATTAAAATAAGAAATAATATTAGCATTTAAACAGTATATGGCCTAACATTTTATGAAAGCAGTAGTTTGAATCTAGGTAAGCAGGGAAATATTGATAAATGGCAGTAAATAAAAAATAAAAATGTATACAGGTGTATCATGTTATTCTGGAGAAGATTGCACATGAAGGTTGAAAATAGTGTGTTTAATTAATGATAGTGTATAAATAAATAAAAATTAAGTTTGTAAATCTGGAAAAGAAGAAGGATAAATAAAATAATAATAAAGATAATCGACAAAACAATTATGGAACATTTAGTTTTACACATAAATTATAGCATGTTCAATAATAAAAATGGAAGCACAATTAGACATGGATTCTTCAGTATCTGAAGAGCCAATACAGCCAACAGCATTAGAGGTGATAGAACAATAATCTATTCAGGATGAATATAATCATTCAGAAGAGAAAACAAAGTTATTTGATAGTGAATGTTTGTATAAATTTATGAAAGAATTAAAAACAGGATTATAGAAAAAATTGGGATGAACAATAACAAAATTTTGAGTAAAGTGACAAGAGTCATACCAGATTTGTGAAAGAAATGCAACAGATTCAAGAAAAAAATATTTAAAAATGGAAGAAATATTTAAATTAGTACATGAAGAAAAAAATGACAAAGAATATGCAGATAATACCAGTCTTGCTGAAAATATGCCAATTTATCCAAATCATTTAGATGAACCTAGTACAAATAATATGATTAATGGAAGCACCACATTCTGAATCATATGTTGGAAGAGAAAAAAAACTACAAGTATAGAATTTAAATTTAGTTAAAGAACCTAAAATTGAAGACATAAATGATGTAGACTTTTGTAATAAGACTATTGAAAAAAAAACTTCAAATCAGATATCCATGAGAACAAGCAATGGTGTAGAAGATATTTTACAAGATAAAGTAATAGATAATTCTAAATTTGAAAAGGTTCTAGAATCCTTATATGAAAGCACACATAAAATAAATAATGATAATAAAAATGAATAGCTTAATAGAGTAAATATAGAAAAAAACTATAAGTGAGGATCTAGAATTATTTATGGGATGACATGTTACAATGTAAGATAGAAAATAATTTTAGTAGTAGTGAAACTAAAAATCTTGCAGATGAGTATCACAGTTTGTGGTTTAAAAAATCTATTAAACTTTTTCTTTTTAAGCAAGAAAATGAATTTTGCTGCTTGAATATTATAAAGACAAATCCAGAAGGAAAATATGTAAAGAAAAGTAAAAAAAAAGTAAATGTATCTGGGATTCTAAAGCCTACAAAATATACTGGTTAAACTCTATAAGATCAAAAAATGTGAAATACTCTAATAGTACTTTGAGATGAAATCTATTGGATTACTCTTGACAAATTATTTAGTTCAACTGCCAGTATATGCAATGAAAGATAACGGAAAAAGAAAGAAAACAGAGAGTAAAAGATCCACTCTAGCATAAAGTGAATGTTAGAATCTTTGTTTCATTCCAGATGATATCTCTACCATTAAAAAATATCTGGAGACAGGTAAAATTTGTTATTAGCATAATAAGAGTGTCTTATTTTTTTGTCAACCTTATATCTGTTTCAAAGAAAAAATGATATGTTAAAAAGTTAAAATATATGCTAATCATGAAAGTGGCAATTCATATTACTAAAAAGAAAACTTATCCACTTGCATGAAAACAAGAGTGTCTTTTATTATTTACATTATTACAAAATAAATAATAATTTCATTAATCACTATGAAAGATACAACCAGATTAGTTAGATTAAAGATGAGAAAAATACTAAAGTTTGTTAACTTCAAATAATCTATTAGGGTTTAGTCATGTACCTGGGACACTATGTTGTTATGCGACAATTAAGTTGCACATTGTCTCTGGTGCTAACATACCCCATTTCTTTCCAAGTAGTTTATTCACTCATATATAAAAATCAGATGATAAAACATGCTGCTTGAGTTTTTATTAAATGTATCAGTCTGTATGAATAATAATGGCACAAGGATTAATTTTTTAATTGTTATATTTATCAACCTGTAAGAATAACAAAGAAGAATGGCTTTATATATTGATATTATGCTTAGTGTGTTGTGAGTACATTACCATAATTCAGTATGGGTTAACTTTTTGAGTGTCTGTGATTTATTGTTCTACAGATGGATATATTATGAATTTTAGCATTGACATTCTATTCATGCTTTTTACAGTTCAATGTCCAGAAAATGCTAAAACAGTAAAATCACAAATATGTGTCATAATTCACTTTTTATAAAACTGACAGAAATACAAAAATAATTAGAGAAATTAATTAAAGTTAAAATTTTGCAGAAATGAGAAGGGAAAAGTTACTGTGTCACATCGTTTTATTTTAAGAGAAAGGGCTTTATAACAGAATAAATCTTATAGCAGCTTGAATTAGTTAATTTACAAATCTACATTAAAATGTTTAATAAAAACTTTATAAATTGAATAATAAATGTATACATTGACATACTTGTATGTGAACATATATTAGATATGATATGTATGCCACTTGAGAACAAAGATTGAAAAAACTAAAGGGAAAAATATATAAGTATTTTATTCCTGCTGTTAAAGGTTTTATAATGAGAGTATAGGGTAAAAGTAATATAATGATAAGTTGTATTATGTAAAGAAATAAAGAAAAGTAGTTTCAATGAGTGGTACAAGTTTAAATTGTTTTGCCCATAAAAAGTTAAAGTATTTAGCGACATCTTACAATCTGTTTTCTGTATGACATTTTAAATCAAAACTCAGTTAATTTAATGTCAAATCTAAGTATAAAATTATAGGTTAATAAAATTAAAAATGCTATGAAGCAATTTTAAAAGTTAGTAATGTTTTTTTTTTCTCTCTTTCTATTGCTAATGTTATTAAAGTGAAAAGAAAACTCCTTTGTTGTTCACTTAGTTATATAATTATGTTGTAATAATAAAAATATCTATAAAACTATTTGCTTCCACAGCATGTAAAATATTAAGAAAAGATTTAATAAAAAAGATTGTTGTGAAAAAACATGTCCCATCTTTAAAGTAGCTTTAGAAAAACATATTATTTGAAAAACACCCTGAGTAAAGCAATAATTGTAAACAACAGTAAGTGTAGTATAAATAGATCACAAATAAACAAGTCAGGCAGTATACTCTACTTTTCCAGATTTAACTCAAGAATCAATGTTGCAGGGACCCCAGGCAAAAAAGATAAATGAGTGGGTAAAACAGTTTTTCATCAGAGTTTGGATTGTCATAACTTTCTGACAATAAAAATATTTTTCAATAATGAAATTGAAAACAGCAATATGACATTTTTCAGAAAAAGTTCATTTAATATGTTTGATTAAAAATCAACTACCACATCATTCAAAACATTTGTGTTATCCATGTTTTGAAGAAAGAATTGATTTTTTTTTCTGTAAAACATACTAGGACTATTGACTAACATCAGAAATACCAATGCATACATCATCTAATATCACTAGTGAACCAGAAGAATAACTAATATTTTTGGAGAAACTAATGATGACTCTTTCATAAATATAAGACAAAAATGATATTGTAAGAAATCCATAGTTTTCAACTTTTTTTTTTCAAGTTTTCACTGAATATCTTATCAATAGAAAATATTATCTAAGACCTTGTATTTAAAACACTTATTATTATTATCATTAATGTAGATGTAGTAATAGATGCAAGTTAAATACTCAATAAATTTATATATTTATTATCAATAAATTGTTAAATTATTTTTAGTAATTTATGTTTGTATTTGCTTATTGATATCAATCCAAACAATATTCTACTAACATACATTATCAATTAATAGCCACAACCCTGTGCAATCATGAAATCCACTGGAAATTCTGTAGATATTGTGGTAATAATTTAGTAGCAATGATGATCAGGTGTTAATAATTTGCCTACAAGTAAACTTTCTATTTAAAAGCTAATGTGTCTTAAAGTCTCATTTTATATTGGAACTTTACTTCCTGCTTGAACTAGCTGCCATGACCATCAGACATTTTTTTTGTAAAATTACTTTATTGTTAAAAATCCAGCATGTGTGACTGAGAAATTGGCAGAAGAAAAGAGTCTGTCATCTGACCCTTTCTAAAATCATAGCTATGCTATTATTGAGATTCCATCTTTACTCAGAAAATGAATACCATTCTTAATTTAAACAATCCTATAAATATTTTTTTCTTTAAAAAAAAATTGAAGCAAAAAAAATTTGTTAATATTAAGATTAAAATACCTTCACTGTTGCTAAAACAGATTTCTTGGGAGAAATTGTTTACTTCTCTGCAAATTAACCAAATGTGAATTTCTTGGAACATTGCATTACCTCACTGTAAAAGTGTAAAGACAGTGAAAGCTCATTAACTTTAAAATAACTTCAATTGCTACAAATGGCAAGCCTTCTTACTTGTGGAGATATTGAAACAAAGAACTTTTATGTAAACTTAAAAAAAAATCTGAACTTAAGTCTGTAATAATAAAAGACTTGATAATTTTTATTATTATTATTATTATTATTATTATTATTATTATTATTATTATTATTATTATTATTATTATTATTATTATTATTATTATTATTATTATTATTATTATTATTATTATTATTATTATTATTATTATTATTATTATTATTATTATTATTATTATTATTATTATTATTATTATTATTATTATTATTATTATTATTATTATTATTATTATTATTATTATTATTATTATTATTATTATTATTATTATTATTATTATTATTATTCAAAGCAAAACTTTATTGAGTCTAAAAAGTTATAGAGTCACATCTAGTAATATATTGATTTTTTACAAATGAAAAACAAATTACAACTTTCAGTATATAAGTCTTTATCTTTTCTGCATACTTTTTTTTCTTCTTGTTTTTAAATTTGTCTTCTATTTAGTTCAGTTTATGCTTGCATTTTTTTAATGTTGGAAAAAAATGTTGATGTTGAAAATGTCATCATCTATCTTATTGGCCTTTATATTTCATAGACTGGATCTTTGTTTCAAGTGTGACCATGTGGCTGCAAATACATCTGTTTGAGCTAGGATGCTGTCTCTTTTTCTTAACAGTTCTAGTTTTATTGAACATGTTGCTGTATGGCGTCTAGGTTTATTGGCAAGTGCAAAAGTGCATCTGGTACACCAGTAGGCATAAAGGCTGTATGTTGCTGCACGAATAGCAGGGTTGTTGCCTTTTTTAAATGTATTTATTATTTCATCAATTGAAATGATAGCCTTTCTGTATGTAGTAAACATTGTGTGACGTATTGTTTCTAGGGCACTGCAGGAATGAAGAAAATGATCTTGTGTCTCTTCTTCTCTATGACATAGCCTGCACATGGGGTCTATATTTGTATAGAATCTACGAAATCTAAGGAAATGGGTTGTGGGTAGAGCATTGAGATTAAGCTTAAGTAGAAAATCAAATAATTTTGGTTCTAATGACCATTTTCTGAATTGTTGCAGTAGTTGCCTGTTGTCTATTCCAAGAACTGATGGATGTAGATTAGGTGTCTGGTTTGGATATAGTATATTATAAATATCCCAGTATGTATACTTGTTGTCATTATTGAGTGATATTTTGTTGTATATTGGCTTTAGTTCTTCAATCAGTGTGGATAGATATCCATATGAAGGGGGTGGTCTGTCTGTGGGTATTATACTGATTACACACTCCAGGTCGGGAAATCTTTTTATGGTTGCTGTTATTAGATTTACTGATTTATGTGTGTAAAAAACATTGATTGTATGGAGTCCAAATCCATTGCTATGTGGTGGTCTGCTCATATTTTTTAAAGAGATTGCCACTGTCTTTCTCTTCCATATTAGTTTATTACAGATTGATGAAATTTTAGATATGAATGTTTTTGCAAATTTGATTATATGAGTGTAGTATGTAATTTTTGTAATTATAAGTTGATTAAATAGTGCTACCTTTGCATATATTGACAGGTATGACTTTTCAAGTGAGGCTGTGATTTTTTCAGCATCTTTTTTTAATTTATTTTGATTTTTTTGCCTCATTCCATTGGTTCCAAGGTACAATGGGAAACCAAGGAAAGCAGATGGTTTACCATTAAACATCTCTGTACAGTGATTGCCTGTGCATATTGACCATGCAGCAGTTTTATTTGTGTTAATTTTTAAATTAAAATTTGAGGTATAATTCTTGATTATCTTTTATAATATGGGGAGATTCTTTTTAGAGGGGAGGAAAACGGTTACATCATCCATATAGGCTATGCATGATATATTTAAAGCAGTGTTTGGAATTTGAATGCCTTTTATTTTTTTCTGTATCTCTATTAATAGAGGATTTATATATATTGTAAAGAGCAAGGCAATTAGGGGGGATCCTTGTGGGATGGATTGACTTGGTCTGAAGGCTGGTGATTTTTTCCCATTCAATGTGATGTGAATTTCACGGCTGAGTAGCAGATTGGCTATTATATATAGTAGGGATGGAGGTGTTGTTTTTTTTTTCAGCACATCTAATAATTTGGCTATAGGCACTGAGTCAAAAGCTGCCTCAATGTCTAGTTGAACTATAATTGGTGCATATTTCTTTCTTTTTTTTACTACTTCGATAATTGTTTTGTACATTAAGGCACCCTGGCCAATGGATGATCCTTTTTTGGCATATTGTGCTGATGATAACATAGAGAGTATGTGTTGTTCTATTTTTTCCTTTATCACTCTTTCAAGAATTTTTATTCCTAAAGGTCCCATTAAAATTGGTCTTAGATTAAATAAAGATGATATTGCTGTTGATTTTTTGTTAAATAGAACCATTGCAATTGGGTATAGACTTTGTATGTTGTAATTTTTTTGGGATATGTAATTGGCTAGATCGCACAGGTATTTTGCTGTGAAGTGACTAAGATGTTTGAACACAAATCTGGGAATTCCTTGTGGTCCTGGGTGACATGTGTTTGTTATTGTTGCAAGTTGAAATACAATGTCAGTTGTTGTTATTGGTGTGCCTGTTTCAGGGTCTCCAAATATGTCTTCATTTGGTATGTACACTCTCTGTTTTTGCAGTTTTTTTTTAAAGTGTTGATATATTGGGTTTATCATGTTATGTCCAGCTCTTATAGAGCATCTATTTCAAGTGCCATAGGCACTCTGACTGTGGATGGGTATCCCAATGCCCACTGTATGTATGCTCTGGTCCAAGTATGTTGTTGTATAAGGCATATTTTTTTTCCTTTTTATTGCTACATATTGCTTTAGTGTATTGCATGTATTGTTGTACATTTCTGTAAGTTTTTTAATTTGTGTTTGATTATCTGTAGTTGGTCTGGAAATGGTTATTCTTTTATGTAGTTCATCTGCCAATGCTAATAATTTGGTGGGGGGTGTTGAGTTGTGGGTAATATGATTGATGTTGAAAGAAAGTATATTGGTGAATGCTATATATGTTTCTGAGTATAAGAATTCAGTTGTTTGTGCTGGAAGAAGTATTCTCATAGTCTTTTGGAGGGCTATTGTTGTAATCTGTATTTTTGTTAGGTCGAGGGTGATGAACTGAGCAGCATGATCTGAGATTATAGATGGACAGAGTTCAAGATTAAAATAATAATGTAACATTGGTGAGTAGAAACACAAGTCAATAAGTGACATATCTATTGTTATTAAAAGATATTGAGTTTGATGGGAGAAAACCCTCAGCACTCATAAGTGGGATTGTTATTTGATGGATCCATTTGGTGACAAAAGTTTGGTAGGTCATGTTGAAATCTCCCAGGAGTAATATGGGATTTGGTGTTGCTGTAAGCATTGAATTTATTGTTGCTATTATTCTGGAGATGATGACAGGGCCTGGTGGTATATATACAAATACTAGGTTAAGTGTGATATTTTTATGATGGAGTGTTAATATGATAAGATTAGAGTCAATATATATAATTTTAAAAGAATCGAAAGGGCAGTTGTGGGATATAATTATGCCTGTGCCACCTGATGGTGATGATGATTGCCTTGAGCAGGCACAAAAACCTTGTTATTATTATTATTATTATTATTATTATTATTATTATTATTATTATTATTATTATTATTATTATTATTATTATTATTATTATTATTATTATTATTATTATTATTATTATTATTATTATTATTATTATTATTATTATTATTTATTTATTTATTTATTTATTTTCATAGAGTTTCCAAACAACTGCTATTGAATCAGGTAATTCAAAAATTTTGGAATATACTATTTTTTATATATGAGTGCACATATATGTATATATACAGAATATCTTTGAAAGAGAAGTAGGTGATCAGTTTACATATCTATATTTATTTTAATGTACAAGAAACTAACCAAAGTATTAACAACTGTTGAATTTAAGCATATTAAAAAGGATAGTATACAATACTCTTTTGTTTTGTTTTTTTTGCATCTCAGCATCCATTTAAATTTATGAAATTTCTATGATTAATGTTTATTTTACACTGTTGTAAATAAACTGCATGAATTAATATTTTATAAACAATTTAAGTTGTTGAAATTCAACTGGCATATTGTTTTTTCATTATAATTTTAATAAATAAAATGTGAATATGTTTTGTTAATTTAATTCATATTTGTATTATTTTTACATATACTCACCCATGTTAATCACATGCCCAGATTAATAGTATCATTATATTTACCTGAGAAAATTAAGATATATATTTTTTTACTATATTTGAAATCAATAAAATTTGCTCCTTAATATATATATATATTGTAACGAACGTCTGTATATATAAATATGTCGTTACATTAATTTAAAATAAAAAATTAAAAGTTCGCAAATAAAAATAAAAAACTAAATGCTAAAATTAAAAATGTTTGTTAAACATATATATATTCGCACGGATGCTAAACTTTAAAAATATTTTTTTCATAAACAAAAAAAAAAACAATGTAACGAACGTCTGTGCTCGTTACATAATATATATATATATATATTGCAGAACCTCATTTTCATATTCTTAACATATAGAGATATAGAAATAAAACTTCAACACAATAAATCTTATTATTTTATATAAAATTTTGATTAATGAATATTAAATTTATTATATATTTTTGAATCCCCCATCATACTGTTATAAATTGATGTTCAACCATGAGGCTTGGGAATATCAAATAGTCTAAATCTTTTGATTTTATAGATATATAAGCAATGAGAGAATTACAAATTTTAATAGTAAAAAATATTTTGCAATCGGAGTACAAAATTTTGTTTCAATAACTTTGTTCCATTCTCTCTCATTAGTGAAATTGATAATAACTAATAAAACTTTATTCTCTAAGAATAATAGCAACAGATACATAGGATTTTGTTATATGTGATGGTTTTGATAACTTTATTTATAAGCTGAGATAGAAGGGAAGGCAGAAGCAGACAACTTCGACTTTTGTAAATATATTTGTTACAAATTATTTTGTTATTTCATATTATTTTTTCTATTAAACCACTAGTATTAAGGTTGATATGTCCCTAGGATCTATCATTATTAGTTTAGAAATGGTGAAGATGTTTCTGATTATGATAAATAAATTTAACACTCTTGAAAATAAGCTGGATCACAATACTCAAAACTTTGAAATGTTATGAAGTAAAATTGATGTTAATTTGAAAAAATTAAATGTCACTTTAACAGATGAATTAAATACTAAAATAGATGCCAAATTAGACAACTATATATTCAATCTCCTAACAGTAACGATTGAATTACTGGCTAGCCTAGAAGAATCAAAGCATGAAACTAATAATAGCTTAGTCAAGACAGAGAAAGCTATTCAAGATTTTTAGAATAAATTGGAGTTTATGTTTAGTCATATTCAGCATAAGTTTTTTAAATTTTATTAGTGAATTAAAAGCTGAATTCATAGAGTTTACAAAGGCTCCCCTAATTTTAAATGAAAATCTTCCAACTTAACATCAATTTCCTGAAAACAACTGGAGATTGCATTAGTGATAACATCCAACTTTTTGTACATCTCATATACTTTTTCTTCATTAGTCATCTATACTGTTTTTTTTTCTAAAATACATTTTATTAACCTGGAAAAAGCCTTCCTTTTGCAAGCTAACAGTACTTTTGACTTCAGCTTTCTTATCTACATACATGGTTTGGAAATGTTTTTCTCTCTTAAAAATCTGAAATTCATTTCTTAAGACCCTATTATCATCAACCACTTGCTTATACAAATTTTAGCATTTTTATAGACTCCTCAAACTTCGTCAGTATCATTTAGTTCTCTTCTTTCATTTCATTCCTATTTTCATAAATATCTGACTCCAGAGGAATAGGTTCAATTTTTGATTATTCTCTGATAGCTATCATTTCATCTCAAGACACTTTTAACTTTTCAGTAAATTTTATTTCTAATTTCTTAAATTTGTAATCTATTTCTACTTTCAAATCTTTTGTACTAGCATCCAACTTGGCTTCAAGAGCCTTAAATATATTTGAACAAATGTCAAATTTGTCAACTATCTTTACATTTACACTTTTAAATCAATATTCTTTTTTTTTTAAAATTCATTTTTTATTTCTTTAATCACATCCATCAGGTAATATAAACTAATGCTAGGACCTCCTAACATTTTATTAGTATTTTTCATAATATTAAAAACTAATGTTTTTATATTATAAACTCAGATACTTAAAGATATATATAGATATAGATATATATATATATATATTCTAACCTCCCCCCCCGCGCATCCTCACCCCAAAATATATACTGTTTACTACGAATATTACGGGTTCTAGCTCAGTTAACAAATAAATAAATGAAATATTCAGCATTAATTAAAATGATTACTAGCTCTAATTTTAAAATATAAATTCCGTTCAATTTTTAAAATGAATTAACAAATATTTACTATTTTCATGAGACATGGAGTGACAATACGGGGAACGAGATAGACTACATTGACACATTATCCACACGATACTACCTCAATGGCATAAGAACACTATTCCCCCTTTTACTATACCAAATAATTAACTCATAGTATTCTTACAACTTTCTAAGCTCTATGCACTACGATTAAAATAATAATCATATCTTAATCTTCTTTATAACAAGAATCTAGCTCAATTAAATAAAATGAAGTAAAATAAAATAAAATTTCAGGTTCATAAATTGTATTCTAACTGATTTAAAATTATGGTAGTAAAATGTGAAAAGGGAATTTTATGTCATAATCTACTACAGAGCAACTAATAATAATAAAAATAATAATAACAATAATAAATATAATATAATCTTATTTCTTCCTAAATGAAATAAATAAATACGTACGTGGTAGTATTTTAATAATCTGACAACAGAATACGTGTGGCAACATTAGCATATAATTTAATGTAATATTGTGGCAACCGACTTATGACCAATAAATAATATGAAATTATGATCTTTTAATTTTAACATACCAATAAATTCTCAAAATTATTATAACACTTTTATGTTTACCTTTTGTGCAAAATTTATATGTCTGTTTTAATTATAAATGTATCGTGATTTCATGCATCCATGTGGAGAAATAACAACGCAGACACACAACTTTAACATAAATTTACAACAAAGTTTATTAACAACATAAATAAATTAACAATATTTTTACATTATGTACATTGGATATCCCTTACTCTCCTATCTCAACTTAGTTTACTAGTTTATAAAATTGAAATCAAAATACTATTTATTTTTCCTAGTTAAATCTTATCTTTAAAACGCTTAAGAAAATACAGTATTATTATTTGATTTATTATTATGGTTAGCTTGTTACAAAATGCATTTCTTATATGCTTATCACAAACACTTTGCATCCCTAATATTATTAAAATTATATTTTTACAAAATTTACATTCGTAGTAAAATTCTACAAAAGAACAAATTTTAGTTTTATATTGGTTGTATGGAATCTTACAAAGTCAAAACATTATTCTACATTCGGTATAAGGTTTTTATTGTTCATTATCCGATGTTTATTAATCCTAATATTCTCATTCAAGCCTTACTTCGGATGATATAATTACAACTATTAATATACCATGCACAAGTATATGTTTTCTACACATTATTGAACTATTTCTTAATAAATATGCAATACTTATTTTCTAAAAATATTAAAAAAAAATTCATTCAAATTTTATTATCACTTTTAAAATACTTAGTTTAGATTTCTTTTCAAAATCTTATATTCATTTCTGAATTACTTTTACAATGTATTATATGATTCTTTCTCTCTTTATGATATTTTGGACTTTCAATTTTAAAGTTACACAATTCTATACATTCCAGCAAATACACTATTCTTACACAAACAATAACATATCTTCAGTTCTATTTTATTCATTATTTCTTTGAAAATATCTTTCTGACCGATGCAGATTCACAAAATAAGGATAGCGAAGATAGATGCATAGGAGCAAAATATATCTAGAATATTACTTGTCATAAACCTTAACAATCATGGCACAGTGAATTAAAAGACACTATAGAAGAGTGACCTTTACCTGTCTACCAACCTCTATTATAGGAACGATGCTAAAGCTATTTCTTCAGCTTTATTATAACATCAAAAATTTAAAATATGCAAAAAACACTGTCCAAACTATATGTGTTCAGTCATAGGGCTTAGTTAACTATACTGAAATCACACAAAACTAAATATGATCCAAATCCTTTATTTTTCTATTTCTTAAAAAAAACATCATCTTGGTTTCCTCTCCACTAGTACTTCCAAGTCACTATCCGATCTTATTTCTCAAGATTTTTCTATACTGTACATCGACAAATACATATCTGCATTTCTAACAATAATAAAATTCATTTATTTCAAAACTATTCCACTGTTCTATAAGACAGCTTGCTTATTACTTTTCTCCTATATTTCATCATATACAAACTATTTTAAAATATCTGAATACTTTATCACATGAAAGTTCAAAAGAATCACACAATTGTTCTGTTAAATTATATTATTAATATACTTTAAATAAATTATTGCATGCATATTCCGAATTACTCCTATCTCATTATTTGTTAAAAATGTTGTATAAAATGTGTACATATAATTTAAACTTTCACACTTCATTCTTAATCAATAGATGATCTAAAAAAAATACATTATGCATTATAAATAACTATCAAAATTACCAAAACGATCTTTATCTTCTCGATCGCGTTCCGTAGTCTTCACCATCCCATTGATCCTTGTAGATATAATATTCACATCCATACACTTTATTTTAAACAATATTTCTATAATTTTATCAAGCTATTATATTTAAATTTTAATATTACTAAATTTATGTTTATATGTTTTCCCTAATCTCACATAACATTTTATATTTAAAATAAATTAGTAAAAATATTTAAACTATATTTACTGTACTTCTTTATCAACTTTTCTTGAAAACCGTTCATATTAAAGCTAAAAAAAAATGTTTATTATTTCTTCTTCAGTCACTTAATGTTCTATTTTAAGGTAAAACCATTATTTCTCTGTTTAATAAATATTCATAGACAACAATCCTTGGTTTTTTATCACATTTAATACAATTATTAACTATGATATCAATTAATCCCGTAAAGAAAACCTCTAAATATTTTCTTCTAATATTTTCTGCTAATATTTTCCCGCGCGACTTTTATGATGCATCTTCTAGGTACTTTTATTTAAATATTCAGTAAATTTTTTCTGTCTCCATGGATCCATTTTATTAAGTATATTAGATTTATATTTTTCCAATTTCTCTTAGAGAAAGTTTTTCTGTTCTTTTTTTTCATAAAAACACAATAGCACTTTCATATCATTATTCTATAACTTTTTTCCTTCTTTTTTTTTAAAGTTCTGGTAACTATATACTTTGTAATATTTCCTTTAAAAAGACAAACATTCTTTCTCCATTATAACTTTTACATATTTTTTTCCTTATGATAAACGCATCTTAATTTTTCCCATAGAGAAGAATAAAATAACTTCAGAGTAGCCTTATAAAATTGTGCGTCATAATTTTTCCTGACGGCAAATAACTTTTTTTTTTAAGTTTTCCGTATAGCGTCCAAATTATATTCCTCTGAATTACAATAATAAGTTTCTGGTTGAGCATAAATAAAGCTGTATCAAGGCACTTTCCAAATATTTTTCCTTTAACAATATTTTTATATACTGTTTTCTGTAGTATTTCCATTTTCACTGTAAGGTTTTGGCTAAACTTGAATAAAATCACTGGCAAGAAAACTTTTAAAATTAGCCCTTCATGTAAAGGCAGTCAAAATATTATATGTTAAAAAAAACTTTTAAAATAAATACAAAATTTTAAAATTATATCACTTTTCTAGCTTACGGTCTTATCCAGCTAAAAATATGTTACTCCCTCCTTCACTTACACATTACTTTCTCCCGCTTCGTCTAATTCTTTTATTTTGTCTGCTAAAATTACCTCCGTTGATTGGTTAATGACTTTTTTAGCGTGAACAAATTTATACTTTTTTTAGTTTTATAATAGATTAGACCTTTTAAAATAAAGAATTTATGATGTCATGTCTTAAATATTACTTAGAATAGTATTTTTAAATTCAATTATAGTTTTATCAGAATCATTTAAACTTCAAAACAATTATTAAAACAATATTTAACATTTCAACTTTTTACTTTAAGGATCGATAGCAATTATATTTAGTTTTATAATTCACAAACTTTATTATTATTCTAACAAGCGTGTGTGTGAAGGTATATAATATACAGTCACATGATTACTAACTTTATCAGATGATTTTTAATTTACGTCTCGGTCTAAATTACCAAAACTGATATATTTAAAAAAAAATTTGGAAAATAATTTAAACTTGTAGAACTAAATATAATTCTCACCATCCTAAAGTTTATCTTAAAATATATTAGATTAAATTTGAATATTAATTATAATTATAATATTACATATAGCATTTATTTAATTTATTAGTTTTAAAATATTATACTCGAATTATTAATATACTTTTAACTATTTATAGCTGTGTTATTTTATATGGCCAGCTTTTACAACCATAAGCAAGGATATAATTAAGCTTTATTTAACTGTTCCTTTTAAAATTATCCATTACACTTTTATATACCAGGTATTTTCAGCCTTAAATTGTACTATAAAATCTAATCGATCATACTATTATTCATATATCATACAAACATATCTTAAAATTTAAAATTTTTTATTAATTGACCATTCTACCTTATTATGACCTATAGATAAGGGCACAATAATATATATATATATATATATATATATATATATATATATATATATATATATATATATATATATATATATATATATATATATATATATATATATATATATATTATCAAAGGGTACATTCATAAACTATCTGAGAGTTGTTACACTTAGCCTACATCTAAAAAAAAATCATTATATAAAGCATACATAAAAATAGAGAACAATAAATAACACTATCCTATTTTTCATTTATTTGACCTAGGGATTGGTTTCAACTTTAATAATGTCATATTCTCAGATATTATTTTAGAGCATTTTTTAAATATTAATGGCACCAACATGTGTCAAACAAAATTATAACTTTATCAACAATTGTTAAAATTGAGTGATTATTTAACCTGCCATAACAAATACATTTGCATTCATAGCAGTACTGAGATTTAAAAAATGTGTTCAGCATTAGAAATCAGTGAAATTGTAATAGTACATGTGATGATGATGATAGAAATTTTATTATGCCTTACAAATTTGGGTGGCAAAATTGTCATGGAACATAGGGTGTGAGAGATGCTTTATTAACCCCTCAGAATCAGAAAATGAAAATAGTATACAATTGAAAATCATGTGCACAGGAATTGTCCTATTTTAATACTTCATGACTTGCAACACCAATATTGTAATGATAACATGGTGAGAAGACAAAATACCCCACAGATTGTACATCCAAACTTGTAATGGTACAGGTATGTGCACAGTTCATCTTATTCAACATGCCTTCCAAGTTCTGCTCACTATAACATATAACATAAAAATGGAATTTCAATTAAATAGTAAGCAAACAGAGAACATGAAGCTTCTTCAGTTGTGCATCAGACTCTTCTGACAATTGTCATGGTAATGACTAATTTTACATTATAACTAAAGAAATCAAACTCATAACATAAACAATAAATGAATCCACATTTATCACTTCTTTCAATACTTACCTACTCTCAGACTTTAGCATTAAAAATAACTAATAAGTACTTGCTAAAAAATAGAGTAGAAATAAAGGGGATATTCTAGTGAATCTAAATTATACTCACAAACAACTAAAATAAATAATGTATTTAACATTTCTAAATTATTAATGCTATATAATAAAACTGTTTATTAATAATTGTGCAAATCATCATTAGCATTTAATTATTCTCAAGGTAAAATTAATTAAGTTATAAAAATCATGTATTGCAACATGAGCCACATATTTTGCTATATGATGAAATTCAAAACAAAAACAACTAATTTTACTATTCACTTCTACTAAAACAAATAGTTTATTTTATATATATATTATAACGTTTTCCGTTTTGTAGGCCTCTACACACTAATATAAACTGTGCATGAGTTGATCAAGCCATGTCAAAAAAAAAGAGTTATATTTCAATTCTAAAAACATACCTATATTTCCTAATCAACTCGGCCTATTAATTGTTGAGAATTGTGCTATTGACAAAATCAGCTTTTAATTTATTTAATCTGGGCGCCAGAATTCCTAAGAATTCGCTGAAATCGTCATATAACATCTCATAAATAAGAAAAAATATGTTTAAACTAATCAGTATTACATCATACCATAACGAGAATTATTTTTTTAAGATTATTATTCCTGGTCTTATTCAAACATATTGGCAAAAGTAAATTACATTTTTAAATCTTATTAAACTACTAATAGATTTAATAATAAAAAAAATAATAACTATTATTAATAACGGAAAAATGAAAATTGATATTAGAAATATTTTTATTATTATAACAGATTAAAAATCTGTTTAAGTTAAAATGAGAATTCCTAATCAAGTAAATCAGAGAGAACACATATTAATTTAAATATGACACAATCAATAAAATAAAATAATTAATTATAAAGTTCTGGTATAAACAAAAGTCTCTTGTACAGAAAAAATGAAAGTCTCTATCGGGATTATTTTAAGACTTGTTTGCAAATGCTTAATTTTGTCACAATCAGGAATAAGTAGTCTTAACCTACCAGTAAGTTTTGTGAATTCACGAAGGTTGTAGATAACTATGCATAGTTTTTCGGGGTTGAATTGAGCTCATGGCCTTTGATTATTAGTTGATCTTGGTGCTGGTTCCATAGGCTAGTCACGTAAGCTTCTCTGGTGTCCATCGGTAATGATGTCAGCTAAAGCTCCGGTCTACTCTCGTATGAATAACTTTTTCATCGTAGAGTGGTCTGGATTCTCTAATCCAAAACCAACCAAAAGAATATCAGCTAAACCAAGACGTTCCTCCAACCGAATCCCTCCTTTTTATACTAGAGGTCCTGTTGTCAGACTTCTGCGCATGCTAATATCATGGCGTTTTGTGTTTATAATCTTATACAGTATTTATCATTTTTCAATTACTAAGTTCTCTTTTTTTTTAATCAAGTTTTCGGCCATGTTTAATTAGTTAAAATATTTTTCTTTTAGCTTATCTTTTTACTTGCTTTTGGAATTCTTTTGTTCTCTCTAATTCTACTTTTATTTCCAGTTAAGTAAAAAAAAAATATGAAGAAAAATTTAACTTTCATTGTACGTTATTTTTTTAAAAAAAAAAATTAGTCAAAAAAAAATCTAAATTTACTTTTATTTTTTAGCTTTTACCAAATGCCAATATATTTGCAAAGTATATAAATAAACGTTACAATATATATATATTCATTGTTTTTTTTCGTAAAGAATCACAGAAATCAGGTAAAAAAAAAAACCTATAAAATAAAAATGGTTATGGTGTTTTGTTATTTTGTTTTATTATTTAATTAATAATAAAACAAAATAACAAAACACCATAACCATTTTTATTTAATAGATTTTTTTTTTTACCTGATTTCTGTGACATTCATATTTGTGACATTTGTTAATAATATATTTATTAACTTAAATTTGTGTCTGAATAAAGATAATTCACTCTCTAATATCAGGTAAGATATAATAATAACAATAATAATAGTAGCACTTTCTAAATTCAAATGGTTCAGTAATAGAGATTTGTTGTTTAAAGTAGTGTTATCTAACATAGCAATCCACAAAAAGTATTCACATTCTTTATAAGCTATACTAAATATAAATATATATTTTCTAAACTAAACTTCTCTTTTTTAGCATGATTAAATGCAGACTTCTTAAACTAATTTCTTTTCCATTATAAGTGAGCCTCAATTAAGGCAAAAAAAATACTTTTTGATATATTCCTCTGTAATTCAAATAATTTTTTAAGAATCTAGCAAGAGGTTTTATCACTAAGTTATAATACTTTTTATAAATATTTTCCTACAATAAACACTTATAAATAATAAAGGGATCTTTATGTTTACGAATGTAAATACACAAAGATATATAACATTATTATAGCAAACCTATTCCAGAAACATATCTCACAATTATTGAATGACTATAAATAATTTGCTAACAACAAAAAAATGCTAATAAATATATTTAGATAATAGCAATTCCATGTAAATATTTATATTTAAATTATCTTCCCAAGCATAAATGTTAACAAAATTTATATAAGACATCTATTATATTAAGCATATATGCAATGCATATAAGACTTATGTATGTATATTATATTTAAACAATATAATTATAATTGTAAATTAATATAAACTCTACTTGTTATGAGAACATTGATGTGTGACAAGATTAAATATTTAAAAAAGTCAGATTGATTGACAATTTTAGTATCTTTCTTATCGTTTTATAAAAATCAACAGTTATTTGAAAATTCCAGACCTTTGCTTGTTGAATGCAAAAGTTTTCTGAGTAGTTAAGGTTGACTTTTTTTTTTTTTTGAAGAATTCTTTCTGCACATCATGCTGAGGTGAACTAATAAAAATAATGAAATTATTTCAGATTCTTCTACCATTGCAAATTTTTTTATCTTCAGGATAGTGGTAGCTAATCATTTAAAAAACACCTTTCTTCTCTTTTCAGGTGTCTTCTTGCTTATAACTTTTCCCCTTCTTTCAGGTGGAAGTTTGAGAGGAAGGAATAAGACAATATAAATCAATCCTAAGCTAGTAACTTACCTTTATCCAATCATTCTTTGTTCCATAAAATTAAAATTCATTAAAAAGTTATTAATAGCAAAGTTTATTATTACTCCTTTTCCAATCAAAACAATTACCAGTAATCAAAAAAAAAAGCATGATTTCCATTCTATTTTTGCTTTATTGCATCATCAATTACCATTGTGCTTTTCTTAACACCTTCACAAGACATACTGATATTACATCTTATTGTCAACTTACATACTATTGATTTTTTAAAAACTTTTTTAATGTTTTACAATCATTTCAACAAAATATATAAATAAACAAATAAATACTATTGATATTTAAAATAGATATAAATATTTTATGACACATGAAAATAAATAAACATTTATTTGTAAATCATAAATCTCCTCATTCAATGAGAGTAATTTTTGTACAGTTTCTTTATTTACGTTATATATATCATTATCATTGTCAAAATAATTGTAATCGTAAACAAACATATACAATAAAAGCATAAATGAAACAAATAAATAATAATAGTAATCAAAACAAAAACACAACAAAATGTTTTTCTCTCTTATAGTGTTGCTTAGTTAACAACCTTTGATACAAAACTACTTTGAATGTTTTATCACTATTTTTTTTTGTTTTATTGTAAAATACTTTAATTTTTTCTTTCTTTCTTTCTTTCTTTCTTTCTTTCTTTCTATCTATCTATCTATCTATCTATCTATCTATCTATCTATCTATCTATCTATCTATCTATCTATCTATCTATCTATCTATCTATCTATCTATCTATCTATCTATCTATCTATCTATCTATCTATCTATCTATCTATCTATCTATCTATCTATCTATCTATCTATCTATCTATCTATCTATCTATCTATCTATCTATCTGTCCATCTACCTATATATATATTTGTCTGTATCTATTTATCTAATAGTCTATTTATCTTCATTTCTATCTCATATACACAATTTTTATATATATGCTAAAGCATAAATATAGATTAACATGATTTTTTTTTTTTACCGAAATTACAAAAAAAAAAGGGAGAAAAATAAACAAAACCTCCAAAATAATCAATCGCAATACTGAATACAGGATTTTAACAGCTTTTTAAAATTAGTAGTACAAGTTTTATCTAAATCGATATCTCTTTTATTGATAAAATACTTTAAATAAAAAAAGATAACCATTATAAAATAATTACCATCGGCTGCATTTTTGAACAAACTTTAAGAAAGCATTAAGGAATCAATAGACACTAGATGTCAGACCAAACAGGTTGTTATAAATGGCTTTTAGGCAAAGGGAATATGTAGTAGAAAACGTTGTTTTTTTTTTTTTTCATTAATCATTATCATTTATTATAAAGTTTGTATTTCAAACAACTTTAAAGAAATATAAGGTTGAAAATAATATATAAACATATCATAGTTATTATAATTGTTAACAACTTGCTACGTATTTTTTTAATATATATAATCAATACTTTTTTATTCTGGTATATTTTGTCTAGCTAAAAAATAATTAAATATTTTCTTTAATTCTTTAAAAAATTTCTAATATTTTATTTAAAATATGCAATCTATCTTACACTGATAACTTAAAAAAATATGTAGGCATAAGTTTTTTTTTTTACTATTTTTTTTTTTTGAGCTTTGTCACAGAAATTAAATAGGAATTATCCCCCTCTCCCCGCAAATATTTAAAATTAATGTACTGTAATTTTAAAGATTATTCTTTTTTAAAATGATTTTTGCATCTTAGCCATCTTTTTGTTTCCAAGTAATCAGTAACCTTTATTATAGAAATGTCCAATACTTTTAATAATAATGCCAATTACTTTATTTGTTACTTGAAAGTAAATCAAGAATGTTCATACCTTAAAATTGAGATAAGTATATTTAAGCCAGAAGAGTTGATAAAAATTTTAATAAATAAAGGCTTTTTGAGTAGTTTTTTAAAAGGTAAGAAGAACTCAAAGTTATTTTGAATCTGAATATATTTCCATGGATTAGATTAATATGTATTTTTTTTATGATTAATATGTATTTTTTTTATACTTATATAGAATAACATATACTAATTGTCTGTCAAAACATTTTTTAATAACATTTGTTTTAGTTTAATAATATGCTACTATAAAATAAATGTTATGAATAGATTTTCAAATTTTGTACAATATATATATATATATATATATATTGTACATATAGATATAAAGATAATTACAAATATATATATATATATATATATATATATATATAATTTTTGTAATTATATTTATAAAATATTTTGGGTTGTTAATTTTGAATGCACTATAAATTTTTAATAACTTAGTGCAAAATACATTTAGATAAAAATCGGGATAAATACATTTACATTGAAAAAAAATTTTTAAGTAACCTATTATATAAATATTTTTACTTGAGTTTTAACACCATAGAAAATTTATTGAAAGATCTAATTCAGTTTTAGAAGTTGATAGCAAATTAAAACAAAATAAAATAAAGATTTGTAACCAGCTTTTTAAATCTTGATGAATAGTACTAATGTTGTTTTTAAATGCTATGTTTAAAACCTGATATGGCAAATCTTGTAAATTTGTGTTAAGCACAATTTTATACATAATAGTGGTTAACAAGATTGTCATATGAAGGTGTGTAGGTTATGTGAGGACAAAGACACTTCATCAATGGAAACACCAGTCCTCTGTAATAACTAATAAAATTTGTATGTAAATAAAATTGTTTAGATTTTTGAATTACGCCATTGTTAGAAACATGTTTTGATTGCAAATATTTTTATCTATATATAAGAAGATTAATTATCTTGTGACGATTATTTAAAATATACTAAATATATATAGTCTACTATTGTCTCAAATCAAACAAATCGTTACTCTTTTCCTGTAGTAAATACAATTTATATGTGAATGTAAAAGTTTAGATTTCCGAATTTCTATTAAATAAACATCCCAATTTATACACAAAAAGTGATACAGAACTATTAATAATTGGCTTAAAAATAAACATGTTTACAAATATTATTTAATTTGAATGTCAATAACTCTATAGATCATAGTTTGTGTTTGTACATACTTACATATGTATGGCTAAAAAAATTACATTTATGTAGCAGATAAACATGATGATCATTTTTTCCCTGAATCTGATGATGAGACTTCAGCTGTGGCTAAAAAAGTCAAATTCTACTATTGTTTATATGAAGATTTGTGATGATGCTGTTTTAGTTGTATTTATTGTTTAGAGTATTTATATAATTTAATATGAGTATAGAATGTCTTTAGAAAATTAAACTTTATTTAAATATTCCAAATACACTCAACTTTTGGACAATTTCCATAGTCTAATATGAGTAGTGAATGTTTTTAGAAAAAATTAACTTTATTTAAATAGTCTGAATACACTCAACTTTTAGTAATAGCACAGTTGAGTGTATTTGGAATATTTAAATAAAGTTATTTTTTCTAACGACATACAATACTCATATTAGAAGATGTAAACAGTCCGAACATTACATACAACCAAATCCTACTAGTATATTTATTGGATATAGAAATAAAATGTGTTTGCAATATCATAAATGTTTCATATTTATGCAATCATTTTATTGATTAAAGATTTTTTGTAGAATATTAAAAAATCAGGATTGGTGTCTTAAGTGAGTGAATTATGTTAGTTATTGGTGTCTAATATATTTATCAGACTTATATAATTTTTATATGAGGTAATTTTTGTTTTGATAATTGAAGAATATGTGAAAAAGCAGAAAGCTACTCTGCAGGAATAGACATGGGTATACCAACTGGCAATATTTACAAATACTATATAAAATATAAGTCAAACCAATTTGTTTTTTAGAAGCTATGGTTATTATTGTTGATAAATTTATATTCAATATTATGTTTTAAACAATTAGAGTAATTCCTTTATTATTCTTTTTTGTTTTAAAAGTATGCTACTTCCAAAACATTTGGTAAATTACAGAAATTAAGAAAGCAATTTTGACAACACTACAAGATATTAAATTAATAACAAAAGAAACACACAATATTAATCATTTATTCTATGTAAAAGTAAACAAATTTCAGATATCTTATAACTGGATTGTTTATATAATATACTATGAACTAAAAAGGATTCTCTACATGGTTTGAGATGGCTAAAAATAAAAAAATAAAGATATTTCAACATGAATTAAACAGTTAGTGCTTAATCTAGCATTAAGATGTTTGAATTTCACATGGATGTTTGAATACTAGTCCATGTAATTATTAACAACATCATATTATCTCAAGAACAGCTATTTAATTTTATTTTTTATGTTTTAGTACAATCAAAGCTCACAAGACACATAATATTCCCAAAAATGGCAATGTTTTAGTAAAAAAACTCTAAGTTCATACTGATTTTTTTTAAACAAGAAAACTTCAAGTTTTTTCTGTTTTGATTGACAACTTGGCAATTAATTCTTAAAATATTTTATATTGCAAATTGTTACTGTTGTTGTTGTTGTTGTTGTTGTTATTATTATTATTATTATTATTATTATTATTATTATTATTATTATTATTATTATTATTATTATTATTATTATTATTAGCATTTATTTTTTATAGCGTCTGTATACAATTGTAATCACATTCATATCGGCTTTTTCAAACCATATTGTGCAAACGCTTTTTGCGAGTGTTAAATAATAAATGAATACCCTCTGACCCATACAAGATATAGAATTTATGCAGAAATAAAAGGATTCCTTTTATTGCTGCATAAATTCTATATCTTGTATGGGTCAGAGGGTATTCATTTATTATTTAACACTCGCAAAAAGCGTTTGCACAATTTGGTTTGAAAAAGCCGATATGAATGTGATGATGATTATTATTATTATTATTATTATTATTATTATTATTATTATTATTATTATTATTATTATTATTATTATTATTATTATTATTATTATTATTATTATTATTATTATTATTATTATTATTATTATTATTATTATTATTATTATTATTATTATTAGAATGTAAGATTTAAAAAAAAATCTAAAAAAGCGAGTTCATATACATATGTTAATTCCTAAGCAGACTGATTATATACATTTTAATAATGAAAATATTAACAAAAATTATATAAATATTTGTAGCCAATGAAATCTTCCAGAGATGTGAGGCATTTCTATAATCTTGTGAAGAATCTTGAACTATCATCCAATAAAAAATCTTACAAAATAAACATTCTCCCTATACATCTATTTACAGGATCATATATATATATATATTGTACCAATATCGTGTTGGTGCATATAATAATTTTGTCTAAAAAAATTTAAAATAAAATACAGTTTGTTAAAAGAAAATAGTATGTAAAAGTTTAAGAGTTTTTTTTTATTGCAGTTTGTTTTCAAAAACGTAAAATTAACAGTCAAAGAGTTTTTTGAAATAAAAGTTAAAATTAATTAATTAAAAGGGGGGGGGGTTGCTTTAGAAACATCAAGTTAAAAGTTTATAAAAAAAGTTTAAAGAGTTTTTTATGGGAAAAATTAAAAGAAGTTGATTTTCAAATAAGTAAAGAATATCTCTTTTGAGTTAAAGAAAGAAAAGTAATCTTAAAACTAGTCTTGAATTTAGAATAAAATATACATGTTTGTAAATAATGAATTAATGTGAGCTGGTTAGTAAAATATATATGCACGATTGTAAACATAGCATAAATATGTGTGTGTTAAAATGAAATAAATGAAAGTTAAAAAGTTAAAAATACTCAGTGATGGCTACTAAGTTAAAAATCTACATAACAACAAATTTTGTGATGGCTATTAAGTTAAACAAAAAACAACAACAATAACTTTCCAATGGCCATTAATTAACATCTCCCAACAACAGGATTAAAAGCTTGTCAGATAAATGCAATTAAAAACAAGGAAAGAATTTCAACAATAGATATTGTGGGTGGACATCAAAATGACAACAAGTCTTATGGATAAATAGTGCAGTTTGTCATTGGACAATCAGTTGAGATAAAAGTTGAGTTGAGATTACAGTTGAGAAATAGTGCAGTTCACTTCATTGAAATCACATCAGATTAAATCAGTCAATCGACCAGTTGACAATGCAGTGTTAGAAACCTCAGAAACATACGACTTTCTCTAGCCTGTATCCAGTGAAACAGCAAATCAGCCTGGAAAAGAATAGGATTGCCTACCAAATTGAAGAATCACCAGGAATATTTAGCTGTCTCCATGAATTGTGCTAGTGAATAATAAATCTCCTCAAGAAAATGTCAAATCCAGCCAGTTAGAAATATTCTCACTTCAAGCAGCAACCACAGAGAAAACAAAGTTCTACTGAAAATAAAATACACAGCGAACAACAAGAAGTATCCACGTACTAAAATCTTACGTAATGACATTTTTCGTATTCTCATTTCTAAAGTAGCCATTGCATTATTTTTAAGCCTTCCAAAATCAAGTAATAATGAACTCTATAGCATACATAAATGAACTATTGATGTGTTGTTTTTAAATGTCAAATATTATTTAATGCTTTGTTATATGATATTCTAGTGTTTGAATTAAGAATGTACATGATCATTACATAAAAATACCAGTGTTATGTTAGTTAATATTTATAAAAGTATTTAAAACTAGTGTAATAAATGTTTAATTAAAATAAAATGTCTTTTAAACTTAAAGCTTAATTTTGTCAGTCAATTCTTTTACCACTAATTGAAATAATTTCCTATGAATTAAAAATAGACTGAGCTAGTTAAGGGATTTTTGAGCAATGGATTATGGGCCTATTGTCCAAATATATTAGTTTTAAGAACTAGCTGGAATGCAGGATTTACTCTGAAACAGATAAAGTGTTGAATGGTAGGGGTTTGAATCTAGTAGTTGAGGTGGGCCATGATCTGGAAATGTGATTGTGTTATGCATTGCATAGCTTGGTCTTGATCATGAGTATTGTTGATAGCTCTGCTATAAATAATATTCTCCACTCTGCTCAGATGGGCTGGTTCATTCATGTAATATTTATAATATAAGATTATAAATTTACAATAAATAAGGTTTAAACCCAGTGAAACCTAGCAGTAGAGCATGTTGGATCATCCATGGGATGAACCCGGTACAATATATATATATATATATAATAGTAACTTACAGTTATTATTATTTCTTGTGAAATTATTTATAAATATAAATTTTTATATTTGACTATTTTATTATGTAACATATATGTACTATTTATATATACATTTAAGTTTTAAATAATATATACCTTAAGCTTTTGAGTAAAATGCCAGATTTGAAGTTAAGAATAAATACTTATATATTTTTTTATTTTATTATTAAATCTTAATGTCAGTGGAACAATTGATAGTTGAATTAAACATGAACTTATATAACACACGAGCAGATTCGTTCGTGCTCTGGAAAATAAAAAAAAAAACGAAAGAAAAAGAAAATCTTTTCTCTTTAAAAACAGCATTTTTCTTTTATCAATACTACTATTTAACAATTGGAACTTAAATATTAACTTTTCCAAATTAAAATAATTTGTGGATTAAAAGTCTGCAAGGAAAATATATTTAATTTTCTACTCAATCTTAAAGGAAAAGCAATATAAAAGAAAAGAACATCTGTTTAAGTTTTTGGAAACTACGTTGTTTTAATACTTCCGTGATTCTTCGGATATATATAAATTTAAGATAATTATATATATAGGATAAAACAATGTGTTTTGAGTAAAACAACTTATATCGTAAAGGTTTCGAAACCAACCTTGCATGCTATTTTAAAATATTTTGAAATATTGAATATATAGAACGTCTAGTGATAATAGAGAAATGAAGATTAAGAACATCTACATTCGAAGAATATTTATTTTATTTCACATTAATCCGGTCATTGGATGTTATTAACAGTTTATCGTTTAAGGATAAATGGAATCATCATTGTACAAATGGATTGGTGATATGCTTCGTAAGAGATCTTCATTGGGATGATGAACTATAGACTTCAATATCTACTCTCAACTCTCTTATAAATAAGTTTCCTTTATTATTTATTTATATATATTATAATAATTCTTATATTATTTTAATATGTTTATTATTATTATTATTATTATCTTTATTTCAAATTTGGCATCACATCATATATATCTTAAAAGGAAAATTATATTTATTATAAAATATAATTAATTGAAAGCTTAACATAATTCATCAAATTAGATGAGGGATATAAAAAATAGTTATTATTTGACAGATATCTTAAACAGGATTGTATTGTGTTTACTACGTACTATTGTAAACGTTTAATGTATTTTTATTTATTAAAAATACATATAATATATAAGTTATACAATGGCAAATAATACTTATATATGGGTAATTGTGAAGCATATAAATAAGAACGATAAATAAATTAATAAGTTACATAAATTATTAATTTTTGAACCCAGATATTGTTTTTATATATCTGTTAATTTAAGCTATTTTCTTTAATTTTTGAAAGTTTATTATAGTATTGAGTTTTATCATAGGGTATTAAATAAAAAAATATCATTTATTAATATTTTTTTAAAATGATAAAATTCATCCGTATTTATTTATTAATATTTTATTATCTATTCTATTATATTTTTTTATTGTTTATTAAATATTGATTTGTTAACGTGATCTCTTTGTCTAATCATTATTGAATTATATTATATATATGCTAGTATTATAAATATCATATGAATAATAGTTATAATTAATGCTTATATAAAGGCATATGAAATAACTTGTTTTTGAAATTATTCCTGAAAAGAGCTGATTGCAAATTCTCCGTGAGTTTAAATATCGTGGCATAATGGTGACTGAAAGAGGGATGAAAGATGGATGACCTGGTCTAAATTGTATTTAAACTTATTTAAAGATTAATGAGCTAGCATAATAAAGGTATATATAATCATGGACTTGGTATTTCATCGATTCATTTCTAGCATTCTACTTGAAGACCCAAAGTCCGATTGTAGTGAAATGCGTATCCTCTTTCTAAGGAATTTAATCATCTCTTTATATTTAACAAGACCAACTTAGATTTTAAATATAATCCATTCTGTTATATTTGGCGAACCTAACTATGAAGCATTAAGTTAATGATTTCTAAACATTAAATATAATTGATTATATTACAATTAATACATCAACTGGGATGATTAAATACCGTTTCGTTATATTTGGTGCCTCAACTAAGGCTATCAAATAGGCTGTCCCGTTATATCTGGTGACCCAAACGTGTGGGCTTTGAACATTTAAATCTCATACCCTGTAGACTGCCCGTTATATCTGGTGACCCAAATGTTAAGGGCTTCGATTAATTAAATCTCATACCCTGTAGACTGCGTTTTATCTGGTGTGCAACGTTTTAGGCATTGAATCTATAATTTCGATTCATTATATATGATATTTATAATTGCAAGAATAATATAAATAAAAAAAAAGGTAATATATATAATATGATTTAGAGAGATCAATATTTAAATAACTAATTATTAAATTATGTTTTAAACAAGAGTTGAGTGGGATAAAGTTTTATATAGACATAGATGTTTAAAAATATACACATATATTATTAGAACATCATAAGTATATATAAATAGCATGGGGTGGTAGAGAACTTTACGATATAATATTTTGGTTATAAAAATATATATACACTTAAGTAATATTTGAATTAAGTTAAAATTTGTTATGCTGCGAAGTGGGAAAATGTTTTCAAACAAAGATATTAAATGCTCTAGTCAAATGCAAGATGATTTGCAAAGTGAACTAAGTGATGATAGTAATATTATAGAACAATCATCATTAGTACAAGCACCTGGGGGTTCTACAACCATAATTGAATACCCTCAACAAACACCGAGTTTAGATCAAGTGTTATCTCAAACACAAAATATAGTTGATGAAGGTTTAAATCAATCATCTACAATTGAGATTAGTCAATCATCTAATGTTGGAACAATTCAGCAAATGTTACAAATGTTTATGAATAAATTAGATGATTTAAAAAGTGATTTGAATCAAAAATTGGATAATAATAGTAAAAAATTAGATAGTTTAAAAAATGATTTGAAGGTTGAAATAACAGGAATTAAAAATAAATTATCTACAAAAATCCAACAATTAAATTTAAATGTGGATAACGTTAAAAAAGATAACATAGAAATTAAACAAGCATTAAATGATTTAAAGAATGAAATTGATGAAAATAATTCAAAATGTCAACAACGATTTAATGAGTTCCAAGGTGACATAATAGATAAATTTAATGTTAAATGTGATGAAATGTATAAAAATCAAGGAATTTTTAGGGATCAAGTAAAAGAAGAACAAAATAAAATACGGAATGAAATCCAAGTAGATAGACAACAAACACAAGCAAGAATAGATCAACTATCTACTAAACATAATAATGAGGTAGAATCTCAGAATAATGTATTGGAGACTATTGATCATCAACTTAAAACTTTAGAAAATAAAATGAATTCAATAGAAATTAATACAAATATAGACAAAAATGTATTGGAAAAATTAAGGAAAGATACTACTGAAACTTGGAATAGAGTAAATAAAATAAAGGAATCAACTGATAGTAGATTTTTGGTTATTGAAACACAGATATGTAAAGGAACACCAACTATAGAAATGCATCAGGTTGAAAATAATGTAAATACTTATAGTTATAATCAAGAACAAAATCATGGTGAAAATCATTTGGAGGTCATTCAAAAAGATCCACAACAAGTAATTGACTCTGGTGATAGATCAAATTTTCAGTATCAGATAATGCCTGAAGTTGAAAATTATCCTAGTAATTTTGAATTAGAAGGGTTAAACTTAGATACTTATAGGATTAATCATGAAAATCAAACATCAACTTCTCAGTTGAATGTTTTAGAAAAACAAAAGGTATACAACCATTCAATACCAAGTAGTACAATTAACCAATTTGTTAGGTTAAAAATATTCAAAGGATCTCATAATGAATCTCCGATAGAACATATTAGAAGCCTTAATCTTTATTTTTCTGTTAACCGTAGTTTATCAGAAGGAGAAAAAGTGATCGTTGCATATAGTCACTTACAAGGAGATGCATTGATGTGGTGGGAGTCTTTATCACAAACTCCATCTACTTATATGGAATATCAAGAGTTATTAATTAAAAATTTTTGGAATAGAGATAAACAAGAGGCTTTATTGTACCAAATATTCCAAGATAAGTATAAACAGACACCTGGAGAAACCTTGACCAAATTCTTTCGCCGTCAAATAACAAAATTAAGAACACTTAATACTTATCATTTAAGTGAAGGCGAAATGATTAGAATAATAAAAAGAAATTTACCACTTAAAATAGAACAATCATTATTGTGTACCAATATAACAAAAATAGAACAAATAGTAGAACTTTTAAATAGTATTGATATGAATCAAACCAATTTATCAATTAGATTACCTGATAAAAAAAAGGAGGAAGCTTCAATCAATACAATATTTTATAATAGAAGGAAAAATAATAGAAATACCAATTATTGGAAGGGAAAAACATCTCAAAGGAATATACCTTATGACCCCTCTCCCAAAATAAGTCGTGATAATTTAAATAAAGTAAAAATAACTTCTTCTAATAATCCAAGAAATTCCCCAAAACCGGGATGTAGTAAGGATATATCTATAGATTCACATAAAACAAACTAAAAGGGTACTTGAGGAAATGTTCCTCACCTCAAGAAACCAAATACCCAATGAGGAACTTGAATCAATCTTTTACACGAGAAATCACTAACATGATGTGTTCATGGGAAGATAAAACACCAAATTTTGTTTTACAAAGTTGCCCTATGATAGAAGTTTTGTTTGAGAGCTTGCTGGTTAAGGCATTATTAGATTCTGGTAGCCAAATTTCTGTGATATCAGAGACATTTTACCAAAAGATTTTAGCAATAAATCCTAATATCAAAATTTTACCACTGAAATCTATGCAAGTTACCATGGCTAACAGTAGAAAAGCTAAGTTAATCCAAAAACAAATTTGGGTTGAGATTAAAATCGGCCAAACAACTCTCTATCATGTATTTTTAATTTTGAATGGTTTGATTCATAATGTTATTTTAGGGGCAGACTTCCTACATTTGAACACTTGTGTAATTGATTTCTGTAATAAAACAGTTAAAATTAATGATGAAGTCTTAGAGATGACATTGCTTCCAAGATATGATCAAATTGAAGTTGACTCTATAACATCTAGCATTCCAGAAACACTTTTAGAGAGTAAACTCGCAGAATCCAACTTGCTTGGAAGTGATGATATATTAAAATTACGATTTGTTATAAGAGAATTTAATTCTATTTTCTCAGACATACCAGGAGTGATAAAGGGATTCCAACAGAGAATTAGATTAATTCATGATCAACCATTTCAATCTAAATCATATCCTATTCCATACCAATATCGGGAAGATATATCTAAGCAAATTAATAAAATGCTGGATTGGGAAATCATTTCCAAATGCTCTTCACCTTACTGTAATCCAGTAGTAACTGTGAAGAAGAAAGATGGGTCGATGAGATTTTGTTTAGATGCTAGACAACTAAATAAAATTACTGTCTGGGACAGAAATATACCACCGCCCATACATGAATTATTCATGAAATTTGGAAACAAGAAGGTATTTTCCACTTTCGATTTAACCTCCAGCTATTGGCAGATTGAACTTCATCCAGAAGATCGCCAATATACTGCTTTTCGTTATGAGGGTTTTACATACCAATTTAATAGGATGCCATTTGGATTGATAAATAGTGGTGCAGGTCTAATCAGGTGTTTGGATAAGACTTTATCTCCTGAGGTAAAACAAATCATAATTATTTATGTGGATGATGTAATTATTGCATCCACCACAGTTGAAGAACACCTTCAACATTTATCTATATTTTTTAAAGAGTGTTTTCTGAAAGGTATAAAAATTAACTTCAAGAAGAGTACTTTAGTTTCCAACCAAGTAGTCTTCTTAGGTCATATTGTTGGTTGCAATGGGATAAGACCTCATCCAGAGAAGATCTCTGCCATTCAAAACTTTCCTAAACCATCTACTCGAAAACAAATTAGATCATTTTTAGGCCTATGTAATTTTTACAACCGTTTCTATCAGAAGTTCTCAGACCACATGGAACCGTTGTTAAAATTGATTAGAAAAGATGAACGTTGGAAATGGACTGAAGAACAAGACCGTGCATTTGAGAATATTAAAACAGGGTTTTTAAAGTTAACTATGTTAGCTTTCCCTGATTTTAATAAACCATTCATTGTTCAAACAGATAGTAGTGGTTTTGGATTAGGGGTAACACTGTCCCAAATCCAAGAGGATGGCCAACCAGGTGTCCTCTACTTTATTAGCCGGCTCTTGAAAGGTCCAGAAATAAATTACACGGTTACAGAGAAGGAAGCACTAGCAATAGTCTGGGCTTTCCAAAAATTTCGACAAATGCTACTCGGATCAGAGGTGATAGTGATCACTGATCACAAAAGCCTTGAATTCCTGAATCACAGTTATCTGACTAATAGTCGTCTAGTTAGATGGAGTTTACTACTACAGGAATTTAATTACACTGTGCATTATTGCAAAGGATCCGAGAATATCGTTGCTGATGTGCTTAGTCGAAATCCATGTAGGTCAGAACAAAATCATTTGATGGTAGACAATGCCTACATTACAAATGTCAATGTGATGGCTGATAGTAATGTAGAGAACGAGTTGGAAAACTTACCAGAGATACAATTTAATGACCCAGAATTAAACCCAATTATAAAAGTTTTATTAGGGGAGGAAGTTTTGGATGCACCTAAAGATCTTAACCATTTTAAATTAGAACAACAGGTCTTACTATATAAAGTGAATGATAACGTTGATGAGTGGAGGACAATAATACCAAAGTCTTTACGTGACCCACTCATAAAATACGTACACTGTCTATACGGGCATTATGGTGCTCATAAGACAGAACATACCCTTAAGAATTGGTTTTACTGGCCAAAAATGTATAAAGACATCTTGAAATCACTCCAAGATTGTCTAATTTGCTTAAGAGCTAAGTCAGTAAACCAAAATTATATTAATTCAATTAATTCTATCATTCCAAAAAGACCAAACGAGATCTTAGCAATTGACTATTATGGGCCTTTGCCTCCATTCAACAAACAAAAATATTTATTAGTCACTTATGATCTCTTTTCCAAATATGTTGCTGCTTACCCGATACCCCAAGCCAATGCTAAACATACAATCAAAGTATTGAGTACTCTCCAATTTCCAATGATAGGAAAGCCGAAAACCATACTAACTGATCATGGTACACCTTTTCTATCTAAGGAATGGAAGAAATGGGTAGATATATCAAAAATAAAACATGTGCTAATCTCTATTAGGAATCCACAATCAAATCCATGTGAACGTATTATGCGGGAGCTTGGACGTTTGTTTAGGACCTATTTAGAAGAGGAGCACAAGGGTTGGGTAAAGCAGACAAAACGTGTAGTAGACTATATCAATTGGAGTTTAAATGAATCTACAGGATTCTCACCCATCCGACTACACTTTCATCAAATTATACCTATATTATTTAAAAAATATAAACCTATTATTAATGAACCCAAAATAAATGGAGAAAATGATATTTTACAAGCTCATAAACAACTTGTTAAAATGGCAAATAATAGAAGTCAGAATAAAAAAAAATGTATTTATGAATTTAAAGTTGGAGATAAAGTTTTGATAAAGACTTTCCATCCCAGCAAACCATTGGAGAATAAATACCATAAATTCTTCAATACGTATGAAGGACCTTATACTATCGTTAAAAAGGCAGGTCCAAATGCATTTTGGATTAACCAAGAAGGAGAGATTCATGGTACATACAATTCACGAATTTTAAAACCATATTTTGGCTGCTTATAATATTTTATAAAGAAATGAGGTGAAGACCAAGATAAGAATTGGGCAGTGTAAACCATACGGTTGTATAAAAAATAATAATAATAGTGATCAATGTAAAGAGAAGTATAGTTAAAAAACATTAGCTTTGGTGAGGGTATTCTTTAATGCCTTAAAATAATTAAAACCATAGAGTCAATTCATATTTATAAATGGATACTCTAGTATTTATTTAGTCCTTTTCAAATCCATAAGTCTTAAAGAAGCAGGAATAAGGCTAGTAAATATATTTGTGGTCCAAGAAGGAAACACATTATTTTTTTTATTTTATTTTTTTTTATAAAAAAAAAATATTAACCCATCAAAGTCCTTAATTTTTTTTATTTTTGATCATTATCACAAGAATAAAATAGCCCAAGTATTAGGAAGATATAACAGTTAAAAAAAATAAAAAAATTCAACCCTTCATAAAATCCAACTATAAATGCAATTAAACTATAAGAATATACTAAAATAGTTGTAAGTGTTTAAAATTTTAACTTAAATTAAAATTTTAAATTTCCTAAGGGAAGGGGAAATATAATAGTAACTTACAGTTATTATTATTTCTTGTGAAATTATTTATAAATATAAATTTTTATATTTGACTATTTTATTATGTAACATATATGTACTATTTATATATACATTTAAGTTTTAAATAATATATACCTTAAGCTTTTGAGTAAAATGCCAGATTTGAAGTTAAGAATAAATACTTATATATTTTTTTATTTTATTATTAAATCTTAATGTCAGTGGAACAATTGATAGTTGAATTAAACATGAACTTATATAACACACGAGCAGATTCGTTCGTGCTCTGGAAAATAAAAAAAAAACGAAAGAAAAAGAAAATCTTTTCTCTTTAAAAACAGCATTTTTCTTTTATCAATACTACTATTTAACGATTGGAACTTAAATATTAACTTTTCCAAATTAAAATAATTTGTGGATTAAAAGTCTGCAAGGAAAATATATTTAATTTTCTACTCAATCTTAAAGGAAAAGCAATATAAAAGAAAAGAACGTCTGTTTAAGTTTTTGGAAACTACGTTGTTTTAATACTTCCGTGATTCTTCGGATATATATAAATTTAAGATAATTATATATATAGGATAAAACAATGTGTTTTGAGTAAAACAACTTATATCGTAAAGGTTTCGAAACCAACCTTGCATGCTATTTTAAAATATTTTGAAATATTGAATATATAGAACGTCTAGTGATAATAGAGAAATGAAGATTAAGAACATCTACATTCGAAGAATATTTATTTTATTTCACATTAATCCGGTCATTGGATGTTATTAACAGTTTATCGTTTAAGGATAAATGGAATCATCATTGTACAAATGGATTGGTGATATGCTTCGTAAGAGATCTTCATTGGGATGATGAACTATAGACTTCAATATCTACTCTCAACTCTCTTATAAATAAGTTTCCTTTATTATTTATTTATATATATTATAATAATTCTTATATTATTTTAATATGTTTATTATTATTATTATTATCTTTATTTCAAATTTGGCATCGCATCATATATATCTTAAAAGGAAAATTATATTTATTATAAAATATAATTAATTGAAAGCTTAACATAATTCATCAAATTAGATGAGGGATATAAAAAATAGTTATTATTTGACAGATATCTTAAACAGGATTGTATTGTGTTTACTACGTAATATTGTAAACGTTTAATGTATTTTTATTTATTAAAAATACATATAATATATAAGTTATACAATGGCAAATAATACTTATATATGGGTAATTGTGAAGCATATAAATAAGAACGATAAATAAATTAATAAGTTACATAAATTATTAATTTTTGAACCCAGATATTGTTTTTATATATCTGTTAATTTAAGCTATTTTCTTTAATTTTTGAAAGTTTATTATAGTATTGAGTTTTATCATAGGGTATTAAATAAAAAAATATCATTTATTAATATTCTTTTAAAATGATAAAATTCATCCGTATTTATTTATTAATATTTTATTATCTATTCTATTATATTTTTTTATTGTTTATTAAATATTGATTTGTTAACATGATCTCTTTGTCTAATCATTATTGAATTATATTATATATATGCTAGTATTATAAATATCATATGAATAATAGTTATAATTAATGCTTATATAAAGGCATATGAAATAACTTGTTTTTGAAATTATTCCTGAAAAGAGCTGATTGCAAATTCTCCGTGAGTTTAAATATCGTGGCATAATGGTGACTGAAAGAGGGATGAAAGATGGATGACCTGGTCTAAATTGTATTTAAACTTATTTAAAGATTAATGAGCTAGCATAATAAAGGTATATATAATCATGGACTTGGTATTTCATCGATTCATTTCTAGCATTCTACTTGAAGACCCAAAGTCCGATTGTAGTGAAATGTGTATCCTCTTTCTAAGGAATTTAATCATCTCTTTATATTTAACAAGACCAACTTAGATTTTAAATATAATCCATTCTGTTATATTTGGCGAACCTAACTATGAAGCATTAAGTTAATGATTTCTAAACATTAAATATAATTGATTATATTACAATTAATACATCAACTGGGATGATTAAATACCATTTCGTTATATTTGGTGCCTCAACTAAGGCTATCAAATAGGCTGTCCCATTATAATATATATATATATATATATATATATATATATTCCTAATAATTTTTCATTAAGAACTCGACCTTAAAAATGATGAATGTTATTTCATCTAAAACCTTGTGAATTAATACAAAATAATACATGGTTTAAACCAAAGAATCCATTATATCACATAAATGTGAAAACATTAAATGCAATATTATATATATTGTACCTAGTTGGGTTACACTGGAACACAGCAACATAGTTGCATATATATATATTGTACCGGGCCACAGCAACATAGTTGCATATATATATATTGTACCGGGCCAAACTCCCCTGCAGATTTCCTAATCCTAATCTTGCACTGAGCATGAAGTGAACAAGATTTAACAGGAAAAAAAATGGATCTCAATTTAGCCGATTGTCTGTACTTATATATATATATATATATATTGTTACTTCCAGCTAAACTGATAGAAAGAGTGCATTGACTGGACTCTTCCAGTCAAAGAACACCCTTTAGTTGATATCTTATTCGAATGACCGAATATTTAGAACAATGGTAAGTACACACCTTTGAAAAATCTATTTACAAAATAGACCTTTGCATGCCCCTACCAGAAAACAAAACAACAAAAAAAATGATTTTTTTTTACTTCCTTCCTTCCTAGAAGGATGTGCAATACCATATGTTTAGCGGAGCATAAGAATAAGATTTAACACCCCAGTAGAGTGATATCCCTTTGTGGCTAGCTCAGTCACTCTACATCTAGGGTCTTCAAATGAGTAAGTTAAATGATTATTACAGGTACGTGGTTGATAAGGAAAGAATATATTTTTATCAATATAAATAACAATATGAAAATGAAATAAGTTTAATAGTATGATTAAATATTTATTTAATCCCAAATACCCACCCCTGTTTCATACTGATGATGATATAATAACAAAAATACTAAATAATTAATTATCACAAACCCATATATATATATCCACGGCATTGAAATAGATAAATACAATTTTAAATAAGAAAAATAATAAATCCCTAAAGTTATTTACAATGATTATAAGTAATGGAAATGGTCTGAGCTTTTTACCCTGTAGAAATAAATGCAAGGAATAAAACGTTAATATTAAAATCTAAATAATAAAATGTAATAATAAATATAAATCATAATTTTTTTTAAAAAAAAAGTCTTGTTTAAAATCTAATTGTTTAACTTGCATAAATAATACTTCTAAGTAGAAGAAAAGAAACTTGGAAGGGAGGGGGCAGAAATTTAGCTGGTAATAGGGAATCAATAGTCAACATTTTGTTAATCATTATATTTGTGTGTAATTACTGTTTTGTCTTTTAAAAACAAGTTTTGTCCTTTTGAAATTTTCATATATAGTCAATTTGTGTAACGTAATTACTAACAATAAGTAAATTCTTTTTTTTTTTTTTTAATGTTTTTTTTTTTTTTTTTTGAGGAAGTTTCCTGATATGTAACGATATATAAATATGTCATTACATTAAATTGAAATAAAAACTTTTAAGTTTGCAAATAAAAATAAATGTATTAAAAAAAAAAACTAAACGCTAAAATTAAAATGTTTGTTAAACGTAATTCAAAACTTTAAAAATATTTTTTTAAAAAACAAATAAATAAGTATTTGAACATATTTTTTTTATAAAAAAGTACAAGATTTAAAGATAAAATATTTTTGTAGATGGAAATGATTGTTTATTAATTATCCAAAAGCTGTGTAATTAAAAAGTCAGATGAAAAAATAGATAAGAGAATAAAGAGATTTTAGCTTGACCAATGGAAGCAAATAAAGGCCCGGACCATAACAAAAAAATGGAACAGTGACGTTTTTGTTCATGGAATCCATAGGAGGTCTATAAATAGAAAAATAATGAGTTCCAGTCAGTTCCAACTTGATTTTGTGAGAAGAACGATAAGACATACTTGTCGTTCTCTCTCATTTATTTTAAAAAATGAAAAGACTGTGATACCAGGATTTTTCCAGCTAAGGATGCCTTCAGATAGACCAGGTTTCAAATAATGACTCCTTGGAAATTAACACCAAGAACCGGGAGCTCTTCTACTGTAAGCTATATGAACTAAACAATTTTTAAAATCATAAAAAAAAGAATAATTAAGAACTTTCATCAGGGTTTGACAAATTTAATAAACAAGCTAACTTAAATGTTAAAATGGACTCTTATCTGATTTTTGTAAGTTTCAAATCAATTAATAATGTTTAATTTTATATGTTTGCATTTGATAAAAATTTCCTATTATTATTTTATTTGTATTAATATTTATTGTTTAAATTTTAAATGAGGAAATTTAAGGTTGGGTATAGACGTTGCATAAATTCGTTAGCGGTTGATTATGTTGTGGCTTTCACATTCTATTAGATTATATGTCATCGATGTCACTGTGACATCTTACGATGAATGCTATTGGGTTTTGTGTATTCCCTATGCAATTGACATTATCGATGATTTTGTATTTTGATCGGTTGTGTTTATTTAGAAATGTTTTTAACCATGGAATCTGTGCAGCCGATCTATACTCGACATTATAAAACAAATTGTATAAAATTTATCTGTGCGAACATATCTAAATGTTAAATTTAAGTCAGGCGTGAATGGCTATATAGATTTGTAATGTTATATATATATAGTTTAAGGGAAGGTAATCTTAGGTTATTTGTTTTGTAGTTAAATTGGGTCAATGGATTAGATGTATTGATGTAATTAGTAAATGTAGCAGGAGATCCGCTATGGGCAGTATTGCATATATACACCACACGCCCCATGTTTGCCTAATGAAATTGGATAGTAAGACGGCATATGTGGTCCATTTCTATGGAGTTTTTTGTTTATTGTTCTTCTCGTCAACAGATGTAAAATTCCTGTTTGGTTGAGAGACAATGTCTTTTCTAACTATACTGTTCAGATGTAAATTCGTGACAGTATAGTATATTTAGTGCTGTTGTATTTTCATGCTAAATTGAATACATTAATGTATCAGATGTATTGACGCCGGTTTGACTGCGAACTTTTGGCCTAAGGTTAAATAAGGGAAAGAATATTTTCTTTTCAAATGCAGATCTATGTAGTCTATTCATACACAACCCTCTAAATAATTATTAAACTCATTATTGCAATCTATTTAAAATTAAAGGTTAATATAAAAATATAAAATGTTAAATGTATTCAAATATTGTTTCTGTGTTAATTACTGGCAGTGGCTTTTATTTTTTTATATATACAAACTAAACAAGTTATTTCTTATCTCTGCATCTCCATAAGCTATTGACAATGGGCTAATTATCTGAATATTTAAATAAAGTGGAATCTTAACAGCATATCTGCCTACTTTATAAATGTTTCTAGGTTCAAATGCCTAGATGGCGCCCTTGTAGTGCAGATTGCAGTTAGATTCGATCTTCACTTTTTTTTCAATCATTACAATATACTGTGCACTTTTTATTAGCCCAGTCTATTCTAAAATAAAATTTTGTTGTATAATTTTAAATTTTGTTAAACCCAATAATATTTGCTTAGTAAACTAGGAAAGATAATGACATGTTAGTATCATAGGGTTTAAATTTGGGTTTAGTTAATAGAAATTTATAAGTGATCTGATAAGTAACAGAATTAGCTCAAGATACATATAAATAATATCTTATAGGTCAGTAGATATGCAGATAAATGGTCAATTACTAACATTTAGTGTTTAAAGCCAGTGAAGTTCAAATTATATCTTGTAAACATGATGCGTTATAGAGACCAATAATTATTGGCTGTGCACATTTGATTAAATAAATAAAAATGTTTATAGTCAAATCTTGTTATATTTAAAAGTAAGTAAATGTTTATCAATTTTGCAAAATACAGATCTAAAATTAAAACATTAAATTGTATCTTTATTTAATATCTAAAAGGTATTATATTTTAATATTTTTTTTAAAAATAAAAATGAAAACTATCATTTTAAAATAATAAACCAAAAACTTGCAAATAAGTGTTTGTTTTAACAGAAAAGGTGGGAAATATCAACCAATCAACTAGTGTTAAACAATCTTTTTCTATAAAATTGAAGAAAAAAAAGAGGGAAAGAAAGAAAAAAACTACTTCATCGTAAAAATAAGTAACTAGGTTTTTCTCTTTTCTTGGTGTTATATATTGAGTCGGTAAAAATATGTTTATCCATCTAACATGAGCTGGAACTCACAAAATGTACTTCAAACCCAGTCAAGCCCAAGATTTAGGTCAGGAACCAGCCTGGATTCGAACCCACTCTCTAAGTCCCAAATCGAACACCTAATGAATAACATAATAGTTATGGCTCATGAGAATTAATCTTAATTCGGCCGACTAGCAAAGCTGAGAAGACAATGAGACATCTATTAATTATGATTATATTAAAATATACATAAGTATGGCTGTAATATATGTGGAAGAAGTGGAGGAAAAGGAATTCGAACTACTCAAATAAGTTAAACAATAAAAGATAGTTTAATATAATGAAAATTTAGTTATATACATTTATAAATTAAGTACATTAGTATGTGCGTGAATGAGCAAGCGGTAGATGATTATATAGTGTCATTCACGCTAGTTTCTAATATGCTCTTTATTAGCTAAATATATATTACAAATAAACACACATCTTTGGTGGGTCTAGTATTAAAATGCCAATCAGATTAGAAAGAAGTTACACAAAATTAATATTAACGCTTTGATTTATGGTTCAGAAACCTGGCGACTAATATATATTAGGGGAGCGTTCTGAAATTCATTATACATATAAATACATTTGAAAACATTTGAATCTATTTGAAAACATACTTGAAAATGACATAATATTTAATGAGAAATTATTTTAACAACAATAATAAAATGAACGCTTTATTTTCCCCAAGGCACATAGATACTCTTAAATAGATATATAAATTACGATGGTGGGACTGAATAAGACTGAAATAAATTAATATAATAGAAATGGCATTTATATATATTTTAAGCAAAGCTAATTTTGATATTAGAGCATTAAAACAGGGTCATGAAGCAAAAGAAATAATAATAATAGGAAGAGGTTTGCGGTGCTGACATAATCGCCTAAAAATAACTAAGAGAAAAGGTCGTGCTTCTGGATGAAAAACGAAATCCCACACCCCCATTTTGGGTAGTGTTTAGAGAGAGAAAGTGGATTGGCATGACGTGACCCAGCGTTTTACTGGTATAACCGACGTGAGAGGCCTTTTATCCACGAAGTAAAAATGCATAGCGTGTGCCAGACTTTGGGTCACCGCGAAATGCATTTTATATGGAATAAATGGTCCTGGGTAGCTTGCTTCAACTATCCTCAGGACAAGACTTGAGAAGAAATCTATGGGTTCGAATTTGTCGTAACCCCCAGATTAAGAAGCACATATATATAAAAACACGAAGATAGGCTAAATGACAGAAACGCAATGAATGATATCACTAAAAAAAAACATTGAATACATTTTACAGCTTCAAAATAAATGACCCTTTATTTAAATACTTTAACATGCAATGCAATTATAATATATATATAGGGAATATTTAGATTTAATAAAATATACGTTAAAATTTGACTTAGCAAAAGAAACATAAAAGATTCACCCCCATCCCTTTTCTGATATTTAAAATATATAAATCCCACTTTCGTGATTTTTATAATAACTGAAATATATAAATACGGTAGTTGATATTTTAAGCATACATTTTAAGAGTATATAAAAAAAACTAGCAGTTATATATATATAAAACAATTAAGTCACCTTATTTTAGAATTAAATAAATAATATTTTATAAGATTTCAAAGCGTTAATTTGTTTTAACTTTGAATTCACACCGGTAGAAAATTCAGAGTTAAACAAATATATATTATATTAGAACATAAATAAAATGTTGGTACGTAAAACAATCTGGCGATTGTATAAATTAATTAATAACTCATATATATTTTAAGGGGACGTTAATAAACTTGATTCATGAAAGTTTACTTAAAGACAAAAAAGATTTTTTTAGAAAATTCAATTCGTCAGATTGTTTTAGATTGACATATTAATAAGCAAGCAGATATATAAATCAAATAATCAAGTAATAAATAATTACAAATAATTGACCCACTAACGTTAAAGAGCATATAAGAGAGAATTAAATTCATATAAATTATTGAAGAGCAAATTACATGTTATATATATAAAAGGCAAAGTTAAAGAGTACATAAAAAAAAAGATCTTGAGAGATTATTTAGACTAAATTGACTATTACGTGGCAACTTGAAATTTACCTTTCAATTTTAAGAGTCCGATTAAAATATTGTCCGTGCACGGCAATTGGAATGCAAGTTCTCCAAGCTTCTATTAACATTAAAGTTCTTAATTTCTTCATTTCAGGACAGCAGGATATTACGGTCACGGCGGGTGATGACCCAAAGGGCCGAGCAGAGTGGTGGATCTACTGCTACATCATTTTTTTTAGTTTTACAGCAATGTTAACAATCTCTCAATCAATAGTAACTAACTCTCTCACTAATAACTAATAACTCAACTAATAACTAACTATGTGATTCAAAATTTAGTCATTTTATACTTTTTCTCTTATCAGTTGTTTTTCGAAGATGCAATTGTTAGATAACGCCAAAAATAAATTCAAATCTATTTCTAGATTAGAAATAGATCTAACAACATGTTTTTAACACAAGTAAATCTAATCTTAATTAATCCCATTTATCTTAAGTAAAACTTTAATTAAAAAATACCTTTCCCAGATTAAAACAACAGTGCTTCCAACCCCTAATTATTTTTAGACAATTAAACAACACCTGCATCTTCCATATTGGATTTTATATAAAAAATGTATAATTTATAGAAAAACAAGCAATTTGAAAAGAAAAAGCTAAAAACGACATATAATAAAATATTTACAAAAACATCAATATTTTGTTAGTAAGTTTTGCTCCTATGTATATATTTGAGCTGCAACTATAATTTTAATAAGAAGAACTAATAATTAATAAAAAGAATCAATAATAATAAATATTGAAAGTTAAACTACAAATTTAGGTGCGCATCTCAAATATATACATGAAATATATATACTGACAAAAGGAGCAGGATGGGATATAGGGGTTTGAACACGGGTTAGTAAGTAGAAACATGAAGCACAATCTTAAGCTAAGATTACTGCTTCAATATTTTTAAAAAAAGTTGGATAAAAATTCATAAAATATTATTATTTACAAATAGAAAAAAGTAATTCATTTTAACTCTGCATCGATATATTGGATAATTATAAGCTTAGTGTTTAAAATAATGGAATAACTTAATCGTTTTCTACTGGGAAAGTCTATGGTCAATAATTCCCAATAATCTCTGGAAATTAATATATATATAAATATAGGAAATAATCGGAAACAAATAAAATGTGCATATTAAAAGAAAATCAACAAATATACTCCCTGGAAGAGAATAATAATTGTGCCACGTTGAAAATGAATTTCAGTGATAAACAAAAGGAAATAGGTAAACACAATAAATATTTATTAAGGACAAATAAAAAAAGGTAACTCTCTGGGAAACAGCTAAATATACATTTTTAAAAGTCAATAAAACTAAATTAATAATATCTGATAAGTGTTTATTACCATTAAGGCTACATATAAAATCCTGATTGCAATAGTGATGGAAGAAGTAATTAACTCTGAGCCATAGTGGCGGGAATGTTATTTTCTATAAAATTTCAACAGAAAAATATTGAATGATATATCTATTTGATAGAAATCAGAAGCATACTGTATAGTATAGAAGAAAATATAGTTGTCATCTTGGACAAGGCAAGCCATAAATAATTTATTCCTAAACAAAAAAACAAAGGAAATGACAACTGTTACAATAATGCAAATGCCTTGAGAATTTTAGAATGAGCAGGTAGTTAAAAAGAGAACTTCTTCCTAATGCTTGTATTTATATGTCTTAATCTATGAGTTGTTAGTACAATAGGGAAAGGGACTAAATCAATGGACAGTGGGAATCCAATTGTTTATATCAGTAGTTATTTAAAAGTTATGTTGTTTTTTTTATTAAAAATTATTAGTGTTTTGAATGAACAAATATGATCAATATCCTAGAATGAAATGTATAATAATGTATTTAACACTACATATAAGTGATTAAGAGGGCAGGGTGTGTTTACATATATTAATTGATAAACAAAAACGATTATATTTTCTTATGGGAAATATAAAGATATTAATTTTGTTTTTCTTGTAAACATCCAGAATTATAACAATCTTTTCTCAATTGTTTATATTGTTATTTTATCACCAGGTATACAACTTTTATTATAATTATTATTTTAAAATTTGAAATAAAAGACCATAAATTTAGAAAAGAGGATAATGATTGTTTAATAAAAAAAACTGAATGTGTGATATATAAGCATGTACATAGAGGTAAATATCCCAACAGACTATGGGAGATTATTAATTTTGTTTCATTATAAATACTCCAAATATTAATTTTACATTGTTTTATTATTATCATAATGTGTTTGTATACAACTTTATTATATCAGTTATTTTAAATTACTTGTTAATGGGAATGTTTATTGTAATTATTTGTAATTAATGTTATTAAAATTATTGTTTTGAAAGTTTACTTTAATTCTAAATGTTGCATTTCTTTTCTAGGCTCATTGTCACCACATCACACGAACTCAAAATGTACAGTTAAAATTAAATTGAGAAATCAATTCAGTTTATAGCAATCTAACAATATAATAAGCACAAAACTCTTAATAGAGATTTTTACTAGCTATACGCTGTCTTGATTCCATAGATCATTGATGACATTGCCAATTATTAAAGTGTGTTTATTAATATGAAATCAAATGATACATTAGGTATTAGTGAAAGTATTAGTGTTAATTACAGTTTAGTTAATAATATTATTTTAATAATAATTATTACAGAACATCAATATAAAGCTTGACAATAGGAATCAAAGTTTATATGTAATTATATTACTGATTAATTTAAGGAGTGATTGAATTAAAACTTAATAGTTATAGATATGACATGATATGTTGGATATTATGGTTAACAATGAGAGTATGTAAATACTTAATAAAGAGGAGTATCTAGTAAAATGAATAAATATTTTATTAATAGTATGATTAAATAAACATAAGTCTAGCTAACAAACTTTAAAATCGACTTAAAACACACTAATCATATGTTCATCAAAAATTCAAATATTTTAACATGGTTTAGAGAGTGATTTCCTGCGTATAATCCAATTATATCGGAAAGAGTGAAAAAATACTCACAGTAGGCAAAAGTACTAGTAAGTATTCAGTGATATCACATAACCTAAAAGGGATTATCTTCTTGCTTAAATCCATAGTCATGAAAAGAATGAATCTTCATATTTGAGATTTCTTGGAGCTTATACTGAAACAGGAGAAATGGAAAGTATATCCAAAACCTTAACTTTAAGAAACAAAACAAGGGCATTGAAAGTTACCACTTTCAAACAATTGACTTCCCTTAGAGTGACACAAGCTTGGAGTTCACAATCTACCAATTGAAAGGGTTAACATGATCGTACATGCTTCTAATACATGAAGTAGAAACTGAAAGGAATGAAACAAAATGCTATTATATTTTTAATAATATATTACAAATAATTGTATTTTCTCAACATGAGTCAGACTAATAACAAATAGGGTCACAAGCCAGAGCTAATTAAAATAGTCTGTAATATCCAGACTGCTCTCTATAACAAAAAAGAATGTGAGATTACAATTAAGACTATATATTACCTTACTTACCAAGACTTGAATGGCACATACACTTCTGGTTTGAAACTAGTATTTGTTTAAGAGAACAATGTCAATGCACAGAAACTGAATTACACAAAGCAATAAAAATCTTGAAACAATGAAATAAATTTATGACAATAAAATTATTAAATTTTAGAATGTAAGGTACCTCAACAAATTAGTTAAACACTAGTGTACTATGATTGAAAAAGTGATGTCCTTTGATCTTGTTTCACTGATGGCAGGCTTGGCCAAGTCAGTTAGTAGTTTCTTTGTAGTTGTTTCTTATGATATTATAGACTGTTAATAGAAACACAGAAAGCATAAACCTGTCCTGGTTAAATGATGAGCAAACCATGGTAAGAAAATATCCTAGCAGTAAGTTTAGTATTTATTCTAAGTACAATAATTACAGGTTTGGATTTTTTTCAGAATATGCAGAAAACATTCTTCTCTCAGAGATTTGTAGGAATAGTCTGTGCAAGTATCTCTCAGAGTTTTGTGCAAGTATATTCTTGAGTTAGTGCAACTATAATCCAATAGCCTTATTAAGCCTTTTATAGAAAAATCCTTCATATGTGGACCAATTACAAAACTTTTGCTTCTCGTTCTTTTTTTTTTAAATTAAAATTTATAAAATTTTCATCTAGCTAACAATAGTTATGCCATTAAAAAAAAGAAATTGTCCTACAGATCTAGAGATTAACAAATGAAAAATTATTTTCTTTATTTATTTAGTCATTTTTATCAATCTAAATCTTAAATCTGAAAAGCAATTTATTTATACAATTCACTTTTACAAAAAAAAAAAAAAAAAAAGAAAGAAAAACAAATCTTAGTTTTTTTTAATAAAAAACTAGATATAGCTGTCGGGTTAAAATATAATTCTCCCATATATATATATATAAGAAAATCCAATAATGTCCCATTTAATATAAGGCAGTTCTTTTTCTAACTTTTGCAATCTTGCTTCACTTTAAAGTGATCTGCAGTTGTAAGTACCTAAATAAAAAGTCGTCATCAAATGGCAGCCTGTGTCCACAATCAGTAAATTCTTAGAACCCTCCACCTTTGGCCACCAACCGCTGCCTTGGTTGGTGACTTTACTGCCTCCTGGGAATAAGGGCCATGATTTATTTTTCTCTGTCATGATTGTATAAATTGGAAAAAAAAAATTCTTAAACTCGGAGGTAAAAAGCCAATAAACTCACCACACTGGTTAATACTTGTTGGTGAGCAGCCCATTCATGTTCATATACTATATGAATAATCACATAGTAATAACAGCTGCAATGACAAGAATGTATGGAGTGGACATTACAAATTTGCCCTGCTTGGTTCCTTTAAGGCCTCCAAGTTTCATTATCAATAAAAAATGGAAGAATAACATTGTGGAGATTAATGGTGTATTGGACAGAGTGGCAAGATTAGTTTTACAACTTAATAGCAGATACTAAATGCAGATAATTTAGGTTTATGCCCCAACAAAATCTCATAGTGATGAAGTAGTAGAATATTTCTATATGGATGTACAAAAGGCTTTTGATCAGAGTAACCAACATTTTAAAATTGTTATGGGAGACTTTAACGCTAGAATTGGTAAAACAAATAAAAGACAAAAATGCTGTAGGTAATTTTGGTTATGGAAATAGAAATGAGAGAGGATACAGATTGTGGAGTTTGCAGAAAAAGAAAAACTTTATATTATGAATTTTTTTTTAGAGAAATATGTTAAAAGGAAATGGACATGGAAGCATCCAAATAAAGGTACAGCAAATTGGATTATATTTTGACTAACAGAAAATACATATTTCAAGATTGTAATGTTCTTAATAAATTTAACACCGGAAGTGATCATCAATTAGTAAGATGTAAGATACATGTTAATGCAAAACTAGAGAGACAAAAATTATTAAGAAAAGCAATATTTACAGTTGATATTCCTAATCTTCAGAAACATTCTAATGAAATTAAATTAGAACTTAAAAATCACTTTCAAGTATTAGTAGATTTTCAACATGATTCAGATTTGAATGACATCAATAGGAAAATAACTGATTCACTTTTAAAAACTGCAACAAAGATAGCTTATAAAAAAAGCAGCAATTGACCAATAAAAAGTTTTACTGAGATTAGAGAATTTATGAAGAAGAGAAGGAATATGAGGATATACAACAATGATGCATTAAAAAAGATTGAATATCTCAAATTTTGAAAAATGGTGCGGAAAAAAATTGAAAATGATATAAGAATTGTAACTAGCAAGGAAAGTTGTAGAAGTGAAAAAAAGTTTAAAGAATGTAAAACAACATTTTGGTATTGGTATAAAATTTATATCTGCAATAAGAAAAAAATATGGCATTATTTCTAAAAATTAAAATGACATCATGGAATGAGTAGAAGACTTATATCAAGAATTATGTAGTAATAAAGAACAAGTGTCTCTTATACCTATTATATCTGCCGAATTGCCCAGAATTTTGAATGAGGAAATGAGACATGCAATTAAATTTATGAAGAAAAGAAAAGTTCCAGGTAATGATGGAATTGTAATTGATATATTAAAGGAAGCAGGTGAAGAAATAGAAAAAAATGTAGCAAAGTTATATATCAGATATTTAAATGATAAAGATTTACCAGTTGATTGGAAGAATGCATTATTAATATTAAAATTTAAAAAAGGTGATAAAGAAAATATTGGAAATTACAGACCTATCAGTCTTTTATCAGTGTTATACAAAGTTTTTACTAAGATAATTACAACTCATCTACAGAAAACACTGGATTTTCACCAACCAAGAGAACATGCTGCATTTAAAAGTGGTTTTAGTACAGTAGATCATATCCAGGTATTGAGAGAAGTTATAGAAAGAACAAATGAATATGAGTTACCATTATGCTTAGGATTTTTAGTGTAATGGAAATAGTTATTTGGTGGTTGGTTTATTTTAGTTTCAGTGGTTATTTATTTTATTTCTATTTTTGATACTTATTTCTTTTTCATTTATTTATTTTTATTTGTTTACTATCAGTTTTGCTAACCAAAATATCTCGGCTTAGCCTCCAACTGTAATGGATATTGTTTATTTATTTATTTAACCAATGCCGTTACCATGCAAGCAGAGAGCTAATACAGATACAAATTTAACTTCATATCTATACCCTTGACCGAACCCCAAGGCAATACGTACATATTATCTTGGCATTATTTTTCCCGATCAAGAACCCTCGGCTGCTGAACAAAGCAAACTATTTCAAGAAATTTAACGAATGTCCAGTGCTTGCTATTTATTTTTTATAATTGAGAAATGCACATGAACAAGCAGCACATAAATACCTTTAAAAATTTTCTTTACCCTTTAATCAATAAATTTCAGTTTCCCCCTGTCGTAGCTTGGTGATAGGAGAATAAAGCAAGTATATGCAATTTACGAATAAATATGTTTAATAACACTCACTTTTATATAAAAAGAAATACATGATAACAATAATAAAAAAACACACACACTTATATAATATGTGGCTATAATAAAACATAATAAAACAGATCAAATATAAAAGTTATTTTGAAGTCCTATTGGGTTAGAGTTCTAAATTTATCAAAATTGTTCCTTGTTTATTTATTTACGAACATTATAAATTAAAATGCATGCATGCTTTTTACCTAGGTTTTCCTTGTCATTGTTTCCATAGGTATTTCTTTCGAGAGCTTTTTACCGTCCAGTGGGAGATCATCCTTTTTTTGTAGAGACGGTGATATCCTTCACTGTCGGCTGGATTAATTTTCTCTCTCAGTTTGTGGGGTTATTTCTCGTTCCAGTTTTTTACTTCTTGTTGATTCTTTAGGTAGATTTTTAAGTTGTCAGTCACAGAAGTGGCGGTCTCTCTAGCAGGTCTGGCATAGATATTACATTGTGAGTCAGTGGTGAGATGGATTGAATATGAACGCACATCCCTTTAACGCCACTGGCCTTGCACTTCTTTCATTTTCTTTTGAGCTGTTGCTTCCTCAAAATCTCTACTAGTAATGAACAGATAATAATTGTAATTCTCTTACTGTCTTTCTTTTGTTCATTGTTTTTGTAAATTTTTAATTAAGATTTAGATTTCAAACCAATTCTTATCATCATGTTTCTTTATTTAATTAGTGGCTGGAATGTAGGTTTTAATTAATTTAGCTGCAATTATAAGCTTTTCCTTGTTATACATTTTCTTTGTCCGAGGAACTTAATTAGTCCAACAGACTTTCATACTCATGGCCATATTGTTTTTATATTACATATTACATTTAATTTTTATTTAAAAGTTTACAATTCATTGTTCACATTTATGTTTATAATTCATTTTACCTTGTTACAATATAGTTTTTAACAAGAGAGGAAACGATACATTTCTTTATGCATCCCCTTCCCCTCTCCCACAATAAATAGAAATAACTTTCAAGCATTTGACTTACTTGTTTTTTTTTTTTAAAAAGAGAGAAAGAGACACATTTCTTTATGCACCCCCTCCCCTTCTCTTACTATTACAAAATCCAAAGTAATTTAGACATTTGAATTTCAACTTTCTCTTTTCCTTCTTTTTTTTTAAATTTAGTAGCTAATCCATTTACATTTATTACTTCTAGTAGCTACTTTATCTAATTTTTATTATTAAATATATACGTGTGACGACGACTTTACGTGGTCTTCACAATAGATTATGAAAAGACATTTAATTCTATAATCATTTCTTCAGTGATTAGATCATCAAGATGTAGATCCAGGGTAGTGTCACATTTTAAAAAATATTTATGAAAATACAACAGCAACAATTAGATTACATAATAATAGTAGGAAAAATCAACATTGAAAAGGGTGTAAGACAGGGTGACTCCATATGCCCAAAACGTTTTACAGCAGTGCTGTAAGAAATATTTTGTGGATTAAAATGGGAAGCTAAAGGAGTAAAAGTAAATGGAGATTACTTAAGTCATTTAGATTTTGCAGATGATGTAGTTGTTTGTGCAAATAATGCTTTAGAGTTACAGGAGATGTTGCAAGAGTTATCAGATAAAAGTAGGAAAGGAGGACTAAATATAAATGTTAAAAAAACTAAAGTAATGTTTAATAGATTTTCTCAAAAGATTGATTATGATGAGTTAGAAGAAGTTAATAGTTACAAATACCTTGGTCAGATTATTAATACAGATGGAAACATAATGGATGAAATTAATCATAGATTTAATCTTGGTTTGAGTGCTTTTGGTAGAAATAACTTGATACTAAAAGGAAATATGCCTATGTGTTTGAAAAGGAAGGATTTTAATAAATGTGTTTTGCCAGTTTTTACTAATAGATCTGAGACTTGGACACTTAATAGACAAGCAATACAGAGACTTCATACCACTGAAAGTAGTATGGAGAGATGTATGTTGGGAGTAACAAGAAGATATATAAAATGCAATGTAAGGGTAAGAGAACAAACAAGTGTTACTGACCTCATTAAAAAAATTAAAAGACAGCAGTGGAGTTGGGTTGGACATATTGCTAGAAAAGATGATAAAAGAGGGACAATTGAAAATTTTAACTGGTATCCAAGAGATTGTAAAAGGCCCAGAAAGAGACCAGGTGTGAGATGGATGTATGAAATAAGAAAGTGTGCAGGGTTAATGTGGAGAAGAGAAGTTAAAGATAGAAAAAGATGGTTTGAACTTGGAGAGACCTTCATCCTGCAGTGGATTGATAGTGGTTCATGATATATATATATATATATATATATATATATATATATATATATATATATATATATATATATATATATATATATATATATATATATATATATATATATATATATATTACAGTAAAAAATAATCAGATTTTATAAACAAAATTGAAGTTATACATTTATTTTTATCCCTATAAATCTTCAACTTTGTAATGATGTTTTAAGCATCCACCACAACTGACTCTCCATTATAAAACAAAAAAACTTGGCTGATTTTGCTCTGCATACCACTCACAAATTTTTCCTAAGTCTGTTTTTTCCTTTTGTTTTCCATGAGTTCAACTTCTAAAGACTACCTCCTATTTCTCTCTTTTCAGTGACTAGCCTAAGGTTTCATGCTTCATAAGATTCATACATCCTGCACTCAACTTCCAATACAAAGACATTCAGACCACTTTTCTTTTGTATAGTGACAGGTTCATCATATAGTAGAAACTTTTTTTATATATTGATGCTGGGTCAGATTGCTGACATGACGTTTTCTTACAAAAACAAGTTTCCTACCTCAAATCTACATGATCATTGATTTTGTCTCTTTACATGTAATTTGTCCATATGTTGCAGCTTTATTTAAGCCTCTCTTTTATCCATTTCTTTATCAATTTTCTCTTGATATACAGCCAAGGGAGTCTTTATCAGCCTTGGGTAATTCTGGCAAAATGTAATCTGATGGGTGCAAACCCAGTAGATTAATTCTGTGCCCACTTTATGTAATTTGTGATGTTTTTTGTCTGATTCATCCATTGTCTGTGATTTTTGCTAACATAAAGACAAAATAAATGGTTTAACTCCCTCATGACTCATTCAAAAGGGTTAGATAGGGAATTACGAATAGATGTTAGTACATGTTGAATGCCGTATTGCTGAATCCAATGTTTCAAGCAGTGAGAATTAAAGGGTGTCCCATAGTCTGTATCATCTGGGGTTTACTCATCTTAAAAAACTGATGCCTCCACAAGATCCAAATAGTACTTCATGTATACACCTTTCTTAACAGATATGTGGTCACATACTTGAAAATATGTTGTACATTAAAACTAATTATCAGTAACTATTTATGATAGTTAAAGCTTTCAAATTATTATTAGAATTGTCTTTCATATTAATATACCTAATTTATATAATAATGAACAATATAGCTAGCAATAAAATTCTTGTATATATTAATATCTGTAATTTTAAGCTATCAGTCAATCTTCTCATTATAATGACAATGAAAATATAAATATTATAATTTATTAATTTCTAAAAAGTGTTACTATACTGCATTTATTTCATTATTTTTTTAAATATGCAAAGTGGGTCTTAATTCAATAATATGATTAATTTATACCTATAAACATTTTATAATGTTGATTTTATAAAATAAGATGACTTTTTCATATTTGCAACTTCAAAAACTATTCACTTTCCTTATCCTTTCATAATAACAATTAAATATATCTAGCATATTTTTAACTTCAGAAGTTCCGATAAATTAGTCTTAAATCAACTTTGGTTTTACAAACTATTTGTCTCTTTGATAATATTTTTTTACAAATTCTTGTAATTCTTGTTTATCTTATTATTTGACTCTTCTCTGAATTAGACTAATTTTTTCCATTCTGAGATCTTATAAATTTCTAATATTTGTTTCATACAACCATCAAAAATGTTTATTATTCAGATGCTAGAATGAATAGATAATACCATCATGACATTGTTCTGCAATTAATATTACAAAATGGATTATGCCTGGTCCATTAGTGGCATTATTTACAGCATAACAATGGCTACATTGAAAGATGAAGTTATTTCTAAATATTTATAGTTAATGAAATTATGTTGATTTATAAATAGTAATTCAATAATATTTTGATATGTGTATCACAGGAATAGATTACAAATATGCACAAAGTGTTAGTAAATAAACTGTTCTCCAATGTCAATACAACATGAATACACCTCTAATGTTCTGAAAATTTTACACTTATATGTATATAATGGAATAACAACATGCTGGATTATAAATTGATCATTAAAACCATTGAAATTTTTGTTGCAATTCACCTTCAATCTCTCATACTGACAATATATAAATTAGCTGAGATAAAACGTTTTTTAAACGGAAATTTTAAGCTTTGTAAATATTAAGCAGACCAGAAAACTAATATAGACATATATAAAGAATCTATATAAAATGAATTACAGCAGCAATATGTTTATCAGCATATTTAAAAAAATTTTAATAAAATTAAAAAGGTACAATGGATTAACTTGTCTTGCATGCCAAAGCTATTACACAAAATGAAGAAAATCTGCACTAAGACATATAATGTAAGTCTGAAAAATCTCCTACACTAATTTAAACCTACTATTATATAAAGCAAATGATAAAATCCCAGGATCAAACCTCACTGATTGTTTATAAAATTAAATTCAGTTGTAATGATTCTTGTAGCTCAGTATACTATGGGAAGTCTCATGCAATGATTTCCACCGTTATCTCACAACAAAAGTTACTTATATATTTGTGTAAAAAACATTCTGAATATAAATATATTTTCTTGGAGCATGGAACAACATTTTGCCCACATTTTTGATCCAGTAAATTTTAAAACATCTGTACTAAAAATGGTGAAAAAATGTGAAAGATCAAAGAGGCATGATATATGTCTAGCAATTCTCACACATTCAGTATAAAAGAAAATAGTGTTCAACTATTAAAAATATAATATGTAAATTACCAATTTATATAAATTAGTATGCTGCAGCTAACGAGTGGTATGAATTTGGCTTCAGTGGCCAAAGGTTTGCTCAGCCATTGGGTATTGGTATACAATAGAGAAATAAGTAATAAGTACAGCCAAAGTGAGGTTAAAATAAATTTTGTTTATCAATCTGCTGAGATAATTTTTGTCACAGAGTGTCAGTTTCAGAGCATAACTGATAGATAACTATCAGAGTGTGAATTCTGATTATAAAATATTAAACTATTAAACTTGTGGTGTGTGAAAGATTTACATGATTGCATGTATAATAGGTAAAACCAATTCTTAGCCATTGTTCAAAACATTAAAATTAATCAATTTTTATGCATAAGGATAGAAAACATATTTTATTATTATCTTACAGAATGGTCTACCATCAACAATATATTATCAAAATGAAACTGCATCAAACAATGACAAGATAGTAGAAAATATTATTATTTTTAAAAACTTGTCTTAAATATAAAGTATTTCCTAACTGTCATAACACACACACACACACACATATATATCACTGAATATACCAACATAAGAGAATACTACGTCAATTAAAGATACAATTACTAAAAGTATATTATTCAAGACTGCAGAAAGACTAAAAAATAAATGAAAGCAAAAAAGAAAAAGTATCACTTATAAAGTATCCAACAGTATAACTGAGTAATATATTGTCACGATGCAGTTAAATGTCAAATGTGATAAAAAATAAAATTTCTCTCCCCAAAGCAAGGAATACAAATAGACTCAGATAAGAAAGAAAGCCCAGTCAAGCTCACATATATCCTACTGCTCACAGAGTTTAAGACTTTGCTGATATGTGGAACAAAATTTGACGGAGACCTGTGGAAAAATCCACACTTTGGAATAATTGCTGATATAAAATCTAAATGCAAAAATGCTTCACAGAGGGTATACACAGTTGCACAAATAGCCCAAGAATTCCATTATATACCAGACCAATTTAATAATAAAGCATGGTCAAAAATCATAGATGAATCAAAAACATATATTGTATGCCTTAAAGAAGATAAAGGCAATAAATTCATGCTAATAAATTATTATATTCAAAAAGTAACTGACAAAATTTATAAATTAAAGTTTTCATCATGGTCATATTAAGAAGGCAATACAACAAGACATACTACAGATTGAAATATTTAAAAAAGTATCTGTCTATAGTAATTCTGTCTACCCCATTTGCAAACATAAAGTTACACAAGGAAAATCATTTTATAGCTTATTCATTGACATTTTGAAGGACATATTACTACAATTTTAGCAAATCCATTACTGAATGGCTAACCACTCACCAGAAAGTATATGACTATATTCTTCCTAGGGTTTTATCAGTATATCAGTCTTCATCAAATAAAAAAAAACCAATATACTTTCATCTCTTGACATCGACAGACTATACAGATAAGTTCCACATAAACAATCATTTTGTACAATCAAAGAAATGATGCTAGACACTGAATATAACCATCCTAAAAGACATTTTATTACTGACATGCTAAAATGGATAGATAATGAAATCATAGCATCATTAGACAGTGAATACTATAAGATGGATTATGCATAGTTCATGGGTTGTCCCCAAAACAACATTATTTGCAGCCTATCACAGACTGTATTTGAAGATGAAGTTATTCCTAAATGCTTAATTAATGTACCCCACTTGATTTATAAATGGCATATCAATGTTTTGATATGAACATCAGAAGAATACATTACAAATATGATCAAGAAGTTAGCTTAGAAATCTGCACTTCAATGAACAATGGTACCTGAAAACACTTCTGAAGGTCAGAAAATTTTAGATATATATTAAATAGAATAACCAAACCCTGGAGTATAAAATAATTATTATGCCAAATTTATGTTCCCATTCACTCTTAGTCTCTCATTCTGACAATAAATAAATTAACTGGGATAAAAAAATGTTTTTAATGAAAAATTTCATTTTTGTAACTATGAGGCAGATTGGGACTAATATAGAGGCAATAAAAATTATGTATGTAAAACCAGTTACAACAACAATGTATTAATTAACACAGTTAAGAAATTTTATAACAATATACACATAAGAATAGATAATAAACAATATATAAGTTTGTGTCATACAGAAGCTATCACACAAAATGAAAAAAATCTGCCCTAACAGTATAAGAACATTCTGACAATCCCACCTATTTTTTAAAAAAAACTTAAATAATACAAAAGATAAAACATCCAAAGATCAAACCTCCTGGATTTTTTATAAAATTGATTGCAGAAATGATTCTTGTAGATCACTATACTATAGGGATTCTCATGCAAACATTGCCACCAGAAACACACACCACAAATAGTTATATAAACATGAGAAAAACAATTGTGAATAAACTGGGTAATCTATTTTTAAAGCCCAAAGAAAAGTCTGGCCCCATTTTTGATCCAGTTAACATTAAGATTATCTGTTATAGAAAGTGAAAGGTAAAGGAAACATGATTTATTTTTAACATTTGTTATTGCAGTCAATAAAAATATAGTTTTCAATTATCTAAAAAAATTGAATCCTGCAGCTAATAAGCCATATAAATTTGGTTTCATTAATTGGAAGCATGCCTAACCATTGTCTATATTTATAAATATTTCTAATTCATAGTATTATTTCTGGGAGCTTCTGTGTCATAAAAATATAATAGCTAACTAGCTGATGTTTCAGTACAATAATAAGTTCTTTCCTCAGAGATTCTCCTTTTTTTTTTTAAGAAAGAAGCTCTGAGAAAAGTACTTGCTATTGTATTAAAAAATCAGTTATTTATCTATTATATTTTTATTAGACAGAAGTTCTCGGAAATTTATATATATATATATATCAAAATGTTGAAGTAAATTAAGCATAAAGGGTAGGTTGTTTTAGTTTTAACTATAACAATAATTAATAAACATATCATCTTGAACTTATAGATATTTGCATACAAGCATAGAAACTGCAATTGTTATCTAATCTTGTTTTCGGTATACACTAAATTGGACATTAAAGAATACAGTCACATATAAAGCATGTTTTTGAACACCATTCCATTTATGAACTAATACCGTCATGCTTGTAAGCTTCAATCAAACTTGTTAATCGTCTCTATTTTAAGTTTATACTTTTACAACCGCTAATTTACTCATTTGGCATATTTAAATGATTCCTATATGTTCAAAATCCATGCATTTATTTCAGTTTTGATCAGTGAATATATATATATAAAGTAAAAAATACAAATAAATCAAATTCCCATCATCCAGCTAATGTAAAATCTTGTTTTGTGCTTCTTAGAAAAAATATTTGCCCTCACATTAGCATTAATAAATTTATGTTATTAAAAATAATTTATAATAATATAATAAAAACGTTTAGAGAAGAAATATACAAATTAAAAATTTAACTTCTTTTCAAATATATACATATTTTGAATAAAATTATTTAAAAAATTAAAATATTTATTGTTCGGGAGTTTATTAAAAGTTCAAGCATTGAAAGTGTCGAAGCAGAGTTACGATTCATGGCCCTTGAGTACCAGAAAATGTCACTTTATAATTGCATATGGTATTAAACAAAACAAAGGTCTTGGTGACTAGGAGTTGATAAGAAGTTTTATCTTTGTAATATAAGTGTACGTGTTTTTATAAATATATAGACTAAATCATATTTTAATAAATATTCATTTTTATTTTTATTAAAGTAAAACTATTACGGAAAAAAAGCACATTTTGTGTAAATATATGATGACTGAAATAATTTTCAAATGTATTTTAGAAAAGAAAATATATATATATATTTCAAAAAATTCAAACTGATACAAATAATACATACATACAAGAAATAAAAACAACCAAAGTTATAAAAAAAGAAAAATGATTTGATGCGGAGTTGCAATAATCCGTAAGGCAAGTGCAGGTGATTTCAAAAACGTCTGTAGTTGTCTTTTTAGATAGGCACTTATTAAAACTATGATCTTCCGTAGCGCACTTACGAAAATATCCTTTCAGTGAATCTAAAAAATATATAGATAACAATTAATAAATACATTTATGAAATAAAAATTTTCAAAAAAAATATTGTTACACTATTAAAAAACAAAACCAATGATAAGCAGTCGGCAATTGGGTAGCAATTTTTCTTTTCTATAATGCTTTATATTATTAACAGTTTTTAAAAGGTCATTGCAGATTTGTTACTGCTTCATTTTGTTTTAAATTATTTATAGAGTTGTTGGATATTTATTACATCTTAGACACTGTACTGATTATGTAAGGTTCATTGGTGAAAAAATGAGTGTTATGTAGCTCTGCCTTATATGAAAGTGACTTTTAATGAAATAGTGTTTATCAAAATAAGATCACTAAATTAAAAATTCAACTTAACCACCAATTATATTATATAATAATTTCCAACCTGGAAATCCAGTAGTGGTTTGCAGAGAGCGAAACGATCTTAAAAGGAAGATAAAAGAGGCTTACTTTATCTCTAGAGATGGCGATGTCATAAGTAGAAAAGACTCTTGCTACAAAATATCCAAGAAATGGAATACGTAATCATTTCATTTGCGTAAATTTACATCGCTCTTAATCAATTTCTTATATTTTTACAAAACGACTATGAATATGAGGGCTTTGACTCTTGAAATCGCTTAGCCATTTGATTATATATATATTAAAATTAAAATAATATATACTTCTCTTTATTGTGTGCTTGTGCGTGTTAGCGCATTTTATATATTTTGATTTAGAACAATTAGCCACAAAGTGTAAACTGTTTGCTTATTTCAATATTAAAGTAAAAAAAAAAAATCTTCCTATAATGATCTAGTTGAGCCAAAAACATTTATCCTGCAAATAATTTTATCACTGTAGATGATAAATTCATTGTAAAAAAAAAAAGAAGAAGATATTATATATTTATAATGCTGTTGACATCAAAATGTAAAAAATTAAAGACCATTACAATTTTTGGAGGGAAATAAAAATAGTGACTTTAAAAATATAAAAAATAATCAATGTTTAATAGATGGGCTTTATTGTATTATAATTTTTTTAAATCTAATATAAACAAAAACGTTCTTTCTATTAATCTGGATGATGTATTGGTTTGAGTAATAAATGGCTTTAAAATAATAGAAAAAAGAAATTTGTCTTTAATAAAAGCTTAAATAATCAAATACTGTTATATTTCTAATGACATATTTATATATTTGTTGAAGAGTGGCTTTTATGAGTTGGTGCTGAATATGTCTACCGATTTCAATTTTTTAAAAGTTAGATATCCAGTCATGATTGTTTTTTTTTTCGATAAATATCCTGCATTCAAATGAAAAACCTATTGCTTTTCAAAAATTGATTTGTAGATATTATTATAAATTTAAGATAGGAAAATCATAAAACTTAACTAATTAATAGTCGATTAGTTAAAATAAAATTATTGTTAGAAATATAGACTAATCCTTCCCTCATTCCTATGTCAGTGTGTGCATGTTATTGTTCGAGTATTTACTAATTACTGAAAGACAGTTATACAAATGTTATCAGTACTATAAATGTGTGCGTTTTACGCTCAACCAGCATCCACAAACAATAATAGGAATAAAATATATTTGTTTTATAAACATGCTTAAACGTATTGTAAGGGCGGTCTTCTTACCAAAGAAGTAATACCTATATTAATTAGATTTTTATCTAATTATTTACAAGAATGTTGTCTGAACTGCACAACTCTTTAGTCATTCAAACAATTGTTGGATTACAGGTAGATTATGAATCTGGAAATATAACTATTAATACTGCAGAAATTAACTGCATTTTACTTACTTATAAAATGATACATGGTTGGACCATCATTACTATTTATATTATTGTATACTATTTTAAATTATAAGAAAACCGATATTATCAACTACTTTTATAATTTTTACAATATCATTTTATATCATTATATTTGTTGTACAAATATGTGTTAAACATATAGAATAAATATATCAACAAATCGTTTCCTGTTGTGTTTAAATGATCTATTTGAGGTTGCATATACTTTTTATTGATATAATAAACACCTCCACAATTCCCCATTCCTTTCAAATTCATATAAATAAAGATATAATAAAAGACAAATTATTCTCACTATTTTTTTCTAATCCCCATTTACAGTATTAACAAGTTGTATTTCATATATTTAAATATCATATGATATAAAATCAAATAGTTTGTGGATTAACTACCATATGGTTTAACCCAAAAACTATTTTATTTATATCATATAATCATAAAAACAGTAAATATAATATATATATATAGTATTATTTCCGGAAGCTTCGATGTAATAAAAATATAATAGCTAAATAGCTGTCATTTCAGTAAAAATAAGAGAAATAAGAAGCTCTGAGAAACTACTTGTTATTGTTTTGAAAGTCAAGTGTTTGGCTATTATATTTTTATTACAAAAGCCTCCAGAAATAATACTATGAATTAATTTATCCATGAGAATATTAGAATTAGTATATATATATATGGATTCAGATCACAATATTGATTTCTCTAATACAAGGATCCCATTCAGACGTGAAACTTTCTACTAATGTAATATCAGACAGAACACTGAGATACTAAAAAGACCAAATTGTATCAATAAGTATGATGATACATGCAAACTTCCTCCTATTTGGAAGATGGTTTTTTAAAATATATATTACTGTGAAGATTTTCAATTTTTTTCAATTTATATATCTGTTTTTTCTACTGGCAGAACTTTAATATTGTTATAAATCAGTGTTTGTAGCATCACTATAACCATTTTTATAATATTCTATTCATCGCCCAGATGATGGCTTGTGTAATCAAACCAAAGTGCCAGTATATTCATAATCAAAATGATACATAGATGAATCCGCAAAGCATTTCATATACATGTGTAACCTGTAAAAATATTCATATTAACATGCAAAATAATATAAAATTATATATATATCAAATACAGTAATATTCTTATAAATTTAATTTATTTTATTAGAAGTAATTTCGACTACATTCATTATTGTCTTTGTCAACTATATAACTATAAATAATTAAAATGAAACATCATTACAAAACTTCCATCGAATTGAATTATGGGTGTTATGAAATGATGCCTCCTTTTAATTATTCAACTTTATATAGTTGACAAAGATTATAATGAATAAATAGTCGAAAGTACTTCTAATAAAATAAGTTAAATTTATAAGAATATCACTGTATTTAATATATACAAATTTTAATATTACATCTATTTTTGAAACAATACAGACATCAAACTTAATTTATATATGTATATATACTATATTATTATTATTATTATTATTATTATTATTATTATTATTATTATTATTATTATTATTATTATTATTATTATTATTATTATTATTATTATTTAATTTTATAAAATCTTTATGTACTTTTTAAATTTGAAAAATATATTCTAAGATGAATTGTTAAATTATTACACTTGAAGAAAATAAATAAAAACAAATAATATTACCATAAACACATGGAGAAACATTTTCTATTAAAATAAAATTATAAAAGAAAGATATATTCAATAAAATTATATATATATATATATATAGTTTTTAAATGCATTATAACAATTTGATTTTTAAACTAGCATTATTAATATTATCACTCATAAAAGAATGAAGAGCATGGATTAATACATACTTATATAAGTGATAAAAGTGATGCCATATTTATTTGTTATAAATTAAAAACTAGAAATAACAATTATTCTCATTTGATACATCAATTAAGTAAGTTTATGTTAATGATTTATTGAACTGTGAGTTCTGACCTGAAGTTGTTTTATTACATCCATTCTAATAATCATTTACAGAGACTTATATTTACCTGGGTTAGAAAATATCTTGATTAAACTAAGAATGCTGGACAGTCATTATGATGATGTACAAAAATAATGATTGTATCTATTGCATTTACCAGAACATTATAGGTACTTGTACTAAATGTAATGATTGTTTTCATAGTCTTAATACAAAATTAAGATTTGCTTATGTTAACAGAAATGTAGTTAAGTAATTCTTATTTACACAGTCAATCTGGTAGCTAGCAGTTTTCCAGAAAAGATCACTAAATCTTGGATCAAGGGATGGAGACATATTCATAGCAATTAAAAAATAAGTAGTTTTTAGTGAAATTATCATTGGGATTGAAATTATTGAGTTCATTAGTGATAGGGTTTCATTATACACAAAAATAAATTACAATTTAATAATTTATATATGCCTCCAAATATTTTATTAAGACAGTTCTGCATTTTGCATTGGAGTGTTTGGAGAATATGTTAGTCTCTTATAAAAAGTGGGAGATTTTAATTTCCATCTATATTTTCAGAAAAAAGGGGGATAATTATTTGGATTATTATTTACAGAAAAGTCAAATAGTTTTACAATTTTTTTATGTTCTTGGTTTGACTCAATTTAATTTTGTATGTAATGGTTTTACTAAAGTTCTTGATTTATTTTTAACTAATTGTTGTTATTTGGATTGTGAATATGAATCACAATTTATTTTTGAGGATTTGAATTATCCATGCTAAGAATTTTCTTTAGACATAAGTTTTGTTAAAACAGCTACTGTTAGACAAACAAATAGAAATTGTAAAAAAATAAATTATTTGAGTCTTTATTATTATGTCTCAAACTTTTTCGGAAAGACTTATATTTTTTAAATTAGTGTTCTTCAATGCTTGGTCTGCCGACCGGTGCTGGGCCGCAGAAGTTTTTTACTGATTCGCCAGTAGACTGGCAGGAAAGTTTGTAATAACAAAATAATAAGAGTTTAAACTTTTAATTAATATAAAAAAAAAATTATTTATTTTTTCATCTCATTTTTACCCAATTAAAAAAAAAAGAAACAGAACAAAAACAAATTCTAATCAATCATACATAAATTCATTTGTTTTTTTAATTATCACAGATGTTTATGGAGGGGGCTGTAGAATTAAATTTTTTATTACTTTTCTAAAAAAAAATTAAAAATTAAGAAAAAAAAAGGTTTTTATTATACAAACTCCATATATATATATATATATATATATATATATATATATATAACTGCATTTTGTGTCTTTAACATTGTTGTTTTGATCAGTTATAACAATTATGCTCATCTAAGTATATGCAGTTTACATCTTTAAGAAAATTTATCTATAGACTTCTGCCGGTCCGTGAAACCTTATCATTATTTTTGCCGGTCTGAGAAACCTTATCTTTATTTTTTACTGGTCTGCATGTGTGAAAAGGTTGAAGACCACTGCTTTAAATGATATTCATAAAGCAATAGTAATCTTTAATGATGTTATAACAAATATCACGAATAAATTGATATCCCTGTCTTAAACTAAAATTAGTAAAAATAAATATTGTGTTTAGTTTTATACTAAACTTATATTAATTGCAATAAAAATAGGAATTATAAATTATATAATAGAACAAAATCAGTGCTTTATTTGACCAGTTTTGTTAATTTTAGGAAATTGTTTTCATGTGGAAAAAAATTGGTCACCATTAGTATATTAATAATATGCAGAAAAAATATTAAATATGCCTGAAAACAGTTTGGTCATGTGTTAAAGATTTTATTGACATTAAATTTAAATCATTGAATAATGTTTCAAGTAACTCTTAAAATGTAGAAACTTTTAGAAAACATTTTTTTTTTGTAATCACATTAATAATTCTGCAGCTATATGTGAGGAAACCATAACTTTTTTATTGCTAGTTTATAATAGGATTTCATATATTATTCAGATATGCTATTAAAGATATGAGGTAATAAATCTGTTTCTATTGATGATATTTCTATGTTCATTATTAAGTGTTGTAAAAAGTGCATTGCAACTGGTTTAAACCATATTTTTACATTATCTTTACAAAAATCTGATTTTCATGACATATATAAATTATCTAGAGTTATTTCATTTTGGAAGAATGGTATAAGAATGATCCAAAAACTATAGGCCAATATTAAATATTATTACAAAATTTTTCTAAAGACATGTGCATAATTTTCTATTATTTCAAATTAAGAGATGTATATTTAATTTTTAGCAATGAATTTATTTTAAATAGGTCAGTAGAGACAAATCTAATAACCTATGATTATATAGCTAATTCTATAAATGAACAAAGTTGTTTGTTGTAATATAGTTGTATCTTAGTAAGGCCTTTGATATGACAAATCATAGCATTTTATTATCTAAATTAGATTGTGTGGAACTTTTCCCCTCTTTTATTATGGTGTATGTCCTATTTAACTGATCTCCAAATTACGTTTATTAGAAATTCAAAGAATCTGTGATTTATCACTGTAAATGTGGAATCCCTCAAGGAAGCATTTTAAGACTACATTCATTTGTAATGTATCCTAATGGTATATCCCAAGTTGTTAGCAATTGTAATATTTTAGAATTTGCTAATGATATAAAATTATTTTTTAAAATTGATAATTTATCTGATCATTTAAAGTTGCAAATGCCTATAAATAATAATGTTCTTGATTTGGTATTAAAAAAATCATATATTTATTAATATGAGAAAATATTTGTTGTCTCATTTTGCAATAAAGCATTATCCATTTTTTTTTTCCATTATGCTGTTATTAATAAAATTGTTATTTATAGAAACAATAGGATAAAGGATGTAGATATCTGTTTTAATTGCAATGGTATTTTTTGATCCACAAATGAAATAATTTTTAAATGTAATCGAATTACTGGGAAGATAATAAGGTTGAAGAAGTATTACATAAGCAATCATGTATTTATTTATTTTGTGTAATACTTGTTTTTAAATTAACTATTCATCTGTCGTTTGGAATTTTAGCACAAAATGTTATTTGAAACGACTGCAGTATATAATTAATATTATGTATGTGGGTTTACAATTACCTGTGGGGAGTGAAACATATATTATTTAAAAAAAAATGTTGTATAGTGTAGATGTTAAAACGGTTTACACAAATATAATGTAAAAAAAAATCTATTCCTATTATAAATTATATAATTTTTAATATAACAAAAAATAATGATTTATTTTATATTAAAATATAATCATAATTATTATATAAATTAATCTATTATTAGGATGCTCATGTTGTATAATAAATATGTTTGGGTGTTAATATATTTTATTTGAAATCCCATAATTTCTTAAATCAATTTAAATTAATTCTTGATTTGTAAAAACTGTACAATAATCAGACTATTACTAGTTTGTTGTTACATGCTTAATAATAAAATTGAATTAAATTAACTTCTTATTTATTGTCTATATAAACAATATTGACATATTTTTATATATAATACTATTTGTGTTTATTATTAATATTGTGTTTTGTAATTAGATTTTTTATATATGCCTATAGAATACATTCATTTAAATTAATTGAATTGAATTAAGTTATCATCATCATCGTTGTTGTTGTTGTTATTATTATTATTATTATTATTATTATTATTATTATTATTATTATTATTATTATTATTATTATTATTATTATTATTATTATTATTATTATTATTATTATTATTATTATTATTATTATTATTATTATTATTATTATTATTATTATTGTTGTTGTTGTTGTTGTTGTTGCTGTTATTATTATTATTCAAAAAAAACTTTATTGAACTAAAAAAAGTGTACATTGATTACTATTTGCATAAACATGTTTACTTGCTGGGCATGGAAATTATATCATTGGGTTGATGTATAACACTACACAGATGAAGGAAGAGTTGTAATTTTTATAATGGTCATACATTTAGATATTTAAAGATCACATTTAAATTTTGATTACTTAGATTTATGCAAGTTGCATATGTACATAATTTTAAATGAGAAATTGTACATTAGATTACATGTTTAGTATTGAATGATTACATATGTACATGGTACAAAAAAATCTGTTTTTCTTTTTACAAAAAAATCATATTGTAATCTATACTGTGATAAAACTGGTGTTTTGTATGCAGTGAATTTATACAGGGGCATTTTGTGTTTTTTAGGTGTTTTTGTTTATATTGTTAACGTATTTTCTTACATAAATTTATGCAAATTGAATGGGTATATAAATTTAAATGAGAAGTTATATATTAGTGTACATGTTTATTATTCAATGACTACATATGTATAAAGTACTGAATTTTTTTTTTCTTTTTTGTCTTTTTTACAAAGATGTCTTGATATAATCTATACTGTAATTTTAGAGATATCTTGTATGGTTTCTATGTTGAATTGAGTTCATATAGGTCTATCTGGAGTTTTGTGAGTTTTTAAATCCACTTTATTTATGTTGTTGTTTTTTTTTAATATTGGCATTATTTTGTTACAAGTTAAGTTTATGTGTTTTCTATTGTTTAAAATTTGTAAGTTTGTTTTTGTTGCATTTGGGTAGGTCTTTGTAGAGACTACAATTTTGGTTTTTATTGGAGATAGTTTGGTACCATCTATTTGGTCACCTGACATTGTGGTGGTTATTGTCTTTGATTTTAATGGTGTTAATTCTTTTTGTTGTTGGCTGAAAATTCCCTCAATTTATTTGACTCTTCATATAAAACTATATGAAATTGTCCAACTTTGTTTGTTGATTTGTTATTTTTGAGATTAAACTTAGAGTATTTGCTTTTGGGTTGTCTAAGCTTTGTCTTGATAATAGGGTGGCCACTACACTCTTTGGTTTTATCATTAGAAAATTTATTTATATTATGAAAAAATTATTTAGACAATTCAAAAGTCTCATAGATAACTTATTTTAGATTGTTCAGTTGTTGTTTTTTTTTTACTTGTTTATATATGGTTTGTTGAAATTATATCAGGGTTTTTTTACAGTTTCAGTAATCCTTGTCTTGCCAACAAGCAGTAGCAAGGTGGATGACCCCCATATTGTTTGATTTTATTATTGGAAGATTATTTATTTTATGAAAAATCTGTGATGACAATTAAAAAATCCTCTTAGAAAACTTATTTTAGATTGTTCAGTCTGGTGTATTATCTGTGTGTATATCATTTTTCATTTGAGAAGTCTTAGTTTTGCATTGTTTTTTATTGCTTAAATCTTGGTAATGTTTGTCTTTATAACTAGCAGTTACATGGTTTATCATGATGCTTTTATTATTATTATTATTATTCCTATTGTTGTTGTTATTATTATTTTTATTATTCTTATTCTTATTATTATTATTATTCTGAAAATAAAAGATGCATAAAATTAACACTTAGACAATACAAGAATTTTTTTTAAAATGTAGTGTGAGTTCTAAAAAATGAGATGTTTGTCATACAAAATATTGGAAAATATATATAATCTACTTATTGTGTTATTTTTTTTTGCAGAAAAATATAATGAAAAATTAACTCCATAAAAAATTATGTGTAGGTATATATCAATCAAAAATAAAAACAAAAAAGAAAAATAACAATAATAATAAAAATTTCATACTAATTTAAAAGATGATAATTTAATATAACAAATATAATTTATTTTGGTGCATCACATAAGATTAAGTAATACATTTTATTAATAATTTTTGAATGGCAAACTAATCTTTTTTTATTTAAGAATTAAAAATATTTTTATTTTACCATTGAAGTAACAATTGATGAAATCTCATTTCTCATGCAGTATTAAAGGATTAAGATCTTTATTGAAGATATTTTGGAAATAAAATAACTACATTAGTAATTACATTTTTAAAATTTTGAGCAGTTTATAAATTTCATGTCAATTGTGCAATTCTTTAAAATTATTTTTTACCTCTTCAGAACTGCCTCAAATTTAATTGTTCTCTTTGATGAGACAGTTTGTATGCTTTCAACTTTTGATTTAAGTGTTAAACCATTGGTAGTAATATAAATTCACAAATGAAAAAAAAAAATTCTGTAACAAATTTATCAAATCCTGCTTTAAAATATTAAAATTGTTTTGTAATTTTTTAGAATATCAAAAATCATACTGGTATAATGCCTGCACTGATGTACTACTTATCATTACCACATGATATAGTGATCAGAATATAATGCTTTTCTTTGTTAACATTACACTGGTTTGTAACGTACCAAAAACACAAATATAAAAACATTTAAAATGCATCACATTAAAAGTTTTGAAAGAAAATGTCACATTAAAAATATAATTTCTTGGGCCATGACATATTAAAACACATGCAAAAAAAGTCAAATCACATCATAAATCGCAAATTTTAAAATTATTGAAAAAGTACTTACAACATATAGGCCTCATGGGTAATGATGGGTAAGGGGGAAAATGTAGAATGCATGACACTAAAAGTTGCAAAATGAAATGTGATGTAATAGAACTCTCACATTAAAAATATAATCACTTGGCAAAATGAAATGTTACGTAGTTGCTTGGTCCAATAAATTTAATTAAAATCTAACTAACCTAGTCTTTTGAAATACCTGCTTAGTTTTATTATGATGTATTAATTATTTTGGAGTATTAGAAATACAATTTGTTTGGATTATGCTTATTTTTATTTTTGGATAGTGTTAATATGGATTTTTTTATGCAAATAAATACAATATTAAATATACATAAACTTTCAGACAACATTTCAAAAACTTGCACTGAAATTTAAGTTGATATAGTGTCTTACCAACCTTTCTGCAACAGTAAGTATTTATTTGATGGTTTATGCAGAGAAACAAAAGTGATTCTTGGTCACTATTCCATGTGGAACAGTGTCTATTCCTCTAGATGCCATTAAACAACATATAGCACCAGGATTCTCTATATATTCTGACTGTTGGAGGGCCTACAAAAGTGATGAATTGAATGCTGCAGGTTACCAACATTTCAAAGTACATCACACTTAGAATTTTATTGATCCTTCTACTGGAGCACATACACAAAACATAGAAAGACTTTGGGAGCTAGGAAAATTGCAATATAAAAGAGAGGGGAACCATTTGATATCACCTGGACTCATACATAGCCAAGTTCATATAACAATGATTGTGCCATAATCAAAATGTATTCTCTGCTATGTTGCAAGCCATTAGTATACAACAATTGTAAGTTTACAAATGTTTAAATTGTCGTAATCTCTCCACATCGTATGTTAAATTATTTTTTAATCTGCTGCTATTAGTCTAGTGTGCTGCAATTTGTTTGAATAAATTTCTCTAAATAATTTTGTGGCAAAAGCCTCAAAATTTGAATGTTTTTTTTTTGCGTACATTGAAATTGCATTCTGATGTTATATTTTAAACTCTGATTTGCAGAACTATCTTCTTCAAATAATTGTTTGCTGAAACCTGTTTTTAAATTATGCCATCATTGTTATAGTGTGGACACTTGCCCATGGTGTCTATCTTTTGTAAGTATTTTTTCAATAATTGTAAAATAATAATTTTAAAATGTGCAAGTTATGATCAAATATGTTTTTTTTCTTTTGTTTATGTATCAAATTTATAAAATTGTATTTTTTATGTGTGTGTGTATTGTATTAAGGTTCACCAATTTGGATATTACAAATCCAATTTAAAAATTTGTAGGGAGGTGTTAGTGTTTTATGTATTTCAATTATTTTTTCTACATTTGTTGTAGTTGAGTTATTTTTGAGTATTGTATATTCTATTTTACTTGTTTTGACCAATTTCTGTTTTTTTTTATTTTGTATTTTACTTACTTTTGAGTGATTTCTTCAATAGAAATTTATCACTTGTATGTTTCTTGATGATACTGCAGTGTTGCCTGGTGGTACAGTACAGCATGTTGAACAGTACCAAATTTTTAAATATACTAGATAAATTATTTTTTAATGTAATAGTGTAATATGTTATTTGGAGTAACTGACCAATTTTTTTCTCCAATAAACAACCATTATAAATTCTTACTCTTGATTTAATATTCTTGCTTAACTGCAAAGTAAGTTAAAAGTGTACATACATGATAATACATATGGAAACATAATGGATGAGGTTAATTATATAATTAACATGGATAAAATGATTTTGGCAGAAATGAGTTAATATTAAAAGAAAATATAAATTTATATTTGAAAAGGAACCTTTTAATAAATGTGTTTTCCCCTTTCTAATTTATGGGTCTAAAGACATTTAACAGAAAAATAGTGTAAAAAGTTCGGACTACTGAGTAAAGTATGAAAAAGTGAATGTTAAGCCTAACAAGAATGGATTAAAAATGAAATTTACGGGTGAGAGAAAAATACAGATACTATTTGCATCATTGAATCAATTAATAAACTGAAATAAAGTTGGGGTGGACATATTGCCAGAATAAATGATAATATATGAACAGTTGAAAATTTAACTTGGATTCAAGAGATAGTGAAAAGCCTAAAAATAGATCATGTGATGTGCATAAAAGATGTAAGGACATTTGTTATTGAGATTTGGAGAAGAGAGATTAGAGATTGAAGAAACTGGATGAAACATTGAAGATCCTTATCCTGAAGTAGAGTGATAATTGTTGAAAATGATAATGATTATAATATGAATAATAAAATAATATTTGTACTACTTGAAAACAATTTTCAAGATGTATGTAATTTTGTATTTTTGTATCATATTACACTCTTAGCACAACATATATCTAGTTCTGATAACCATTCATTCATTCAAAATGAATTTAAGACCCATTAAAGTACTAAAGCGAAGTGTTTATCTTGCAGATGATATTTAAAGATAGTTTTTATTATTTTTCTACATCTCTATACATCTATCTATCTGTGTTTTTTTATATCTATCTGAGATATCTGCCTATACATTTCTCTATATATACATAGATAAATAAAAGAATTTTACTTTCTTTTTGTCTACATCTATTGTTTTATGTACTACTCTAACTCACCAACAGTCTATCTATTTGTATATCTATATATCTATGTATTCATTCATCTATCTATCTGTATATCTATCTATTTATTCATTTATATATTTATCCATATGCATATACATATAAAAGTTTTCGTTCTATCTATCTGTCAATTTATCCAAATATGACTATATATTTATCTATATAATCATCTATCTATATATCATATTGGTAACATATTTTTTACGTAACTCACAGCATGATAATAGTATTTTTAAAAACTGATAACAAAAATAAAGGTTAAATAATTATTCACTACAGATAGAAGTTGAAGGACTGACCATTTTTCCATTTTTGGGTTAGATTTTATCTAAAAATAATCGGAAAAAACAATCTGATCAGAATCCTTTTGACATGTTGCTGTGATTTAACAGGTAGGTTTCAAACAACTTTTATGTGCATGGAAGAAGGATGCATGTCCATTACAATAAAATTATTTGTGTTGTAATGGAGTCTTGTGAAAAAATGTTCTAAGTTCATTTATTATTTTAAAAATGATATATATATTATTTCTGTTTCACAGTACATCATCTATCCTTATAAGAAAACAATGCATAGAGAACACGAATTGAAAAATAAAGCCTCGGTTAAATTTAATAGATTACATTTAATCTGCGAGTCAATGACTCTAGATCCTATTATGACGGAGTGATAAATCAAAAAATTAGAAGACATAAAATTAAATAAATATCTTGTAATCATATTTTTCATCATAATGTATTTTTTAATAATAGTTTTGTATATTTTAGATTATAAGACATCTGTAAACATATTCATATAAATATATATTTGATATGTGATAGTTTGAAAATGTATATAGAAGTATAATATATTGTATATATACGCACACATTTTAAATACCACAATAATATAAGGAAAAAAAAAGGATGGTATTTTGATTCTCGAATCTTCGATTAATTTAGATCGATTGTTTGACGTCTTAGTGAATCATCGTTTAACATGTTTATAGATTTACATAAGCATAAGCAGTCAGGGAGTACAATCAACCTATTGATAATAAGTTTATTGTTTGAAGACAGACTGTGATATCACACGTGTTAAAGATTTTTCCACCACATGCAGAAATCGACCTTCCATTAGTATGCACTGACTGGGCGGTTTTAGGGACTCTATAGAATATTTAATGAAAATAATCAATATAAATTGTTCTAAGTCTTTCACTGGGATTAATGTGAGACAATAAATGAAATCACTTAAAGCGAGAGTTTTGAAGTATAAAAGCTGAACAAGATGAAAAACTCATTTTACCACTAAAAGAAACCATCGCGAGTAATAATTAATTTATTTGTTTTTCTGCTAGAATCACAATAAAAAGACGGAAAAAGAATAAAGTACAAAAGTATTAAAAATATGTTGGCCTGAATAGCATTGGTTTGTTTCGAAAATAGAGAAAAAAATAATGGTGCATAATATATATATAACACACACTCATACTTACATATAAATTCATAATTTTATTTTTACTTTCTTATGTCAACAATTTAACTTTTTTGTTATTTTACATTATATATAAGTCATAGTTTTTATTCATTTAATTTTTCACAGAAGATTTTTTCCCCGCCACCTACCGAGAATGGCATGTATTGCATAATAGAGTGTTCGTTGGATCAAAAATTATTAATGGTGACAAATATGTATATAATGGCTACAAATATTCTAGGTTTAATGTTTAATTATGAGTAAAGTAAAGAAATAGCTATGATGGACTGATTGCTAATATATTTTGAAATTAAACCTAACTTATTGTATTAATCAACTGAAAGTTTAACATCACATTTAGCATAACCAAGCACGGTAAATTAATATTACATAACTCCGAGCAAAATAAACATCCTGGTTACAAACTAAAATTTTAATCCTATTCCAAATATACATACAACAATGAGAAAATAATATTAAGTTTACTAAAATTTGAATGATATTTTGATAACTTTTATTTATAATCTTTTTTTTTTTTTTTTTTCAACATTCATAGGATATGTAGATATATTTAAAATAATTTAATACGTATTTCAAAAAGGCTAACATATAAATATCAGAGTCTATTCGTGCAACACCAATGAATGTTTGTTTAAATACGTTAAAACTTAAGTAATAAATGGCGGCTTCATATTTTTTAACATTTATAGATTAATGCCTTATGGAAAGTGGTTACTTCTCTATTTAATTTCATATACATTTAATCATCAAATACCAATCAACACTTAGACAATCGAAATATCAATAATAATCAATAATTTCAAACTGTTGTCAAGACACACATATAAATATATATATGTGCGTGTGTTTGTAATAATATTTAATATTCTGTCACTTTTAATACTAATATAAAGTGCCAAAATAGATAGGGCTACGGAATGGATGGGTACACCAACCAATTGAGCAAGAAAGTTAGAAATATTTTTAAAGAGATAGTGATTAGTATAAATTAATTATTTATTACTGAACAATTTTAAAGAAATTGTAATTAGAGAAATAATAGTGTAATTGTCTATTTTAATCATTAGATGCTTACAAAGTTGAGAGCAAAGATAAAGGCTCAGGAGAATGAAACAGAAAATTTTCTCAGTGAGGAACAACGTAAAGGTCAAGTAGGAGTCTCAAATAAAGATTATAACACCATTACAATGACGTGAGAAATATTTATAAAATTTGAAAATCAAATTAAAGAGATGGCTGAAGAGATTATCATAAAATCTAAAAATAAAATATTAGAATAACTTGAAATTCCAAATAAGGATATGGCCCAACATTTTGAAAAGAAAGATGAAATATTTAAAAAGCTATAGTATAAATTAAAAAGGGATATGATTAGATGAGGGAATAAATTACAAAAGAGTTCTAGATGAGGGGGTGGACTTAAATAGCGAAAAACTTAGCTTCACACTCTAAAATCAAAATGCTTTAGATTTGTCTATATATTTAGAAAGTAGGTTGAAGATAATATGGCTGCTCTTATCTTTATAAAGTTATAATCTTGTGTTAAGGTTTGTAGAGGTCCCTCTCATGGTAAAATTGAGCACTCAAAGTGCATAGTAGTAAGGTTAAAGCCTTATATGTATTTATGCATTTAAAAGAATTAGATGAAGATTTAACTCAGATTGAATATAAAGTTGAAGAGGTATTCCATGAAATAAAGCAAAATATGATTTAGCAAGAAAGCAAAATAAAAATTTTGCATAAGTAGAAGAGATAAAAACAGAAAATCATAGGGCATTAGATCAAGCACATTCAGAAATAACTACTAGTGTTGAAATGTTTGAAAATATGTAGAGATAAAATGTAATAGAGTTTAAAATAATAATAGAGATAGTAAAATCCTTTGTAAAAGAAGTAGGCAATACAGTAAGTAAAAACATAAGTCATTTGAGTAATATTGAATTGGAAAAAGTTAAAATTTAGACTGAGCCACATTGATTAATACACGTGGTCATTAACCAATTTTTAAAAATTAGAATTTTGGGGGGACATGTAAATGAAGCCCATATAGAGTATCCTCATTAGGTTAGGCAGGTATTTTAATATAAATGAATTATGTGAAGAAACTAAAGTAACAATTGCATGCAAACATTTACAAGAGCTTCTCAGGCTTGGTTGGATTCACTTTTTGGTAAACATCAAAATGTTAGTGAATACAAATATGCCTTATTATCAAATTTCTAAATAAAGGACTATCACAAAAACATTAAACACCAAGTATTACAAGAAAATGGACTATTCTCTTTATTTTTTGAAGCCAAGTAATGAAACTTGGGGCTTTAATAGCCAGTCAGTTATCCACGTAGTAAATTATTAGAATGAGAGACAGATTTCCCTAATATACAGAGCAGATGCTGATTGGCAAGGAAAGAAAAGTTGTTGATAATATAGCAGAATTATTAAACATGTTCAATAGTAATAGGTCCATATGTAATATAAAAGAACAGAATTTAAACACCAACCAAAAGTATTATAGGCAGGAATGCAAACCATATGTAAATTTGATAGAATATAGAAGTATAAAAATTCATAATATGGATAAAGAAAGAAACAAAATTCCACTGGCAACACAGATAGGGACTAGAGTCATTTCCAGTCATCTAATACTAGTGGTAATATTCCTAAAAATATCTGGAGATGAAAGTATTAATACCAGTATTAATTTAGAAAGACTATTCTCCTCAAAGACCCAAGATCTGATTAATGAATTTATATATGAAAAATAAAAAGTAAATATTACAGAAAAAAATTTTTAAATGATAAAAAGACAAATTTCTATATTCTACCATAATAATTATTACAATTATTAATAAATAACAGTAATGTGATAAATGTATGTTAATCAGTTATGATGAATAAATTGTTGAATAGGGTGAAGTTTAGTTTGAAAGGTTATAGTCTGTGAACGAGATGTAAATTGAAAATTATTAGTGTGAATAAACCATTTCTCTGCAGAGATAGATACATGGCAGGTGTGGTCTTGTTCTTAAGCCTTCCCATTTAAATTGTTAGTCAAGTACTAGTTGAAAAATATTCTAAGCCCACTGCAGAGTAGGTAGTAGAGAGAAATATCCAGCATACTGGTAAATAGTGAATAATAGTAGTGATCAGTGATGTTTTCGTGACATAAATAAAGCTATATAAATCAAAGTTCCCTTGTTATCAGCCATATCTCACATGATTTGCCCTTTGATGCAGTTTCTGAAATGGGATATTTTTAGATTTTTATATATTCATGGTAATTTTAAACAGAATAATCACAAATATAATGCACAAGCATTGAAAGTATATTTGGATCAATGAAATCCAATACAACATATAGAAACTCTGTTTTGGCACTTTATATATATATATATATATATATATACTTCAAACCCATATATATATATATATACTTCAAACCCATCCTTACATGTCCACAGTAGTAGGCTAAACCCATTAAAAAAAGTTGAGCTGAAATAATACGTTAAATACCTAAAATTTAATATTATGTGCAAACATACATATAAATGCACACACATATGAAGTTTGTTTGATAAGCACAAACCAAGCTAGTGCTGAAATAAAATAGATGCTCTTTTCTAATTAAAAGATCATCTTAATCTTAGAAAACTCATATATATATATATATATATATATCAACAATGACTTGTTTGTTGATGTGTAAAATATTACTATGTAAATTTATTGCATAGTCTTCTTATGTAACATCAAGAAACAATAATTTATGTAACAATGGGTATTTAAAGTGATACCAAAGGAAGGTGAAAATGCAAGATTGCTAAACAATGGAAACACAGTGGAGTATAACATCAAACCCAAATCATTTTCATTTTCTTTCACATTTTATCAAGTGTTATAACAACAGAAAATAGCAAATAGCTTAATTTTAAACACTAATGTAATGGATGATGTGTTAAAAGATATTATCTATTCTGCATATGATTTTGAAGCACTGGGAATTGGAAAAATATTGTTATCAACATTTGAAATGATAAAAATCAGTAACTTTAGCAATGTAATCAAAGGATTAAATTAATTCTATAGTGATGATCAAAGACAGAAAACTGCACAACCAATGAAAAAAGAGGAATGTTATATATAGCACATAATGATAAGTGATGATATAATACTTTTCTTCATATAAATTCACTCAATACCAATCATAAGCTGAGGAAAATTTAAATCTTTTTTTTCATTAGCAACAATGTATATTGGCTAGATAAACATGCCATAGGACTGGGTGCTGTCTTAATTGCCAAAGAGAGCATGATGATGTAACTCATTCATATAAATAATACCTAGAAAACTGCCTAAACTGAATTGTCTAAATGAATCTCAAAAGGAGAGTAATGTCTGAAATGGAAATGACATTGCCTGAGCATTACTGAGGAATCTAGAAAATGATTGGAGTAATCATCAGAATGGAATACATCCATAAAGTCATTGATATTTGAATTATAAACTTTAATTAGATAGATACAAAATCAAAATTATCATGTTGTATTTTTTTTTTACTTCATACATTTGTAGATTCCTGCTCTTATTATTCCAACAATTAAAAGTTTCAGCATGGTTACAATTAGAAGAGTTTATTCTATAAGAAGCAACATCATGTGTGGTGAAAGTTTATTAAGCTAGAAAATGTTTTTATTTATTTTTTCTTTGTAAATAAAATTTAGGTAAATTATGTCCATAGTGACTTTACTTTCAATCATCATCAACAACATATAATATGTTTTTGAGGTAAAACTTTTCATGCTCTTCCACATTAATTTGCAATCACTAAGACAGGATAAAATTTACATTATTTGTTTATAAACTAATAATCAGCTTTCCATGAAGTCTTTGTGAAAAAATACCCAATCATTTAAGTATGGGCAAATCTTAAGTACTGGACAAGAGTGGGAAGATATTTCCCAATCACTTTAAATTACTTTTACTATGTCTGAATGAATGATGCCTGTGAAATTTACTAGAATTAATTATACATCATTCTTAAATGAAATTAAACATATGTAAATGAGATATTTATTTTTATAGCATGATGTTTTTGAATTGTAATAAACTAATAAACAGATTTCCAAGCTAATGCGCATGTGCTTTGTGATCTTAGCAATAAATGAATACTCTCATTTTCCAATACAATTAGCTTGAAAAGCTGATTATTAGTTTATTGCAATTCAAAAACATCATACTATATAAAATAAACATCTCATTTACATGTGTTTAATTTCATTTAAGAATGACGTATCATAAATTCTAGTAAATTTTGCAGGGGTCATTTATTCAGACATGCTAAAATTAATTTAAAGTGATTGTTTAATATCTTCATGCTCTCATTTCCAGTACTTAAGATTTTCCCATATTTAAATGTTTGGGTTGAAAGAATAGGTGGATTCATTCTATTCTTTCACAAAGACTTTATCTTGTATGGAAAATGAGAGTATTCATTTATTGTTAAGATCCACAAAGTGCATGTGCCTTAGCTTGAAATACTGATAATTAGTTTATTACAATTCAAAAAAAATGTGCTATATAAAATAAATATCTCATTTACATATTATTTGTTTATGTTTAACTAACAATTGTTACATTTAGTTTTTCAGTGCGAACAATTAACATTCTTGGATGAATGTCTCTTTTCTATCAATAGTATGAACTAGTACACAGGGAAGGGGGATCCCATAGAAGATCTCTTCATCAGAAATTGGATCATGGAGCTACTAGACACATAATAAAATCTTGCAAATAGATAGTTTTGTGGTCATTATGTTGATGAAATTATATTTTTTATTTTGCTTTTAGTTAATCATTGATTTTGTATATATGAGTCTCTTGATATATATCTACCATGGGGAATGGGTTGGTATAATGAATAATTTAAGTACTGAAGTGGTTCAGATGCATATGGAACACAGAGAAGCACATCATTTGCTATGTGAATAGAATTTCAATTTTTATATGTTATTAATAAAATTTGTTAATGTGTTTTAAATCAAATTGGTCTCTGGTTTATCAGACTTGTTCATATACTCATTCATTAAAACACATAACACCACAATAGGGTTGGACGTATTTTAGGCCATCAAAACTGAGTTGCTACATAAAGTAAATTCACCCCTGAAGAGTGTCAAAGACAATATTCTCCCTGACCTCGAGAAATAAGGTATAATGGAATCGGAATGAGGAGCGAATTCTGGATGAACTAGCCTAAATTATATCTAGATTTAATGAGTAAATCAAGAGCTAGTCCACTGGAGGTAGATATGATCATTGGTTAGTTATTTTATCGTGTCATTCTCAATATCCTACCAGATGACTCTAGGTCAATCCATAGTCAGATGTGTTCCCTCTTTTCTGGTGGAAAAACCAGACCGCTACAATATATGTGTATATGTATGTGTTTTGAATTATGCATATATATATATATATATGTGTGTGTGTGTGTGTTTGTATATATATATATAAAGCACAGCTACCAACTTTCAAATTAATAAATCTATTTGCTATGAATATCATATATTATTTTTCGACTTTGTCAACGAGTTCTATTTAAATCTTATTTATGTTTAATTTAATTAAAAAGAAAAACAAAAGATAAATTTACTACTACATTTTTTTTTAAAAATACTTGGAGTAATTTAGAGACAAAGAAAAAATAATTTTGAAGTAATATAGTTGTCATAAATTTTAAATGAAAATATAAAGCTATAAGACCACCTTAAAAGCAATTGTCCTCTCACCGTTTCTCTGAATCTCACGAATTAAGATTGTATAATATTTAGTAGTTTTTCTTTGAGTTCATGCATTCATTATTAACATATAAATTCCTTTCAAATCACATTTTTATCTTTTAATATTATTGTTCACATCAGTATATATATATATTACATTTTCCTATTACAAACTTTTTACATTTTATTTTTTCTGCATCCATTGATTTTAAAAATACCAATAATTTTTTAAACACAAGAGATACAAAAAAGTAAATAGTAAATAGTTTGTAATAAAAAAGTACAGAAAAAACATACTTACTGACGTTAAGATAAATATTAAAATAAATAAAGATATGGATTATATAAATAATTTTGTATTATCTCCTTATTATGTATTGTGTATTATAACAGGTATAAGCAAGATCTTTAATAACAAAAACACATAATATTTATTATATATTTTCAAATTTTCAAGAGCCATAGACTAATTTTGGTGGGGATGACTCAGACCATCAGATGTTAAAATACTTTTTATTAACACATAATAAAAATTTATTATAACATTTATCTTTAGAGCATTTACAAAATAAACTATAATAATATCAATATATTCTATACTACTATAATTTATTGGCTGCAGAAAGGAGTTTGCTATTAACTGAAAGGAGACCCTTTGATTCCTCTTGGAGGCCTTAAAGGAACCGAGCAGGGCAAATTCCTAATGTCCACTCCATACGTTCTTGTCGTTGCAGCTGTTATTACTATGTGATTATTCATATAGTATACGAACATGGATGGGCTGCTCACCAACACGCATTAGCCAGCGTGGTGAGTTTATTGGCTTTTTACCTCTGAGTTTAAGATCAAGAAACACCGTGGTCTTTCTTCTCAGTGCCTGATAAGACAGAATGAATGTTTGTGTAAATGATAAATATTTTTCCAATACATATATACAATTATGACAGACAAAAATAAAGCATGGCCCTTATTCCCAGGAGGCTGTAAAGTCACCAACCAAGGCAGCGGTTGGTGGCTGAAGGCAGAGGGTGCTAAGGATCCCCTGATTGTGGACCCAGGCTGCCATTTGATGATGACTTTTTATTTAGGTACTTACAACTGCAGATCACTTTCAAGTGAAGGAATATTGCAAGAATTAGAAGAAGAACTGTCATATTAAATGGGACATTATTGGACTTTGTGAAGTTAGAAGAAAAGGAGAAGAAACAATTGATTTAAAAAGTGGACATATACTCTATTATAAAGGCACACATATTGGAAATACAAGTGGAGTAGGATTCATTATAAATAAAAAGTGGAAGAACAATATTGTGGAGATTGATGGTGTATCGGACAGAGTGGCAATATTAGTTATACAACTTAATAGCAGATACCAAATGCAGATAATTCAGGTTTATGCCCCAACAAGTTCTCATAGTGATGAAGTAGTAGAATATTTTTATATGGATGTACAAAAGGCTTTTGATCTGAGTAAACAACATTTTAAAATTGTTATGGGAGACTTTAATGCTAGAATTTGTAGACAAATGAAAGATGAAATTGCTGTAGGTAATTTTGGTTATGGTAATAGAAATGAGAGAGGACATAGACTTGTGGAGTTTGCAGAAAAAGAAAAACTTTATATTATGAATTCATTTTTTGAGAAAAATGTTAAAAGGAAATGGACATGGAAGCATCCAAATGAAGGTACAGCAGAATTGGATTATATTTTGACTAACAGAAAATACATATTTCAAGATTGTAATGTTCTTAATAAATTTAACACAGGAAGTGATCATCGATTAGTAAGGTGTAAGTTACGTGTTAATGTAAAACTAGAGAGACAAAAATTATTAAGAAAAACAATATTTACAGTTGATATTCCTAATCTTCAGAAACATTCTAATGATTTTAAATTAGAACTTTCAAATAGGTTTCAAGTGTTAGGAGATTTTGAACATGATACAGATTTGTATGAAATTAATATGAAAATAACCGATACACTTTTACAAACTGCAACAAACATAGCTGGTAGAAAAAAGCAGCAATTGACTAATAAAATTTCTACTGAGACTAGAGAATTTATGAAAAAAAGAAGGAATATGAAGATATACAAAAATGATGTATTAAAAAGAATTGAATATCTCAAATTTTGTAAAATGGTATGGAAAAGAGTTGAAAATGATATAAGAAAGTATAACTGTGAAATAGCAAGGAAAGCTGTAGAAGAAAATAAAAGTCTCAAAAATGTTAAACAACATTTTGGTATTGGTAGGAAATTTATATCTGCAATAAGAAAAAAGATGGAATTATTACTAAAAAGAGAGATGACATCATGAAATTGGTAGAAGATTTTTATCAAGAATTATATAGTAATAAAGAACAAGTACCTCCTATATCTATTACATCTTCCGAATTGCCCAGAATTTTAAATGAAGAAGTGAGACATGCAATTAAATGTATGAAGAAAGGAAAGGCTCCAGGAAATGATGGAATTATAATTGATATATTAAAAGAAGCAGGTGAAGAAATAGAAACAATTTTAGCAAAGTTATATACCAAATATCTAAATGATAAAGATGTACAGGAAGATTGGAAGAATGCAGTAATAATATTAATATTTAAAAAAGGTGATAAAGTAGATATTAGAAATTACAGACCTATCAGCCTTTTATCAGTTTTATATAAAATTTTTACAAAGATAATTACAACTCGTCTACAGAGAACTTTGGATTTCCAACAACCAAGAGAACAAGCTGGATTTAAAAGTGGTTTTAGTACAATAGATCATATCCAGGTATTGAGAGAAGTCATAGAAAGGACAAACGAATATGAATTGTCATTATGTTTTGGATTTGTAGATTATGAAAAGGCATTCGATTCTATACACATTTCTTCAGTGATTAAAGCATTGGATCATCAAGGTATAGATCCAGGATATTGTCATATTTTAAAGAATATTTATAAAAATGCAACAGCAACAATTAGATTACATAATGATACTGGAAAAATCAACATTGAGAAAGGTGTAAGACAAGGTGACTCCATATCTCCAAAACTCTTTACAGCAGTGCTGCAAAAAGTATTTTGTGGATTAAAATGGGAAACTAAAGGAGTGAAAGTAAATGGAGAGTATTTAAGTCATTTAGATTTCGCAGATGATGTAGTTGTTTTTGCAAATAATGCTTCAGAGCTGCAGGAAATGTTGCAGGAGTTAGCAGATGAAAGTAGAAAAGTAGGACTTAAGATAAATGTTAAAAAGACTAAAGTAATGTTTAATCCATTTGCTCAAAATATGAAAATAAAGATTGATTATGAAGAATTAAAAGAAGTTAACAGTTACAAATACCTTGGTCAGATTATTAATACAGATGGAAACATAATGGAGGAAATTAATCATAGAATTAAACTTGGTTGGAGTGGTTTTGGTAGAAATAACTTGATACTAAAAGGAAATATGCCTATGTGTTTGAAAAGGATGGTTTAACAAATGTGTTTTACCAGTTTTTACTTATGGATCTGAGACTTGGACACTTAATAGAAGAGCAATACAGAGACTTCAGACCACTCAAAGGATTATGGAGAGATGTATGTTGGGAGTAACAAGAAGAGATCGAAAACGCAATGTATGGGTAAGACAACAAACAGGTGTTACTGACCTTATTGAAAAAATTAAAAGATTGAAATGGAGTTGGGCTGGACATATTGCTAGAAGAGATGATAATAGATGGACAATTGAAATTTTAAACTGGATTCCAAGAGATTGTAAAAGACCCAGAAAGAGACCACATGTGAGATGGATGGATGAAATAAGAAAATGTGCAGGGGTGTTGTGGAGAAGAAAAGCTAAAGATCGGAGAAGATGGATTAAACTTGGAGAGACCTTCATCCTACAGTGGATTGATAATGGTTGTTGATGATGATGATGATGACTATAATTTATTAGTATATAATTTATTAGTATAAAAGTGTATTAAAATAATAATAAAATCCAATATTTATATATTGTCTTAGAAGTAAAGTATAATAGTTTAGGGAATTACGTGTGAATCACAAGCTGCAGTTTGCCATTATAAATGTGTATATGCATATTTTATTAAATGATTCTGAGAAAGTGGTAAAAACATAAGAAATATTTGGAAAAAAACGATTTTACGTATTATTATACAACCATTTATTATTGTTTCTATCATCATAATCATTATTATTATTCTTACTATTATTTATTATTAGAATTTTTAATAAAATGAAGCCTTGTATTATAAACATTCACTATTAGATAAGCAAAAATAAAATAAAATGTTAAATAATTCCATAGAAGCAAAAAAACTGACAAACCAAAAAAATATACATCCAACATTTTTTATTAAAAAGAAAGTACATCAATAGTCAACTATAACTTGTTAAGGATACTTTATATTGATATAATTCATATTTTATGTCTACAATCATGGATTTGTAGCTCACTCTCTGACATCAGTCAACAATTAAGATGATAGTTGGCAAATTCATACCTTCTTAAATATGATGGTGTAATTTGTCCATCATGACTATAAATGTGAAAAAATATAATCACTTATATTCTTAGGATATAATGCAACCCTCCTAAGATCTAGATGTAGGGTTCTCAGATCCAAGGCTTTTCACTGATGAAGTTCACAAGCCAGAAACTAGTCTTGGGATATTGGTTGAGTAGGCACTAGATGCAGATTTTATGCACAAGCCTTCTGGCATCCAGTGATTACTCTGGCTTGCACTGAGTGGCAATACATATAGAGTGTTTTGCACTTTTAATATCAGCAAGTACAAGAGATGGTGATCATGTGATATTTATTGGCTTAAAGTTAATCCTGCCTAATAAGATAATAGTGGCTATGATGATTAAAGAACCAAAGTCATCAAAATGTATGGGTACTCAACTGAGTTCAGACCTATATGGCTATATAAGCTAATAAGTGTGGATTAAAAATATTATGGTGTTTTCAATTTAAGACTCATAGTTTTATAGTTAAATAGAGATAAAATGTGGCTGCTGGAGGGTTGCATTAGATCCTAAGATCTAGGCACAGTGCTCTCAGATCCAAGGCTCCTCACTGATGAAGGCCACAAACCAGAAACTAGGTTGGGGATATTGGATGAGTAGACACTACATGGGAATTTTATGCACAAATCTTCTGGCATCCATTGATTGCTCTGGCTTGCATTGAGTGACTATATATTATGCCTGTTTTAATAACAGTTATAAGCAAGCATAATAAATCGTGATCATGTGATTTTATTGGCTTAAAACCAATCCTATCTAATAGGATAGTTGTAGCTATGGTTACTAAAGAAACAAAGTCACCAAAATGTATGGGTACTAAATTGATTTCAGACCTATATGATAATTTAAGCTAATGAGCTTCGATTGAAAATGTTATGGTGTTTTCAATTTAAGATTCATAGTTTTGTACTTAAGTAAAATGGCAATACATATAAAGATAGAGAGTTTTGCCTGTTTTAATCATTTTAACATTCTGTAAATTAGGTCTTTGTCTGAACTTCTTATAATCAATGAGAATGCAAGAATGAGTTAGTTGAGTTCATTCCCAATCCCTACATATATAACAGCAATTTGACTGTTCATAAAAAAAATTAAAAGTGATTTTTTAAAAATGAATTTTAATTAAAGCTTTTGACAGTTTTAGTGAATTTTTCTATGGAAGTATTCATTCTGTTCAATACATAGATGCTTCATCTCTGATATATATATATATATATATATATATATATATATATATATATATATATATATATATATATATATATATATATATATATATATATTTTGCACATTTACTAAAGTGACTCAAACTTCCACTATCCATGTATAACTAGTTCTCATCAGTTAATCAAGTTATGTAAACACTAAATTGCTATTTTTAGAACATTAACCTGTCACTAGCAGATAACTCATTCACATATAAATAGTACATCTAGAAAATTAATATTTATCACTTAAATAATTTAATCACTAATACAATAAATGCATAATTTAAAATTAAATACCAAGATCATTTATCACTATAATTATTTAAAGATACTGTTCTGTTCTATCATGTCAGCCACTTGATGGCATTGATGCTAAGCAAAAACACATAGATATAATGTTCTTGGCCAGTGATTCTATAGAACTATTGATTTTATTTTTGGAATAGAAAATAAAAATAAATTATATTACAATTTATACAAAATTAAAAAATTCAAACAAAATATAATAATGAAAATGGACTTTTGGACATTTAGGGACAGTAATTAATCAGAGACTGGCTTTTTTGTTTGTATGTGTAGATAAAAATTATGTTACTTTCTAATAGCAAATAATAGTGCATTATAGATGTTTTTGGACAGCAATTAAATAGAGACTGGCTTTTGTGTGTGTGTGGATATAAAAGTTACTTTTCTAAAATAAAAAATGACACTAAATTTTAGCCTTTTTAGGACATTAATTAATACAAAAACTGTGTTTTGAAATCAAAGTCAATTATATTACAACTTCTACAAAATTTTAAAATCTAAGCCAACATTGATTTTTTGGGACAATAATTAATCAGAGACTGGTATGTGTTTAGATAAAAAGTTAAGTTACTTTTTAATAACAAATAATAGTAAATACAGTGGAAAAGTTATGATACTTTTCTAATAAAAATTAAAAGTAAACTTTTTTGTGGGAAAAGTAAATTCAATTGCAATTTTCCAACTAAAGTTAATAATTATAACAATCTATTAAAATAAAAGCCAACTCCAGTGCCTAGCAATTGGCAATTTTCAGAGTTTGAAGCAGCCATCTTATTTGTCTCAAATGATTTTTCGTGGATACATTACTTTCATCTGGATCTTCAAAATAGTGCTGTGCTGCACAATAAAACCCAATTTGTGAGGGTTATACAGTCCTGATGGAACAGTGATGATATGATTACAACTTTTACAAGATACCTGTAGGTCAGTTCACATGAAAAAAACATTGGACCTGAAAAGTTCAGTTATTTTGACATGATGCAGACAACAAACTCTCACATGATATTGTAGCAAAAATAGACAACAGAGCATTATGATAAAGTGCATAAAACAAGCAACTATGGCAACCAGTGAGGACATTTTTCTGTGCTTTTAGCATAGAAAGAAGCCACAGGGATATCTAACAGCCAAGAAAATTGACTCTTTCTGTGTTTTATCATAGAAAGAAGGCTATTGTGCATGTCTGTGGCCACAGAAATGGAATATTTATAGAAATGTAGCTGGAAATAGTGTCATCAAGTGGCTGACATAATAGAACAGAAGACTACCAATTTAAAATACAACTAGCTTACTTTACTAATAGAAATGGTTTGATAAAAATACTAAAAAACAATTATGAGACTCAACATAAAGCATTTAGCAGGATATACAGTTAGATTATTATTAACAATATACCCCTAAAGATATACTCCCAATAACATAGGAAATACATCTCTTCATGATAATAGTTTTTTATATAAAGTTTATTCTGTTCATCAAAGAGGACATAAATTTCATGGATAACATCACAATAAAATTAATTGTTTCATAAGGTAATTCTTATATTTAAAATTTCTTCATTTATCCAGGTTTTAATAAAATTATAGCAGAGTAGATTATTTTAAAACCCTTCCCTCTGAGACAAATAATTATTTTGCTTTAAAATTATTTTTCATGTATATACACATCCATCTGATAATAACTTTTAATCATACACCAAGCATGCAATGGGCATTTTTAATTGTGGCTTCAAGTTACACTAAAATCAGAAATTTTTTACATTATAGTAGTGAATTTATGGTCATTTTAAAGTTGAAAATACAATAACATGCTGCCCTCTCTAGAATTATTTTACAAGTAAAAAAACAATAATATTTAAATTTAAAGCTAAAACAATGGGAGAAAGTAAACTTTCCATGGTGGTGATTGGTTGTCTGTCATTTTCAACAAAAGAAAGTGCTTGTTAACAATTTTGACAGGTCTAAGTTCTTTGGTTTGATTTTCAAAATGAAAATGTAAATTTTAGAGTATTTTTTTTCATATTTTTTTACATATTATAAATTATTTTGATAAAATATGCTGTCGAATAATAATTAAAATTTTAGTACAAATTCTTTACTTTTATATAAATGAAATTGAGAAAGATATCAATGACATATGCTGCATTTTCTAATAAGTAATGGATGTTCATTTCATGTTTTCTGCTATAGATTATTTTTATAATTATAAATAAAAATTTAATTTTAGAAAAAACTTTCATTCACTTTCATAATCTGACAAATAATTAATTATATTTTTACAAATGAAACTAAAATAAATATAATATTAAAAGATGTTGAATATATTTTTACCGTTGATGCTGTAATTAACCAATCAGTAGTTTAGAACTTTAATTCACTAGGCCAATAAGAATTTGTACCAATTTAAAGGTTAATACACAATTATTTTAATTTTTAATTTTTTTTTTTCACATGTACATATTCACTTGATAATCACTTGTTTTTATGTTTAAACATTAAATCAATATTTTTTGTGAATTAATATGCATTTAAAAACATTCATAGTCAACTTCTTATTTAGAATATAAATAAAAATATTGTTATGTTATTTTATAAGCAATTTATCTTCACTTGCACATCATTTAAAAAGTATTTAATATTCATTTAGTCTCTTTAAAGATTAGAAGCTGTATTATAAATGACATTCCCAGATGACTGGTAGTAAATTTGTAAATGTAAAGTTCATTTTCATGCTTGCACACATTTTTTTCTTAAAAAACATGTAAACTTCAAATATTTTTTAATGATTCTCATTAAGTGAAAATAAGTATAAAAATTCCATAACAGTCTATACTTATGAGAATTAATCATTAAGATAAATGAAAATTGTCTTTTCATCACAACAATACACATACAATTAATAATAAATTTCTTACAACTTCTATATGTGATTTTCTCTTATAGTATGACACAATCTTTGGCATTGTTTCCTCATTATTGGTACATCAGTTGGATAATTTATTTTGTTTCTCTTAATTATCAAGGTTTCATTAAGTTTCATACAAATTACTAACAGGAAATGCTAGATATTTTATTCCTTGGTAAAATGAATTAAATTAACTTAACTATTATAAATCATTTTATAATACATTTTTGATACTTTACTTTTAGAAAAACAAAATATTAAAAAAATATATATCTTTAAACTTACTTGATTGAAAAAAAAAACACATTAATTATTACTGAATGACTGACTAACTTATTGAATTACTGAATAATTACTGACCACTCAACAGCTTTATTTATAGTTTTTATTTCTTATCATTTGATTGGATACTTCAATTTTTTTCAGACAAGATAATTTATATATAAAATAATTTTTGTCTATTTTTTCTTAAAATAATTTATTTAATTAACTTTTATATTAAAGACATTTTATTTAAAACTTCATTTAAATATAATATTAAAATACATTTTTAAATAAGAAAACTATTTGTGTTAATTGAATTTTAAAATATTATTGAAACAAATTTTAACACTAAGTTTGCTACATTTTCTACAAAATAAAAATAATTTGCAACATTTCTTAAGTATAATTAATAAATTACTTGTAGCAAACGGGAACTAAAATAGTTTAATTTATCCAAAACGTATGTGCACAAAAGATGAATACATACACTGCAGACATTATGACATTAATCTTATTATTTGAAAATAATTACATAAGAATTATTTAAAATATATTACAAAACTTATAAATTATGAAATTTTATAGCCAAAATTTGCCACTTTAACATTATATCCTTACCTTGCATACTATTAACTAATATTAAACTATAATTATAATATTATGTTATTAATTTTACAAGTAGGTTTAAATACTATAATGTTAAAATAGTTTAGATACATTTTTAGTCAATTATTCAGTTTATTTCAACTTGTTTTAAGTACAGAAATAATATACAATTATATTGATTAATAAGTTTATTTTTGTTATATAAAACTGACTGTTACATATTTTTAATGGAGTGTGGCAAATAGCATGGCCACGGTTATTCCCCTACATCTATTAAAAATTAATTTTATAAACATTTATTTTATAAAACTTCTATTATAAACTTATCCATTTATTTGCCAAGACTCTGCTTACTTACTGTGACTCCATCACTTTAAAATCAAATATTTATGTAATCATATTATCTATATTTTTGTTTAAACAAAAATTATTCCAATTAATACTACATTATTCAACCAAACAACACAAATTCAGAGTCACTAATACTAACTTTACCTACCAATACATTTTTACCACTGAAAAGTAATGACTAAAACTAATAGCAATAAATATGCCTCTTACTCCCTTATGGTGTAGCAAACATGAATACATTTTCTCCTGTCTTGTTATCATCTTATAGGGTTTGAAAATAAAACCCTAAAATATATTAAGTCTTGTAATTATATTAATTAACACTTAAGAAACTTTAAGAGAAGACCAAAGCATATGCACAAGAGTTGTTAGGATATAATCTAATCTTTCTCATAACATTTTTTAAATATCCCCTCTTTCTCAACATTTCATTGCAATAATCTGCTCACCAATTTAAAACTCTTGATAAAGGATAATAATGTTTATTTTTAGGTTTTATTTGAGCTACATTACTTTTCAAAATAATTTTATTTGCCAAAACAATTGTTTAACATTGATAATAATAGTAAGTTCTCAGGGTTCTTTATTAAATATGTCTAAAATTAAAATTTTCACTCTTTTATTATATTGGTGAATTATTAAACAATGAACAACATCCAATTAAAAATATGTGACACACTCTTATCCTTAATATGATGTCTACCTAGTTTAAATAATAATAATAACAACAACAACAACAACAACAACAACAACAATAATAATAATAATAATAATAATAATAATAATAACAACAACAACAACAATAATAATAATAATAATAATAATAATAATAATAATAATAATAATAATAATAATAATAATAATAATAATAAGAAGAAGAAGAAGAAGAAGAAGAAGAATAAGAATAATAATAATAATAATAATAATAAGAAGAAGAAGAAGAAGAAGAAGAAGAAGAAGAAGAAGAAGAAGAAGAAGAAGAAGAAGAAGAAGAAGAAGAAGAAGAAGAAGAAGAAGAAGAAGAAGAAGAAGAAGAAGAAGAAGAAGAAGAAGAAGAAGAAGAAGAAGAAGAAGAAGAAGAAGAAGAAGAAGGAAGAAGAAGAAGAAGAAGAAGAAGAAGAAGAAGAAGAAGAAGAAAGAAGAAGAAGAAGAAGAAGAAGAAGAAGAAGAAAGAAGAAGAAGAAGAAGAAGAAGAGAAGAAGAAGAAGAAGAAGAAGAAGAAGAAGAAGAAGAAGAAGAAGAAGAAGAAGAAGAAGAAGAAGAAGAAGAAGAAGAAGAAGAAAGAAGAAGAAGAAGAAGAAGAAGAAGAAAGAAGAAGAAGAAGAAGAAGAAGAAGAAGAAGAAGAAGAAGAAGAAGAAGAAGAAGAAGAAGAAGAAGAAGAAGAAGAAGAAGAAGAAGAAGAAGAAGAAGAAGAAGAAGAAGAAGAAGAAGAAGAAGAAGAAGAAGAAGAAGAAGAAGAAGAAGAAGAAGAAGAAGAAGAAGAAGAAGAAGAAGAAGAAGAAGAAGAAGAAGAAGAAGGTCCATTTGTTCTCAGCCAAGTAAGCATGCTCTAGTTTTTCATGTTCCAAAGGTACTCAAAGTTTAAACCTGGCAGGATAAAAACTTTATCCTGATATACCTTTTTGAATTTCCAATGAGTTGATAATTGTTTACTACTTTTGTATTGCATTTTTCATTCAAAAAGTTAATTAATATCAAGTTACCCAACGATAATTTTGAAAAACAATATGGACACAAAGTAATCACATGACCACATGCTTACCACCAACATTGTCCGCACAGAGTTTCAAAATACAAAGTCCAGTCAAACGTAAGCCAATTTTTAATTTTATTAATTGCAAAGTCACATTTTTGTTTGGAAAAAAAATAATTCAGTTACAAATTTCCTCACAAGTAATTCACTTACTAAATAAACAAGTTAACTAGCTTTGTTTTTTATGCTCAAAAAGAATTAACAATCTTAGTCTAATTCAAGATAATAATATACCTTTAATCAGTTGATTATTACAGTTTTTATTCAAACTTCCAATTGAAATCAAGTTACCTAATGATATTTTTTTTAAAAAGCCATTGCTTGACCAGTGTTTGCCCACAATAATACCAACATAGAGTTTCAAAGTCCAAAGGTCAGTCAGGCATATGTATATTTTAACGTTATTGTAGCAATCTCTAATCTTTGTTTACTAATAAAAATTTGATTTCAAGTTCTCAGCAATTAATTAATTTGCTCACAGTTGAGTTAACAAGCTCTGGTTGTTTATGCTTATAAAGTAGTCAAAACTTTAGGCTGGAAAAAAATATGTACTTTTTCCAATTTCCAATCACTTGATAACTGATTTCCAATTTTCTGTTCAAATCTTCAACTAGAAGTTATTAGATAATTTCAAAAAAAAAAAAAAACATATCACTTCTAACAGCAATGCTGAGCATAACTACCTGTCTAGAATTTGCCTGGACACTAGCCACGAATCTCCTACTTAAATTATATGAAAAGCCTTATTTGGCCACCAACTCTAACACAGCCAGACCCAGAGTCAGAGACCAACCAACTGTAAACTCTAACTCAACAATTGCAAACAGTTCAAACATAGCTGTACCACCAGCATCCTCTGGATATCAGGACACTCTACATATGGATCTCATTCTTAAACTTCATCAAAAGCCTTACTCAGTTCTGACCTCTAGCACAAAGACCCAGAGTCTGACCAGCCTACCACAAAGTCCAAACTTAACAATTGCAACCAATTCTAACATAGATATGCCATCATATCCCTCTGCAACACTCATCTATTAAAATTCACCTGAAAATAGGCATGGCAATCCCACCATGTCTCCCACCCACACCAACACCCTCCCCAACCCACATTACCAATGAAACCAAGAGAAAGCCTGGTAACCCAAAGAAGATACCCTAAAAAATAAAAATACTGACATTGATTTCACAATGCCAGGCCAGACTTCACAGATAATTGCCACACTACCATGGAAATTTCTAGTCTTCATCTATGTTACCAACACAACTCAACCACACATAGAACTAAACATGGATTGCATCTGCAGATACAGTAGTCTAGACCATGTAAAATTTATGCAATCTTGTGTAAACCAATAAACCAACTTTTACATATGTAAAACTACAACTACAGACTACCCATGTAACCACAGCAATCTAAGCTATGTAAAACCATTCTAACTAATCCACAGCATAAATAAACTTTTACATAAACCTACACCTATGGATTCTCGATGAAACCATGGCAATCCAAGTCAAATAAAAACCTTTGTAACTAATCCACAGCAGGACATTTTTTTTTTGTAATCTCATGTAAATTAATAAATCAACTTTTATATATGTAAACCTATATCTATGGATTCACCATGTAACCACAGCAATCCAAGTTATGTAAAACCATGTAACTAATTGACAGCATGTAAAAATTCCTGTAATCTTGTGTAAAACAATAAATCCATTTTTATATATGTAAACCTACAACTACGGATTGCCTATGTAAACACAGCAATCCAAGTTATGTAAACTCTTGTAACCCTTTAAGACAAATAAAGCTTATCATTGAAACATAATAATAATAATAATAATAATAATAATAATAATAATAATAATAATAATAATAAGAAGAAGAAGAAGAAGAAGAAGAAGAAGAAGAAGAAGAAGAAGAAGAAGAAGAAGAAGAAGAAGAAGAAGAAGAAGAAGAAGAAGAAGAAGAAGGAGAAGAAGAAGAAGAAGGAGGAGAAGAAGAAGAAGAAGAAGAAGAAGAAGAAGAAGAAGAAGAAGAAGAAGAAGAAGAAGAAGAAGAAGAAGAAGAAGAAGAAGAAGAAGAAGAAGAAGAAGAAGAAGAAGAAGAAGAAGAAGAAGAAGAAGAAGAAGAAGAAGAAGAAGAAGAAGAAGAAGAAGAAGAAGAAGAAGAAGAAGAAGAAGAAGAAGAAGAAGAAGAAGAAGAAGAAGAAGAAGAAGAAGAAGAAGAAGAAGAAGAAGAAGAAGAAGAAGAAGAAGAAGAAGAAGAAGAAGAAGAAGAAGAAGAAGAAGAAGAAGAAGAAGAAGAAGAAGAAGAAGAAGAAGAAGAAGAAGAAGAAGCCCCACAACAACAACAACAACAACAACAACAACATAAACCAATTTTATTAAAATAGAATCCATAGAAACTCTTAATTTAAAATAAAATAATCTATTAGAGTGGATAAGGGATTTTATGACCCCTCAGAATATCCTATTAACATCTCTTTTCAAATTCATCTTATAACTTGAAGGTAAATAATTTAGCATTACATTTATAATTGATAATAAACAGCTGTCTTATGAGTAAGCAGGTAAAAACTGTATCACAAAAAGCAGACATCTTTTAATAATTGCATATGGATTAAAATTATCATTTAAGATTCAGTAAATGAATAAACATTTTATTTCATACATGCATTTTTAACATCTGTAGACAATTCTAATAAAGTGATTATTATCTTCAATTTTATGTTCATGTACTCTTAATAACTAATGTCAAATATAATTATATCATTGATTATATCATGTTAAGATTTCTGGATAAGTAGTATGTGATTGGGATAATAATTAAATCTAAGAGTGAATGTTGAATGCATAGAAAATTTTAAACTTTATTTAAACTTTTCAAATACAACCAACTTGTTAATAGTAACACACAAATAGACATCACAGGTCTTAACAACTTGTTTGTATTGGAAAAGTTTAAATAAAGTTTAAAATTTTCTATACATTCAACATTCATTTATAGATGATGGAAATAGTGCAGCATAAACACATCTAATATTGAAATCTTATTTTAGAATAAAAAACATAAAAAGTAAATGATAGATTTTAATACAAACTAATTAAGTATATAGATTTTTTGTTGTTGTTATTATCTTAATTGTCATCCTTTGGTTTATTGCTTTTCTTGATCTCATCTTTCATCAATATAAATAATAAATGAGATAGTTTTAACTTAATAAAAGAACATTACCAGATAATTCACTAAGTAGATATTTCATTGAAAATATTTAAACAAAGCATTCCTATGGTGTTGTCGATTTACAGAAGTTTGAGAACTGCTTCTCTAATAGAGGTAATTGCAATATCCTACATAAGGGTGCATTGATTATAAGCTTTATATTACACCTTCTTTTCTTTTCATTGTAAAAATAAAAACTTTAAAACCAAATCGCAGGATGAAGGACAAATTGTATTTTCTGACAAATGATATATTTTTTATCACAGAATTTTTAGAAATTACTTTGACAAAGCATTGTTTTGATTACAGATATTATGTAGGATAAATTTTAATTAGTTTGCAAACCATTTACTAGAGAAAGCAATATAATTCATAACAGGAAAATTGAAAATATCACAAATAGTTTAATAGCACGCACACACATTCACAAACTACATTTTATTTATAAACATAAGTAAATAAATAGCACAACCTTTATATATTATGCATTGTTTATCATTTCGACTATCTTTTATTTTTTTTATTTCATTTAATTATCTAACCAGGTTCAATCAACATTTATGAGGTTTCTGCTTTCATATATATATATATATAAGCTTTTAAATATAATCATGCTACTCTTTAGAGAATTTTGAAGCGCACATTCAAATTATAAAGAATAAATATAACAATACCCAACAAAATGGACAACTCATACTTCAAAATATATATATTTACTTTTTAGTGTGCATGCTATGTTTAGAGTTCAATGCGAATAAACAAACTAATATTCTTATCAAAAAACAACACTCGTCGTAAAATGACGATAATTTGTTTGACGCCTATTTTATTGAAAAAATATTATGTTTACGATGGTAAAAATAACGTCATAAACCCTAATAATGATTTCAGTTGCACGAAGTTATATATTATAATAATACTCTTATTTTTTAAACTCAAAAGTCGTAACTTTAATCCTTGTTATAGGGGGGAGGAAACCACGTATGTGCTAATGAAATGAGAAATCAATCATTTTTAATTGTGTCAAAATTTCTATTATTACTTTAGTCTGCATTATCGCCTTAAGGTTTCAAATCCATTAGTACTAATGCTACTTCACTAAAATTGTGTACTTTATTCAAAGACTTTTATCCCCCCCCCCCGTCTGTTTTGCTGGAGGTACTAACGTTAAAGTCTACTTAATTCACACTAATAATTTAAAACAGAAGAAAGAAAAAAAATGTATATACTATATATTTAGAAATAATAATAACATAATTCTGTTACACACTTAGACAATATAAATATAAAGTTAGACATTGTAAGAGAGCAGTACGTGTCTTTCATTGTTTTATAAAAGAATAAAATAATTGATTGACAATGTTCTATACATATATATAGATGTTGTTCTGGGAAATTTAAATGGTCGATTACTTATAATTTGCTAAAAATGTTTTCAGAGGAATATACCATATATATAAAAGATTTGATGGTTTATATATATTTAACATCACTTTTAAGAAATATAAATATATTTTAGAACGAAAATCATTTTTATATTAATTAAATAAAATGTAATCTTAAATGTTTGTTATTCAAACAATCTAGTAAATTATTTTATGCATATATTTCAGATATATGTTTTAATTTAAATAGTGTTTAGTTTTCTGTGTTTTAATCCTGTTATTCATTATTTACATTTATACAATTATATATTATTTTTTCTCATTAGATATTTCTGTTTGATTCTTTCTGATTTTTTAGTTTATATTTTGCCATATTTTTGTTAAAGAACCAAAGTTTGCATCCACTAGAACAATGAAGAAACATTTTTAAAAATGTATTTTTTTTAGGGCTCATAGACGTAATTTTTTTGGTAATAATAAAATATTGATGCTATTATAGTATGTACTTTCCACCATTTTGGATTCCAAGAGAAGCAGCAAAGCAGCCACAGACAGACACAACAAAGCATATTAAGTTTTTATAATAAAATGTTAGATATTTTGTCACATGACCAAATAGAAAACAAAACAAAACAATAGTTCTCAAAATCAAATATCAAATATTAGTAATTAGAAAATAAATAAAAAATAGTATAATAAAAATTAAACACAATATTTTTTTATTTTTAAGATATGTAATACCAAAAAACAACATTTAGAAAATTTTAGTAATTAGAAATTGACAAAAATATTAGCATAATCATTTGGCAAAAAATAATAATAACACTTGAGATTAAATACCAAACTATCAATAATTAAGAAATGACCATAAAAATTAGCATAATTTAGAATTAAAAATAATACTAAAGGATTTAACTTTTAAAATAAAATGTCAAAAAAATTACTGAACCAAAATATATAAAAAAAAGTAAAAAATACTAGCATAATCAAAGCACGTACATGAAACACAATTCAGCAAATATTAATATTTGATACAATAATAACTGCTTAAATGGAAAGTATATTAAAATTATTTCTACATTTAAACAAACATGGTTAAAAATTATTAAACTAACCTATAAAAAATAAAATGTGTTTATGGTGGGAAAATAGTGGCAGAATAGAATTTGATACTTCATCAAAAATATTTTCTTAAATTGTATTTATTTGTTGGCTTTCATCAGTAAATAAGGATGTCATTTGTAATTATCAAATATTAAAATCTAAACTTTAATGGCATTATGTTAAATGCAAAAAAATAAAAAAGTAAAGACTTAATGGACAAAAAAAATACAGTGGCTGAAAAAAATTCAAAAACAATAGTTTAGCATATAATATTTGACCAAAACAAAAAATAAATTTAAGAATGTAAGCCACACATAATATATATATATATATATATATTAACTTTACAACTAGTAAATAAAACTATAAAAATATATTACACATGATTTAAATAAATACAAATTTCAAAACAATAATTTAGCAAATATTAATATTTAATTAAAAAATAAAAACTAATTACTATTATTAATTAATGAAACATAAATCACATAAAAAAAAATATAAAAAATATATCACATCCAAAATATTTTTATTACTTCCAAGCATGTAATGTTCTGACCCACTGCCAAACACATGTGGAATAATAACATAGAGATAAAAAAAAGTCAAAGGGGCCATTCTCAATATTCACAATGACTCATAATGTCATTCATCTGTTTATCTTAAGCACATGTGCATTCATTAAACTATTACCTATATATACTAATGCTTATCTATTGATCTATTTTCTACTTGTCTCCGTTTATCTACATATTCAATCTATCTATTTTTACCAGCATCTCTAACTGTTTATCTATTTGTCTACTTGTCTCTCTATACATTTATCAATATATCTGTCTGTCTATATTTAAATAGAAAGAACCATCTTGTTAAACCATTAAGCATCACATGATCACATTTCCTATACTAGCACATTAATTGTTGATAAACAGAGCAAAACTCTCCATACAGTATGATTACTCTGTTTAGCACAGGTGGCAATACTATATGGAGAGTTTTGCTCTGTTTAACCATCCTGTTAATATACATTTCATTCCATACCAGGAGTGAGGAATCATTTTAAAATGGAAGACCATATTGAACTTTGAAAATGATAAAAAACCCATACCACTCAGTCTGACACTTATCTTGATCTAAAAAAATATCTTTTTTCTGTGGATAATTTTACATACTCAGACACAAATTAAACTATCTTTAAAAATAATTTCTATTTAGGCTGATAGATTATACATGATTTTTATTATAATATGCAAGAAGGTGTTATTTTTTGGTGGTATGAGTTATACAATCAAAAACAAAATGAAAAGTATTGGTATTTTATGCAATCAAGTTAAGGTGATGTGATATTTAGCAATTAGTTTATACTCTATTAATTATTATGGTGTTTTAATAATGAATCTCTGATTTTAATCAGAGTATGTTAAATCTCTGGAAGATAGAGTAAGAAATAGGGCTTCAAATAACAGTAAAAATATAAGGTTTGCTTGAGTTTGGTCTCTAAGTTTATTATTTTGTAATTTGTTTGGAAGTAAGGAATCATATTTGGGGGATGTGGCATTAAAAACTAGATAGGATCTAATAAACCATAGGGTAAATAAAATGAAAATGGTCATTATTATGTTAGGAAAAAAAACTTCTGTGCATATTTATGTGTAAATGGTAGCATGTGATATTAGCTAATTGCATGTAATCAACTTGTAGAATGACAGTCTTTTAAGAGTGTTTTATGGACTATTTTGTTTCATGGCAAAAACTGCAGGTGTCATTAATATAGATAAATCTATGAGAAAGAAAGGAATTTCTGGAAAGGGTTTTAATGTTACACTTTATTAAAATGTCCAAATATTTGATTCCAGGTGCCAATGTTTGAATTTTGTTATAATAAGTTTGGTATTGAATGAGAGTACCAATTTCAGTTGTGTCTTTGTTTTCAAAGTCATGAACATCTCAATATGTAATTTTGTTTATGGAAAGATTGTGGATAGATGGGGAATTAAGATTTATTATATGCATTATTATTTTAATATGTTTATTGTTGATAGATGAGGATGTATTAGTTGGAGTTACTGCAAAGAGATTCAGATGACTGGATATATATTATCAAGTCTTATGGATATATTTCTTGTGCTCTGAAATGGAAGTTGAAAATACAGTGAAGTGGCAAATATTTATTTGCATTTTGTAATGCTTAGTACTATTGTCATCTTTACTGTCAATTAATTTGGTGTGTTGAGAGTTAATTATTTTTTTGAAAAAGGTGGCAAACTTAATGATGGATAGTTTCAGAAGACTATTTGAGAGAAAATTAGAGTATTAATTGAGAAACTTTCTGTATGTAATGAAAGATGGCTTTTAGATTGTGAGTCAGTGAAGTTTTGTATAAAGTTAATAAGTTAATTTTGAATTTTTATTCTTATATCCTTATATGACTGGAAAATACAATATCCAAAAAATTATCAGATGCAGGGAAGAATGAGAAATATATCATGTTTATTGTAAATATTTATCATGAAAAAGGTTGTTTTTATTAAGTATAAGGGAGAATTGCTCAGTATAGTTTTTGATGATATTTTCTAAAAATAGGAAGACGTTTTTGGGTAGTAAAATAATAATCTGATAATCCACTTAGGAGATGTGGTTTATTGTTTTTTTTTAATGTTAGTGACATAGATTTTTAGTAATTTTTTTTTCTATGAGAAGAGAATTAATGATGTTAATGAACAATAAGATACTGAGTGTAGGGAGTCTTGAAGTATGAAATTTATGGTCATAGATTCTAGATGAAGTTTTACCACTGAGAGAGATGTCAATTTTTTAATTTAATGGAGACTACCTCATGTACACAAAACATGATTTGAATTTTTTTGTTGTTATTTTTGTAGGATATGTACGAGTTTTAGCATAAAGACAGCATTAAATGTGTTCATAATATCAAATTACGTTGTAAAAAGCTCTTAAAATTTTTTGACTGATTATGATTTTAGATAGGTTAATTGCTGCAATAATTAATATATATATATATTATAGTAATGAAAAATATTAAAGGGAGAGAAAAATGAGATTTTTGATTTTATCCTTAATGACAGACTCTATGATTTTGATTAAAGCGGAATCATGGAAATAAGTTCTAAATTATTAAAAAGAAGTGGAATATGTTCTTTTTAAAAGAGGTATCACTGAAATGGGATTAAGTGCAGTGATATTGTAAATTTGTTTAGAGAGAGGTTTAGCAGGCTATAAACAATAAATATTTTGAATTGGTTAAATTGAGTTAGTAATAATTTGGTATTGCATAAGATTCAGGATCAGTGTTGTTTAGTTTGAATGAAATTTTAAGTTTAGCGATTTCATAATTTTCTTGGGAAAATAGAGAAAAAAAAGTAAGGTGTTTGTGCTTTTGGATTTTAGATTTGAAGTGTTGATAATTGTGGGTAACATATGTGAGTGTCTTTAATAATTGATCTAGGTGTATGTTTTTTTTATTTTGTATGTAACCCTTAAACCATTTGGTAAGAAAAAAAAAGATTTTTTGTTTGAGAAGTTTCCTAATTATTATTTTGTATACTTGTATTCCTGTTTGAGTGTTATGATTTATGAGATAGGAACAGAATGTTAATATCAATCACCAGGTAATATGTCAGAATAAGGGTTTAAATAGAAGAAAATGTTCATTTGGTTAATTATTTGAGAGGTTAGATGAGCTTTATTATGAAGATATAACATGATAATGCTTAGAATAAAAATGTTGAAGTATTATTATATTTATTCTAATTTAAGTAAAGTATTTTGAGGGAATTAAAATGGCAGTTATGTTGTACCATCAGCTGCAGTGGTTGTTTTAAAAAATTTGGTATAACAAACTTGCTCAAATATTTTTGAGGAACCATTTTGGAGTACATTGAATATTTTGTTTCTGTAAAGAAATATATATTGGGATAGATTGAGAGAGCCAATTGCTGACAGCATATAGTTTATGAATAATGAAATTCCTTGAGATGGATTTATTCCTTTTGCATAAATTGTATTATGTCACAGTCTGTATGGATTTTAAAGGTGTATGTTGATAAAAATGAGTTGGCATTAAAAGCATGGGTTAAAAAAATGTAGAGTTTGTCATATATGTTGTTGTATGGTAAGAATATATATTTTTTGGAATTTTCTTGTTGTTAAATTAATGTTGATTATCCATAGTGAGACTCTTTCTGTCATCTATTATATCAAGTATTGAATATCTTTAGAAAAAAATAACTTTATTTAAATTTCCAAAGTATGTACAACTGTTAGTAGTAGCACACCTGTTTGTACATGAACAATGTTTAAAAGGTATTATTATCCTCCCTTCTTCAGGTATTGCTTGTCTGATTGGTGACAGTTACTAGCATAGAAATTAAACCTAGACTTTTAGATTAATGAATATTGAATTTTTGGTAACATTCTAACCGAACGAGCCATCCAGCTAAAGGCAGCAGTCAGTAGATATTTCATACACTTATCTGTGAGGTTTCTTCTGGATTCTACACTTTTACTTAAAAGCAATGTTGATTAGTTATTTCCATAGTTTATGAATCATCACATTGGGTTGATATATGGAGTTATTCATTATTGTCATGTGAGTAGCTTCTTTGAATTTTGTTCTTTGTATATTTTCTTTCCTGGCCAATATTTTTGTATTTTCCCAATTGAACATATGATCATTCATACATACATTATCTTCCATTTTAGATACATCCATTATCACTCAATTTTATCATCAGTTTGTGCTCTTTCAATGAATTTTCAATAGGGAAAATGGTCTCACTAATATACATTATTCCACATTTATATTGGGTTTCATAAATGCAGTTTTTACTTTTCAGCATTTCAAGACAATGCTTTGTAAAATCCTCATAGTCTCATATAGCTTTTGAAAACTGTTCTGATGTTATACTTATTGCAAATTTTACTTAATTTGTTTTCTACTTTTGTATGTATGGACAAACTAGGCACCAATAATTGTGTTTTTTCGATGATTCTTTTTGTTGACTATTTAAGGTTTTCTTAATAACTGCTTATGAATGAAAACTTTTCAGAAGAGTTTGTTAGAAGAAATGTTTTCTTTTTTCTACCCACTGATATCTGAACAAAACTTCTTTTGCTCTGTTCCATAGTGATAGTATAATTTTATGTATTGTATTTCTAGTGTGTTGGAAATAGTCCAATATATAAATACAAATAAAATACCAGCATTACAATCCTTTAGCAAAATCCCATAGTGAACTGTTTGGTTTTATATGTCTGTTGTCCAAGTGATGTATTAAGATGATCAATGTCACAGTTGTATTCCATGACTTTTTACAATTTTGTTGATTATTAGTATTTACTTTAGAATTTGAATTATTGCCTCCTTGGATACATCAGATAAATATGTAGATGGTATTGGAAATTTATTTTGTAGCTTATTGCTTTTATTATTTTTTTATTTTTAAGAACTTTTTTTAATATTCAATTCTGATATATAAATTTGCTCTAATATTATGAGTGTAGTGTTGTTTTTTTTTACACAGTTTGGTGAGTTTGAGTATTGTTGGTTGACTTAGAATTTCTCAGTTTTAACATAGGGGAGTACTTTTTTAATTATGGGTATTAATTTTTCTGTATAAACACATTACATTACCAAGTCTATTTCTTTTAAATTGCTAAAAAGTATCAATCATGTGAATCTTCTTGGTAAGTGTGTCTGGAGAGAATCATTCCTCTTAACAATAAATATCTTTAGTAACAGTTGGAATAAAATATAATATTTCAGCCGAGTTATTTTTGGCAGTGACTTCATCTAATGCTATCGAAAAATATACATCTTTATTTTGATATATTGTTGGTAGTTATTCTTTCACATCACATTCTGAGATACTTCATGCTGCCTTTCACTTATTTCTCTTACAAGAGATAATTGTTATTATTTATCAATTTTACCTGGATCTAATAATCATATTGCTTCAACAATATATACTTTTTATCATTTCTACATAGGCAAATGTTTTTTTTTTCTAAGTATAAACTCTATCTTAAAATAATTTGTATTTTTATAACTCTGTCTTGTGTGTAATATTAATTGCAGCATTTTCTGTCTTATAAAATTAATTAAAAGTTGTTTTCTGCTGCTAGTTTTTATTCCTCATTTTTTGAAATCCATATCGATGGTCTTCTTCCATATCAATGGTCTTCTTCTTGTTCCACATATTTGTGACCCTTTTAAGATAAATAATTTTGATTATTTCGATTTCCATTGTATTTTAATGACATTATTGCATAACAGACAAACTTTTTGATTTTTCAAAGAAATGATAAAATATTGTAACTCCTAATGTTTATTAAAGTCTTCATTCAACTTTCTTTTAACTTTTTAGACATTATGAATGCTACCAAAGTTTAATAGTAACATTAAATATTAATAACTAAACATTATTTATTTAAAAGTAACCATTTTTGTATATCAATATAATTTAATACTAATGAAAAACTAATAATTTTAAGCACTCTGGTGAAAATTGTCAATTATTTAAATAGGAAAACATAAAATAGTCAAATAAACTCATAATCAGGAAACAAATATCAAGCAGATAAAATAAACAATTGGAGAAAAATAAAGTAAAATGGCAACTGTGTCCAAAGATATGTGTTCATGTATTATAATAAAGTAAAGTAAAAACTAAATATGAACAAGACCATTCAGCATAAATATTGCAGCCAATAATGAAAACAAGTAATTATCAAGCTGTTCCACATTTTCTTACATACATACATGTTGAAGATTCAAAGATATTTACTTAAAAACAGTGTTGGAAGAATAACTTATGATAAATCTATTACAACAGAACCATTCTCACTTCACTTGATAATCTGCCCAGAATACTCTTCGATAAAACCTGTTCCCCTAATAAAGTAATTTTTATAAAGAAAAATAATTACTAAATGTTATAAAAATTTGTATTTAAAACCTTTAAAAAACACAAAAAAAGTGAAAAAGTGAACTGTAACCAAAAATAAATATAAACACACAGTAGCTTTTAGAAGATCGCAGTGTCACCATTCTGTTCTATACAATGATTTACTAAGTTCTCTTTGATTATAAAGAAAATTGCCTTGAATTATTAAAGCAGCATGAAAAAAAAAATAGATTTAATTATTTATTCTAAAATATTTTTTAAACAGATTGATTTTTATTTAACACAAAAAAAGAAATTCCTTCTTGTTTTAAAATTTTGCAGAAAAATATAAATGACAAATATGTAAATATAAGTTATCACAATGTATTGTGTGAAATATAGTATTCTTATACCATGTGTATTGATCCTCATAAATATTTGATAAATTTTCAATGTTCAAATTCACTCTCTGCAGAAATTTATCAAGAGCTGCCCATTTTTATTATTCATGACACCAAATTATTTAATATGCACACTCATATTACCTATAATCATTATTTTTTTCCCCTTTTGTTTTTATGTTAAGATACTTCACCAAAACTCTCTGTGAATAAATATAAATTTTGAACTTCAATCAGCTAAACTTAAAATAGTATTTATTCACAGAGGATGTTACTGAAATATCAAAATTATGACCATGCCATTATGCATGAATCATATGGGTCAGCATTCACAGAAACCTACATGCAATACTTCATGAGACAAGTCACACAGTTATGAACACGGACAATTTTCAATCTTACTGACACCCAGATAATCATTGCGATCCAACAATGCATGCCTTCACATATACAATGGAGTATGGTAGGATGACAGATCAAAAACATATGAGAAATGGCAAAGTTCCTGAGCACTGTTGATTTTTATGAGAATATTTGGGACAAGATGCAAGAAATTGAATCTGGGAGCTTTGAAGGTCAAGACACTCAGCACCCATCCACATAAGTTATATGAGACAGGTAGTATGCATTGAACCTGGAATAGAGCAGATAAAAGTTGCAGGAGTGCCTTTGGAGGGGCATATACAGTGCATAATTTATGTCCACTCAAAGCCATACTCCCAGATTTTGCCTGAACTAGATAGATTTATCTAGGGATCTGTTTTCCTTCCCTATTGTAAATATGTAGTTTATATTAATATGCACACAAATAATATTTAATCTCGTAGTATATTATTAATCAAGTATATTTTACTATTTCATTTCTACATTGGATGTACACTTAATTAGTGATATAGTGGTGAGGTAACAGGAAATATTGTAGGAAAGATTGATAAAATTTTAGTTCAATATATATAATTAAGTTATTTTTTTGCAAAAGGTTGATTTATAGTTGCTTGAAATTATAAGTAAAGTCTTTTTTTTTGTTTTCATGACTTGAATGATATGAAACATATTGTTTGCCTATCATCATGTTTCATCTATTATGGACCATAGTAGTCTTTTTTTCAATTCAAACCTCTCTCAGTTCACATGTATAATCTTATAATTTGTTTTAATATGTAATAGCATATATTAATGTCTATGTGCAAAAGTGTGCACACATGTAATAATAATATTAATGTTTTTATGCATATAATGTATACACAGTTATAATTTTAAAATTAATAAAATTAAAATAAGTTACAATCATTGGATGTGTGGGAGTACACCTATGTATATATGCAAAGGGAAATATAATGTGATAGATTTAGTAAACATTACAGATTATATTTAAAGTTATTTAATTCACATATTTCTTGGTATTTACATATAAATCTTAAATTCAGGGGTGACAACTTAAATCTCTTTTTTAAAAAGAGAGAATCAAGGTCACCTGTTTCTCAGAAATATAACATGATTACTATTTTCCATGCTTGTTATAACTGTTGTTAAAATAGAAAAAAAAACCTCCACACAGTACTGCCTCTCAAAGCAAACAGAGTATTCAATGGATGCCAGAAGGCTTGTGCATAAAATCCCTACCTAGTGCCTACACATCCAATATCCCCAAACTAGTTTCTGGCATATGGTCTTTATCAGTGAGGAACCATGGATCTGAGAACACTTCACCTAGAACTTAGGATCTAAGGCAAATCTCCAGTCAGCCACCTTTTATCTCTACATAACTACAAAACTATGAGAATAAAATTGAAAACACACAAATATTTTAAATCTAAGCTCAGTAGCTTATATACTCATATTGGTCTTTGAGTGTCAATTTTAACAACAGTTATGAGCAAGCATGGGGAATAGGGATCATATGATGTTTTAAGATTTAATGCCAATCCTGTCTTATAGGAAGGTGGTGGCTATGATTATAAAACAACCAAAGACACCAAAATGTATGGGTGCTGAACTGATTTCAGACCAATATGACTATATAAGCTACTGAGCTTAGTTTGAAAATATTTGTGTGTTTTCAATTGTATTCGCATTGTTTTGTAGTTATAGAGAAATAAAAAGAGATACTGGAGGGTTGCATTAAATCCTAAGATCTAGGTGCAGTGCTCTCAGATCCAAGGCTTCTCACTGACAAAGGCCGTAAGCCAGACTAGTTTGGGGATATTGGATGAATAAGCACTAGATAGGTATTTTATGCAAAGCATTCTGGAATTCATTAATAACTCTGTTTGCTTTGAGTGGCACTACTGTATGGAGAGAGTTTTGCCTATTTTTTCTTAGAAATATCTCTCATTAAATTACAAACTGAGGGCTGGAGATTTTTTAAAAGATTTAAAAATAAAGTTCAAAGAACAAAAACAAAACCACTAACCTGGCACCACCTGTCAATAGCCAAACCAGATCTTTTGTTCTTGTTAAAATTTATGTTCACTATTAAAACTTAAAATTGAAAATTAAAAGTTGTAAACAACTTTTACTTGCTTGCGAGGGGGGATGAGAAAAAGTTAATAAAAAAAAAAACAAAATTCAGACATCAAGGTTCACTTTTTCACTCTTTCAACAATGAAAACCATGGGGTAGAGCAACCACTGCCACCTTCTTTCCCTGAAAAATTGTCCATAAATGAGGACAGGGTTCAAGACCCACAGCTTACCAAGAAGACATTGGACAACACAGCCAAATGGAGAATGCCAGCATCAAGTGCTTCAGCTAAAAGAAAGTGGGTAAATTTCTTCTCACAGAGCTCTATAAAATTATTAAACTAAATTATTACATTAATTCATAACACTAAAGCTAGCTAAATATTGAATGTTCATAATTAATAATTTGTAATAACTTTAACAAGTAAATTCTGTAACGTTAATTTAATAATAAAAATCTTTGTAAGAATCTTGCCTGCTTAATAAATATTTACAATTGATAATTTTCTTAATATAATAACTGAAATCAATTATTATTATTTATCTATCCTCCTGATCTGCAGTCATGCCTATTTTCTATTATTGTTAATTTATCTATTTATGTTATGCCATTCAGAGCAGAGATTGATAATAGTAATAATTTTGGAGAACTGATTAGAAACTCTCATGTAGCTCATTTATGTTGCTGTTTTGCACACCTATAAATCTCTGGTCTAAAAATTTACTCATATAAATATTAATTAAGCTACTATGTTTTGGCTTATTGTATAATTCAGGTTTTCATATTAAATGTCTATTTAATTAAGTATGAGGAAATGATATTTTAATGCATATTATAGTAATTACCTAATTTTAAGTCCCAAATATGCTTTACTCCTTCTTAGTTTATTCTTATAAACTATACAGATTACTGAGTAAACTAAGTCACTTATAATTACCACTTATAGAATATTTTAAGTATGTTAATTTATGAAGTGGCATATAGTAGTTTCCCTTATTGAAACTATTGATATAGTGCTTGATTAATTTTAATATTTATATTTAGAAAGCATTATAAATGTGTTTTATAAAGCACACAGATGCAATATATGCCTTGCTATAAATGCGCTTTTTTAAAATGGGCTTTGGTTGTAAAGGCCACCCCATTATTCTAGCTCAGACAGCTCTCTTTTAAAAATGGGCTTTGGTTTAATGGAACCCAAAAATCCAGATTGTTTTATAAGCTACTCCAATCCCCAAACTAAATGTTCACTTATTTTAAGATAGCAAATCATAAGGCTATGGGAACCAAGTACTTGCTACTGAATCCCATAAGTAACAGCACATTTGGGCCACATCTCTTTATTTTTTTTATGTAGTGCTGTAGTCTTGGAAGTTATGCTACAAGTCACCAGTTCCTCCTCCCTAATATTATTTGTTCAGCATTGATCTAAACCTCAGACCTAGTTCATAAACTGCAATTTGCATAAATGGCACATAGATTGCTCATTATTTTAACAATAATGTATTATATATATATATATATATATGTGTGTGTGTGTGTGTGTGTGTGTAATTATTATTCATCTGTAATTATTATTCTCATATAATTTGACAATTAACAAAACTTGTAGAGATGGCATACCATAATTAAGGCATGATTAGGAACCATAGATTAAAATTGTAATAAACTCATTTTAATTAAAGTGTGTAAAAGATGAGAACCTGTATTGAAATGCTCTCATCACTATAAGAGACACGTGTGTATGTAAATCTCAATGCACTTTTATATTTGTATTGTTTATTTTATATTTTAAAACTAAATATTTAAAACTTCTAAATGTTTAGTGTGTTATTTGTAATTCATTACCAAACCTTATCCAAATGTACTCTGGTTTAGTATTAGTTATTAATATAAGCATTGTCTAGCCAGCCATAGATGTGTGTGTGTTTAGTTATTTATATAGTAATTGAGTTATTTATTCTCTGAGTCTCATGTTACATCTTTTTCTACTATCAGCATGTGAACTAGAAAAGTCCAAGTGTAGCCTCATATATGTCATTCATAGGGTAGTAAATCTTGAAGTATTGGTGCAGAAGATGAGGTGCAATCAGATTTGAGGTCTCAAGCCATCATCTAGATCAGTGTTGGTATAATTTGCCAAAGCTCTGGATTTTATTGCATGCATGTACAAATCTGACTATTGGTTGAGATATTAGCAGTAGTGGAAACACATCTAAAAAAGTAGAACATATTTTTGAAGATTTGGTATGGCAGTGTACAAATAGAAATAAGAAAAAATAAGGGTAAAAGGTATAGGTGTTATATATAAGAAATTTTAATACTGTTAAATGCCAGGCACATTTGTTATTTTAAATAAGATTGGAAAGACAAAAATGGGTAGTGACTATAGTTTATATAGTTTCTGGAGATAGTCAAACTATAATGGAGTGTAACAGCAGCCTATATGTATGGCTAGTTAAGGATATACAGAGTTTTAAATAAAAGGGGAATATAATAATGGTTATAGGAGATATGAATGAGGATATTGAAGAAATTGATAATGTAGATAAATAAGAATGGACAACTTTTGAAGAAATTTTGTCAGAGGGTGAATTTGAGCATTGCAAATTTATCAAAGATTTATGAAGGACAATACACATTGTCTACAAATAATATATTCCACACAATAGATTATGTATTGGTAGAGAAAAGGGAATGAATAAAGTACAGAAAATAGAATATGTAATAGGGATCAAATTTCTTTGTAATTGAAATGCTTAGTAATGTGATAAAAAATATAAATAAAAGTAAAAACAATAGTGAAAGATGTGGATGGAGAGCAAATGATAAGAATGATTTGGAAGAGTATAAAATGTAAGTTGAAAAAAACCATAAAAGAGTTGGTTGGGGATGAGTATAAGGACTGGTGTGATGAAATATAAAAAGTGGCAAATAGGGTTTTATGTGAGAATATTCAGAAGAATAAAAGTAATATAAATGAGAGTTAGTAAAAGTGTAAAAGAGAGGTAAAAAGAATACTGAGAATAGAATGGTACTATTAAGAACAAAGAAAGTGAAAATGATATTAATGCTAAATGGGAAAAGTACTGAGAAAAAAAATGTTAGCTGAAATAGATAATTATAGGGAGAGATGAAATTGAATAGTAAATTGTTGGAGAATATTAATAAAAGTGGAAGAGATGGGAGTAAAAAAAATTGGAATTACATTAAAAGAAGAAATGTAAGTGAGAGAAATAGTATCAATAAATTATGAGGTAATAGAGTGTAGTTTAGAGAAGAATTAGAGAGAATTTTAAATAGATATGTAATGTATATAGAAATATGTTAGATGTGAAGGACAGGGGGATAGAAAATATGAAAGCATATAGTAATGGGAATATTAGGTTTACAGAAAATAAACTGAATGAGGCAGGGAATAAATTGAAAAGTGTAAAGGCAAGAGATTTAGATGAATGGGCAGCAGGGATGATAATGAATTTAGGGCATAGGGCAAAAGCAAAGCTATTATCATGTTTTAATAAGATAGCACAAAAGATAGTTTTTCCAGGTAGTTGGAGTAATACAATAGTAAGATTATTATATAAAGGCATGTGTAAAGATTGTAGAAAGTTAAACAATTATAGACTGATAGTGGTAACATCTGTTTTATATAAAGTTTTTTTTCATATATGGTGGCTGGAAGAGTTGCAAAATAGATGGAAAAAAATAGTGTATTGGGGAAAATGCAAGGAGGTTTTAGGTCAGATATGCATATAGGAAATAGTATATTTGTAGTTACACAACTTATGGATATAAGTAGAAATTCAGGTAGACAGTTATAAATGAGTTTTATAGATATAGCGAAGGCATATGATAGAGTAAATAGAAATAGATTATGGTTAAGTTTAGCAAATTTGGGAATGGATGAAGCTTTAGTGAATATTATTAAGAGATTATATGAAAATAATTATTATACTTATCAGTTAGGGGATATAGAATCAGTTAAAGTTAAAAATGTGGTGGGTCTAAAGCAAGGATGCCCTATGTCAGCTATTTTGTTTTTGTTGTTGGGACGTTTTTTTTGCAAATGCTGTTATTTGTGTGCAGAAAGAAGAGAATATATGAAAGGTATGTTGAACAGTTGCAAAGTTGGGTAAGAGATGGTAACTAAATTTAATGAAAAAAAAATATAATAATGGATAATTGTGGGGAAAGAGCAGATAAAGAATTTTTATTGGGGGATATAATGTTAAGTGTGGTGGATAGATATAGTCATTTGGAAATCATCTTAAGTAATCAAAAAAATTGCTTGGATGAATGGGAGAAAAAATTGATAAATGAAGGAAAGAAAAGAAAGGAACTGATAAAAAATAACAGTATTTTCATATAATAAATATGATGTATCTAGAATAGTTTGGAAAGGATTTGCGGTAGCAGGATTAATATATGGCAATGATGTATTGTGTGTTAGTAAAGGGGTATTAGATTACTTAGAAAAAGTACAAAGGGAAGTAGGAAGACATGCATTAGATGCAGATGTCTGGACTGCAAAGGATGCAATTCAAGTAGAAATGGAATAGTCAAGTTTTTTATATGATAGATCCAAAAAGCAAAATGAAATTGTTTGGTAGATTGCAGTTTATGGATAATAAAGGAATAGCCAAAATAGTATTTAATTAGGTTATTAATAAAGGGCAGGCAACAAGATAGGTAAAAAAGGTAAGGTGTTATGCAGAAAACCTTGGATAAAAAATTTATATCAGTATATTTATACAAAAGGTGGAATGATTGTGTTAGGGGGATTGTTGAGTGTTATAGTGGTAAGGAATTGAATAGAAGAATAGATGCATTAATAAAGAATACAGAGTTCCAATGGAAAGATGGAGAAGTAGTATGGAGAGTAAAAAGAGTTTAATTTCATATAGAATTAAATATAATATTCTGTGAGAATTAATATATGATAATAGTAAATAAAGTAGTTTATAGTTTAAGTCTCAAACAGGATATTTAGCAACAAGGAAATATACACATAAATGGAAAAATATGGAGAATTTAGTCTGCAAGTTGTGTAAGGAAGGCATATAACATGTTAGGCATCTGTTAATTCAATGTAAATGTTTGGAAGCTGAAAGGGTACATATAATGAAGTTATGGAAGAATAAATATACACAAAGTGATTATACAGATAATTGGTTATTGTTTTATGCTGGGTTTGGGAAAAGATAAGGGGGATTTAGATATGAAAACCATGGAGTTGACTAAGATTACATTGTGGAAATGGAATTGAGCAGATTATGGAAAAACATAGGGTGGGGAATAAAAAGGGAAAGTAAAGTGCATAACAGGATTTTTTGGGCATAGTTGCTGAAAGATTTATGACTCCCTATAAGGAGAAGTCACAGTGCATCACACCACATGCAAAATACTAAGTATCTAGCTTATTTTGATGTACTGACGTTTTTTCTCTGTGCTAAAAGATGAGTTGAACTTGTATTAATCAACTGAGATAATTGATACATAGATTGTTTATTTGTTGTATAAAAATGAAAGTTTTGATTATGAGAAATAGATGTAATAGAATTTGGAAAGGTCAGGAATTTTTAACATTTAGAAAAAGTTTGTTCACCATCTTAAATATAGAAGTTAAAAAATGTTAGAATGTGTGTTAATGTAAAAGATATTTTATAACTTAGTTGTATGTAAGATTAGTTGATTTTTTTAGTAAGTTTGCTACTAAAATTTTTTTTATTAATTTAAGAAAAAGAGTGATTTACTTCAGGAAAAAGATAATGTTTTGAAGGCCTATAGTAGAAAACGTCATGATTATCAACAGATCATTATTGAAAAAAAGTTTTTATCCTTCCATGAGAAGGGGATTGAAAAGAAGGATATGAATTATAAAGTCAAATATAAAGTAGATGACTTGGAAAAAAAAGGAGTATGTTTTGCATTTGTATTCCACACTGCATATGTAATGGTCAGAATGAAATTAGGTGTGCTGTGATAAAGTGTACTGTATGTGTTGTTTAAATATGACTAGGAAAAATGTAAGAGGGTAATGGATATGTAGACAGTGTGTGAATGTGTTAAAAGAGGTGGTAAAAAAGTGTTTTCTAAGTGTAGATGGATTTAGAAGAAATTCAGATGAAATGGAACAAAATTTAATTGAGGGAGATAAGATAAAGTATAAGTGGAGTGGAATAACAGAAGATATGGAGGGGAGGATTAGAATTGAATCGGATATGGTTAGCCAAAGAATGAGTAAGATAGAAGAAGAGGTAATGGATGTAAAAGCATTAAAATTGTTAGAGAAAAAGTGTGAGAAGATGAAGGAATTATTGGGTAGTAATGATAAGAAGTAAATAAAGAAGTCTAAGAGGTGGTAGAAAATGTTATGGATGACGCAGAGAAAAAAGACTATGAGCCATTATTGATAGGGGATTCATTAATTAGAGAATATGGAGATATAATTGCAATGTAAAATAAAAACAGGTATGTGATAGTATGTTTGTCTAGTGCTAAAATTAGGGATATTACAGTTAATGTGAAGATGCAAGGGAGTAGAGATGTGTAAATTATAGTAGGCCCTAATTATTTGTCAGAACCATCAGAGAGAGTAATGGATGAGTATATAGAATTGATTAGAAATTTGAGTAAGATTAAAGAAAGAATAGGGATAGTTGATTATTACCAAGATTTGACAAGAAGTATATGTTAGATAGAGCATGTTCTATAAATAAAAGATTGGAAAATTGTGTGAGAGAAATGATATCATGCTTGTGGATGTGAGAGATTTTTTTATTGGAAAGAAGCAGTTATATAGTAAAAATGGATTGCACTTAGAAAAAACAAGGAAGTGAAGTTTTATAGAGTTTGATTTATAAAGAATATAGCTTGAGAAACTTATAAAAGGGGGCATGATTTTAAGTGGCAGTTTTATCAGAAATAACAATGGACAGAATGTAACTAATAATCAAAGGGTAGCTGATTTGGATATAAATGTAGATGTTGAGAGTGATTGGATCTGTAAAATCAATGGTGAGAAAATTATTTATAAATGTAATGGAGAAATAAAAATCTAAAGAATTTATAAAAAAGTAGTTAGAAAAGAGAAATTATTAAAATGAGATATTTGAATATGCAAGGTGGTAGGAGACCAGTAAAGTGGCTGAAAATAAACAAAGCTATTATAAATGGAGAGCTTGAGGTATTAGTAAAAGTGTAAAGACATCTAACAGAAGATCTCATTCTGCAAGACTTGGTATGGCAGGGTATAAATAAAAAAAGAGAAGGAGTGATGGTATAGGAGTTATGTCAAAAAATATTTAAATACTGTTAAATGTCAAGAACATTTGTGATTTGCGATAAGGTTACAAAGACAAGAATGGATGGTGGCTATAGTGCATATAACAACTGGAGATAGTCATACTACAATTGAGTGGAATAGTAGCACATATGAATGCTTAGTTATGGATATACAGAGTTTCAAAGAACAGAGGAAGTAAATAATGGTTATAGGGAATATCAATGGGCATATTGAAGAGATTGATGATGTAAGTAATAAGAATAGACTGGTTTTGAAGAAGTTTTGTCAGGGAGTAAATTTGACCATTGGAAATTTATTGAATATTTATGAGGGACAATACACATGTTCTAAAAATAATACATTCCACATAATAGATTATGTATTAGTAGAGAAAGTGGGAATGAATAAAGTATGGAAAATAAGGTATTTGGTAATGAAGAGAGAGTATGTAATAGTGATCATAACTTTTTTGTAATAGAAATGGTTAGTAATGTGATGAAAAATAATAATAAAAGTAAAAATGATAGTGAAATATGTAGATGAAGAGTGAATGATAAAAATAAGTTACAAGTCTATAAAATAAAAGTTGAAGAAACCATGGAAGAGTTGATTGGGAATGAGTATAAGGATCGATGTGGTGAAATAGAAAAAAGTGGCAAATAGGGTTTTAGTTGAGAATATTCAGAAAAATAAAAGTAATAAAAAAGTGACAATTATTACTAAGTGTAAAAGAGAGGAAAGAAGCATGCAGAGAATATAAGTGTGTTATTAAGAACAAAGAAAATGAAAAAAATGTTAATACTAAATGAGAAAAGTACTTAAGAAAGTTGGCAAAAATGGATAATTATATATATAGAGAATGAAATTAAATAGTAAACTGTTGGAAGATTGTAATAGTAGATGATGAGGAATAGAAAGTAGCTCTAGAGAAAAATTAAAGATAGTTTTAAACAAGTATGTAATGTATATAAAAAGATGTTAGATGTGAAGAATAGAGTGATAGCAAACAAAAACGCATATAGTAATGGGAATATACCATTTACACAAAATGAACTGAATGAGACAAGTAAAAAACTGAAAGGTGAAAAGGCAAGAAATTTGGATGGATAGGCAGCAGAGATTGTAATGAATTTAGGACAAAAAATTAAAAATATTATTATGTTTTAATAAGATGGGATAGAAGAAAGATTTTCTGTATAGTTGGAGTAATACAAGAATAAGGTTATTATTTAAAGGGAAAGATAAAGATCATGGAACATTAAACAATAATAGACTGATAGTGGTAACATCAGTGCTATATAAAGTTTTTTCATTTATATTGGCTGGAAGGGTTGAAAAATTGAGGGAAGAAAATAATATAGAGGGTGAAATACAAGAACATTTTCAATCAGATAGGCATATTGTAATTACACAATTTATAGATATGAGTAAGAATACAGATAGAGAGTTATATATGTTTTTAAAGATATAAAAGTCACATAATAGAGCACATAAAAGTAGATTATCAGTAAGTTTAATAAATTTTGGAAATGGATGGAGCTTTAGTGAATATTATTAAAAAAATATATGAAAACAATTACTATATGTATCAATTAGGGAATATAGAATTAGTAAAGTTAAAAATGGGGTGAGACTAAGGCAAGCATGTTCTCTGTCACCTATTTTGTTCTTGTTGTATTTGCAAGAAATGGAAAGAGCAATAGAAAGACTAGGAAGAGGAGGGTAATGATACCACGAATAGGTGCAAGCGGGTATATACATTGACAGGTTTTTTATGTGCAGATGATTTTTTGTGTGCAGAAAGAAGGGGAGATATGGAAGTTTTGCTGAGGATATGCACAAAGGTGGAGAGATGGGGATTAAATTTAGTGAATAAAAATCAAAAGTAGTGATGATTAATACTGGGGAGAGAGAAGACAAAGAATTTTTACTTGGGAATATAAATTTAAGTGTGATGAATAGATATAACTATTTGGGAATTATCTTAAGTAATCAGAGAAATTATTTTGATGAATGGGAGAAAAAATTTATGAATGAATAAAAAAAGAAAGGGATTTTTAAAGAAATTAACAGTGTTCTCATATAATAAATATGATTTAGCTAGAATTGTATGGAAGGGAGATATGGTAATGATGTATTTTGTTTTAGTAATGGGGTATTATATTGCTTAGAAAAAGTACAAAGAAAAATAAAAAGACATGCATTAGATGCAGAAGTGTGGGTGGAAAAGGAGGCAATTCAAAGAAAAATGGGATGAACAAGTTTTTATCTGAAAGATTTTCAGTAGATTGCAGTTTATGGATACTAAAAGAATCGCCAAAATAGTATTTAATTTTGTTATGAATAAATGGCAGGAAACAAAATGGGTGCAAAAGGTAATGCAATATGCATAAGATTTAGCTAAAAAATTTATGTCATTGTACATGCATTAGAGGCAGAAGTGTGGATGGAAAAGGAGGCAATTCAAAGAGAAATGGGATGAACAAGTTTTATTTTGAGAGATTTTCAGTAGATTGCAGTTTATGGATACTAAAAGAATCGCCAAAATAGTATTTAATTTGGTTATGAATAAAGGGCAGGAAACAAAATGGGTGCAGGAAACAAAATGGGTGCAAAGGTAATGCAATATGCATAAGATTTAGCTAAAGAATTTATGTCAGTGTACATATACAAAAGATGGGATGATTGTGTTATAGTGTTAAGGAATGGTAAAGAAGAATCGATGCATTAATAAAGAATAGGAGATTGGGGAAAACGAGAGCTAGTATGGAGAGTAAAAAAGAGTTTAAATATTTATAGAAATAAACATAATATTGGAAGTTAAATTATGATAATAGCAAGAAAAGTAGTTTACTGATTAAAGCTCAAAGGAGATTTTTATCAACAAGAGAATATACACATAAATGGAAAAATATGAGTGATTTTGTTTGCAAGTTGTGTAAGGAAGGTATAGAATATATTAGGCACCTGTTAATTGAATGTAAATGTCTGAAAGCAGAAAGAGTACAGATACTGATGTTGTGGAAGAACAAATATGAACAAAGTGATTATAGAGAAAGTTGCTTATTAGTTTTTTATGCAGGATTTGGAAAAATATAAGGGGGTTTTAGATTTAAAGGCCAATGGGTTAACAGACATTATGTGGTGGAAATGGGATGGAGTAGGTTAGAGAAGAATATGGGGAAATATGGCGTGGTGAAGAGAAAGGAAAATCAAAGCAGATAACATGTTTCTATGGGCATAGTTGCTGAGATATTCTTGACTCTATATAAGGAGAAGTCACAGTGCATCACATCACATCATATCACATGAATGGTGGTGTGAATGTTTCTTATCTATTTTAGTTTGTGGTACACATTATAATATTTCTGTATATATATATATATATATATATATATATATATATTTATATATGTATATATATATATATATATATATATATATATTGAAACAGTCAATCTGATACTCAGATTGAGCTTCAAAGTACACACTTGGGGAATATTCTCAAATGTAATTAAGCCAATTTACCAGAAACCCAATAGTCTATGTAAAACATATGATAATTTTATAGAGTAATGTAAAAATCCATTAGTAAAAATTTTATCCACTTCAAACTTGTTTTAAATCTTAGATCATAATTTAAAACATTCTTTCAAGAAATTCTTAACAATATTGCATTGTATTTAAAACTTACTTCAACAAAAGGTGCATCCAGACAGCAAATTCTGGATCTGGTAAGTGCATAAAGTGCATTCATTCCAAGATTAACTGAAAATAGTATAAATACTGCTAGATTTGAATCCCAAAAAAAGAGACTCATAATTATAAAACAGAATGGTAAATATAATCCATGCTTGTTATTATAGCAATCCAATGTGTCATAAATAGTGGAAATTTTTGCCTTTCTCTCCACTCAACATACTCTTTCCTGCACTCATCACCCAGCATCCCACTACCATGAACCTCAAGTATCTAAAGAATGAATAACAAAAATGCTACCTGCCTGACTGACTGAATCTAACTAGATCTAGTTCAAACAGGGAAACTCACTATATGTATTGCCACACACAGCAAGCTAGAGTAATATATGGATTCCAGAAGGCTTGTGCATAAAATCCCCATCTAGTGCCTACTCATCCAATATAGCCAGATCAGTTTCTGGCTTGTGGCCTTCGTCAGTGAGAAGCCTTGGATCTGAGAGCACTGCACCCAGATCTTACGATCTAATGCAACACTCCAGCAGCCACCTTTTATCTCCACTGAACTACAAAACTATGAGTTTTAAACCAAAAACATCTTAATATTTTCAATCCAAGTTCATCAGCTTATATAGTCATAAGCCTTCTGGCATCCATTGATTACTCTAGCTTGTTGTGTTTGGCAATATGCATAGTGAGTTTTGCCTGTTTTAACAATAGTTATACACAAGCATAAGATGTGGTGGTCATGTGATTTTTATTAGCTTAAATCCAATCCTAGCTATGGTTATTAAAGAACCAAAAGCACCAAAATGTGTGGGTACTGAACTGAGTTCAGACACAAATGACTATATAAGATGATTGGCTTGGATTGAAAACATTAAGGTGTTTTCAGTTTAAGACTTATAGTTTTGTAGTTAAGTATATAAAGAAGGTGGTTGCTGGAGGGTTGAATTAGATCCTAAGATCTAGGTGCAGTGCTCTCAGATCCAAGATGCCTCACTGACAAAAGCCACAATCCAGAACTAGTCTGGGGTTATTGGATGAGTAGGCACTACATGGGGATTTTATGCACAAGCCTTCTGTCATCCATTGATTACTCTATCTTGCTGCATGTGGCAATACATATAGTGAGTTTTGCCTGTTTTAACAACAGTTATACACAAGCATAAGAAGTGGTGATCATGTGAGGTTTATTGGGTTAAAACCAACCCTGCCTAATATGATAGTGGTGTCTATGGTTATTAAAGAACCAAAGACACCAAAATGTATGGGTACTAAACTGAGTTTAGACCCATATGACTATATTAGCTGATGGGCTTGGATTGAAAACATGGTGTTTTCAGTTTAAGACTCATAGTTTTGTAGTTAAGTGGAGATAAAAGGTTGCTGCTGAAGGATTGCATTAGATTCTAAAATCTAGTTGCAGTGCTCTCAGTTCCAAGGCTACTCACTGATGTAGGCCACAAGCCAGAAACTAGTCTGGGAATATGCCTGAGTAGGCACTAGATGGGGATTTTTTGCACACGCTTTCTGGCATCCATTGATTACTTTAGCTTGCTGTGTGTGTCAATACATATAGTGACTTTTGCCTGTTTTAACAACAGTTATACATAAGCATAAGAAATGGTGGTCATGTGATTTTTATTAGATCTAGTTCACTAATTCCAATGGATGCTGAAATCACCAAGAGTCGCTACTAATTACCAAGGTAAAGAACTCTAGCCACTGCATAATGTTTAAATTCTTAAGTTCAGCATTCCATAACTATTTCTCATAACCCTGTCTGTAATTTAAAATAATATCATTCTATTAGCTGATCCTTTAACTAGAAATTAAATATTTTGTTTAAAGAATTTGTAATTTATTTACCTGATATTAGCATGCATGTAACTCTATATAATTTTCTTTTATCATTGAGCCTTTATTAAATAAGTATAATATTTTCTTTCACCTTCATGTGTCAATAATGTTTGATAACTTTTATTATTGTGTTTTATATCTTTAAATATGCCAATGATTCCTCAAATTCGCCAGTATGTCATTTTTCTTTTTCTTTTCCCCCTTTCCACTTTATGGGGTGACTAGATTAACTTTAATTAAAACAAGACTTGTTATTTTATCTTCTCTACAGGCTTGTTGATGATCTTTTCTTCATCCAGTTGCATTAATTTCTAGTCAGTGAATTTTTCGATATTACATCTTTATCCAAAGTGTTGACAAAATACTGCATTACATGTTGAAGTAAGTATGTCTTGAAGGTTGTAATGATTCTTTGATTTATATCTTGCTTCTGTGATTTCAATTGAAAATGTATGTAGCTACAAATATTATATATATATTGATTACAAAAATAAAGTTATTTCACTATGAAAATATACAGAAAAATAAACTGAAAAATGAAAAATACGAATGCATTTGACAATTTTTTAATTCTTCTGCAAAATTGTTAATTATTGCACTGAAATAAAACCTATACTGTAGTTCCATTTTCTTAAAATTCATAGTTTTATATTATTTTTGTGTAATTATTTAGAATTAAAAAGTAAAGTTTAATAATCTCTGGCTTAACTGTATTGTTGCAACGATCACATTCATATTTACCATTACATTAAGTAAGTAAAGCTTGGGCCTCCGCTTTCAGAAGAAATCTAAATTAAAAAAAAAATAAACAAAGAAAATTGTTTATGCTATTCTGTCATAAAAAGAATTGAAATTTACCTTTGTCAATTAGAGGTTGTCATAATGGTTGACATATTTTATAACCTATTTTTTAATCATTTGAAAGTGATAAGAAAATTTTGATCACTTAGTAATGATAGACTCTAATTACTATTGAATGACTAGTATGATTAATTATCTTGAGTATTTGGATCACTTTCAGGCAAAAATTATTTTAAGTTTTTTATAGCTATGATGCCTGTGCCAACCTGGCTGTGAAACTAGCTCAACATAGTTACATATACAAACATGCTATGAAAAGAACTGACTACACTTCTCTCTTTCTAGATTATGAGCTGATATCTGGCAATTACTTCAATCTTCCCACAACTAATGTTATACTTTCAGAGCATGATGATAGAAAGAGAAAGGTCAAGGAGGCTTTATCAAGTGTAGAAATGCCAACATCATCAATTAAAAAAAATCCAGAAGTCTGCTCTCCAAGAAATGAATTTTTTAGCCCTTCCTTCTCATTAACATGCAAATTTTTTCAGTATTTAGTCATTTTTATCTCCTTGATATTCGTATTTGACATTACCCATGCTTACATTTCCTCACTTTCTTCATTCTGTTATGATTTTTATATCTTGTTGTATCAAAAGTATTTAGTGTCAATAAATCTTTCTTTTATATAGTCATAGTCTATTTTGTTGTTGAATGTTGTAACATTTAGCTTTCATTATATTCAAATACAAGTATATTGTCTATACTAAATTTAATGCAATTACATTTGAACTCACATTTTAAAGCTCTTAAAGTTACCCATTCTATCTTATACACCTGATACACATGACCATGTTCATATGAAAAAGATAAATGATCTCCAATATATGTATTTCTTGCTAAAACAACAATCATCAGTTGATCCAGATAATCATTTCCCACACAGATATGTAATCAGTGCTGAGTTTTATATTATGATACCAAATCTTCAAACTTTAATGGATAGGTTACAGTCATCCCCAACCTGCAAAGTTTCAACCATCCATAAAATTGTTAATCTATTGATGGAACACTCAAATCCCTTATTGATGCCAATGTTAGTGTTATACTCAAGTTGACTTTATGTCACACTGACCCATCATATGCAAATTTAAATACACAGAAAAAGCATGTATATGATACTGTCTGAATATGTAATATTTAATTAAATACAAGTGTATTGTCTATATTGAACTTAAAACTAATTAGAGGGAATTTAAACTCAGATTGTCAAGCTCCCTACAGCTTTTCAAAAGATTTGATATCTTAATATAAAACTGAGCACTTACTATATATAGAAGGTGATAATCTGGACCAACTGATGAATACTGGTTCAGCATAAAATATATATATTAGAGATCATATATCTTTTTCACATGTATGTGGTAATGTGTATCAGTTGTATAAGGTAGAGTAGATAGCTGTAGGAAGCTTAAAAGACTAAGTTCAAATTCTTTCTCATTACATTGAATTCAGTATGGACAATATAATTGTATTTACATATTACATATATATGCCTGTGATTGTGTAAAGAGTCTCATCTTTTATATCTCAGTTAATTCAGACAAAAGCTGTTATTGTTTGCCATGGATCGTAGATTATCGACACCATTCCTTGTTTTGTTTTTGTTTGTTTTTTTTTTAAAAATTACATAAAAATTTCAAATCTTAATTCAACGTTTTCATCTTAATCTGTTTGTGAAGATATTTCATTTAATATACATTTCTATATATGTGTGCATGTGTTTTTGTAAGCTTGTTATATGTAACTGTGTGTGTATTTGTGTCATCAGAATTTTTTTTGCTACAATTGCTTTAGCAAATTTTAAACCATTCAGATGACAATGCTGTAATTATCAAAACAATGATTATCAATATGCATACTTATTTCATGTAGTTATTTTATTATTGCTATTATTTATTTATTTTAAATAAAGGAAGTTATGAATGGATGAGAATTGTATTAATTAGAAATATTTTTTTTATTGAATGTAGTTATGAATAAAAGTAATTATGTTCAAGAGATTAAATTTTAAATTGACATCAATAGATATTAAAGAAAATATTCAGAAAATTTATATTAACCTTTAAAGTTACATCTTAAACAAACAAACAAAGAAAAAAGTATTAAAAACACAAAATAAAATCTTCGCGTATTAGAATATAAATATATATTTCATACAACTTTTAGTAATTTTGTTATTTTTGATTAACATAATTGTGCATGTGTATATATATGTTGCTAGAAATTGAACTAAAATAAATATATAAATTGTAAAACAGTGGTTGTACAAACATTTTTTTATTCAGCGGATGCATTTACCCTAAATTCTTTAGTTATTATTCATAATAAAATTTAAATGCGATAAATAGATTTTTAAAAATTTAATACATAACTGACTTTATTGTATATTATTTTCGATATTACTTATGATTTACCAAAATTTAACTTAGATTTTTTAGTATCTAAATTAACTATGATTTCATAATTAATACAAACAATAATATTATAAATGTTTGCTTACATTAAGATCATTTGCATTAAGATGAAATAAAATATTTCATTATGTAAATAAATTACTTTAATATTGGTTTTTAATACATTAGATTATATCTGTTTTACTTTACAACATAAAAAGGACATTTTCAATTAGTTTATATGTAAATTTAATATAATCAAACTTTATTATTATGTTAAAGAATCTGGAAAAATGAATTAATAATAATCATCATCATGCTGATCATGAACTTGAACTATCTTAATATTTCACTTAAATTTATATATCTATATAGTTATACATTTTTATTTTATTGTAAAACAAATATATTATTTGTTAATTATATTATTTTAAAAATAAGGGTAAACAAATAAAAATTGTTTTAATTTTCTTTTTTTAATTATATATATATATTTAAACTTACTTTTCTAAAAAATATATTTCTAAATTTTAAAAATTATTGCAGAAATTATTTTTAACTTGTTATTTTTTGTTCACGAATTTCACTGTAATATGAATAAATATTTTAAAATAGAGGCCATCTACAAACTTAATAAACTGTTTACGGAGTTATCAATAACAGGAAATTGTTGTTTAGAATAGTAAAAGGTTAAATAATTTTAACAAGTATGGGATAATTGTTCATCCAGAAAAATAATTCAGGCAGATGAGTTCTATAGTTAGTGGACACTATTATATACTATATATTATCAAATAACTACTATCTATCAACGTAATCCTTTTGACTTCTGCAAAAAATATTGTACGATTTTAAATTAAAAATTACACAAAACTTCTTTTAAGAATTTATTACAGAAAGACTTACTATTTACTTAGATTACAATTTAAATGTTTTGAGAAAAAATGTGTTGCACGAATAAACACAAAATAAAATAAAAATATTGGGGTTCTTTGTTTTTGCTAGATTTATTACTTAGCAAACGTAAGCATACATTTATTTTGTTTAAAACGTTGGTTTAAAAAAATCTTAACTTAGATTCTATAATTATTATTGCCTTAATATTTTCACTATAAATTATATATATATGTTCCCAATTTTTTACCACTTGGACTCACAGAAATCTGTATAGAATTATTGCATTAAATAAATGCAAGCCGGTGAGAAATATAAATGTATAAACTAAGCTGCCTTATCTTAATTACACTACATATTTATTAGCATCTTTGCATTAACCATAAATTCGTTCTCCAACACATAAACTTCGATCACATACATTTTATTACACACACACACATATATATATTTGGAATTGATTTTGCCATTTTCAATATGTCAATAAATAAATAGAAGTTAAACCTAACTTAAGACATGAGTGGATTTTATCCGAACGATTTATAGTTAAAATTAAAAAATCAAAATCATTATAATAATTACACTACAATAACGTTCTAGCCTGAATAGGCAACTATTCATAATTTGTCTTATTTAAAAAATCAAAATCGTTATTTATTAGATTATTCATCATATTTATAAAATATGTCTCTTCGATTTTTATTTCTCTTAAATATTTTAGCACTCGAAAAATATAAACTGGTAAAGTAAGAACTTCCATTGCAAATAAGTGAATATTTTACAAATACAACATTAAATTTACCCCCAGCATAATATAATTTTTGTACAATATTTTGAATTAACAAATTCTCTGTTTTAGTGAACATTTCTATCTATTAATATAAATAACTATATGCTCTTTAATAAATCACTTTATATATAACATCATATTTATGAACAAATTTATTTTTGTTCATAAATAACCTACCAATATTTGGTGCTGCATTAAATCGATATTAAATTAAAAGAAGCAACTGAAATAATCATACTACATATAGTATTAGTTAATGCAATTTATTTATTTTTTCTTTCATTAATATTGCATATCTTTCATTCTAGGACACTTGACTACTTTGAAATCTACATGATATTTTATTTTTAGTGATCTAGATCCAGACACTTTGTGTGCAATAGAAAGTTTTGGCAGAATGATGTATAAATCTTTTAATTGTTAAGAATTATTAAACATTTTATAATTGATTTTGTTATTTTCTCCACCATAATCTTAAATCCAGATATTTTATATTATAATAATTATGTTGAGAATAAGATTCCAATTTTCAGCAATTAATTTTATTTAACTTAACTATATGATTTTTAATTCTAATTAGTGATTTAGAATTAAAAACATCATCAACATGCATAAAATAACCTTTAACACCTAAGATATAGAAATACCATACAAGAATTGAAACCAAAAATCTATAGTTTATTTTTTTTTCCTTTTAAAGACCCAAACAATTCTATAATGTCCAAAACAGATATTTTTTTTTGCAAAACAAACTTAGCGATCTTTTGATAAAATGTAATGAAAATAACATTGTACATTTATCAAATCTTAGTTCTTTCTTTAAATGTTTTTCAATATAAATTGCCACATGATTTAATATATAACTTCTCAAATCCAAAATAATTCAGGCAGGCAAATACTGTTCATACATTTGTAAAATTCCCAAAATTGGTACCATAGCAGCAATTGATGGATAAATATTTAAATACAGTTTTTCATTTAATATTTAACTACAAGTATAATTATGATCTATACTAAAATTAATATATGTGGTTAGGTTTCATTTATATAAAATGAAGTAGATAACTGTAGTGAGCTTGAAAGTCTGAGTTCAAATCTGTTTTTTTTTCATTTAACAACTTATCTAAATTAGATTTAAATATAGAATTAATTTTAGTCTCATTGTTTCTACAGAATAATTATGCAATAATTGCACCTTAATATTTTAGATTACTCACAAATTTTTCATATGTAGAATAGGTACTGTGGTATTAGAGCTGTGACATGAAAAATTATAATCAACTAATCATTAAATTAATGAGGTTATTAAATCAAAAATATATTTTAAAATCTATATTAAAAAAAAACAACAATTTAACAAAAAAATACGAAAGGCATTAATGTGAAGAATAGTTAAAATATGTGTTTAAATCAAATTGAGTGTGTGTTTGCATGTGCATATTCTGCTTAATCTATTTTAATACATTGTACAGGCTTACACCTGCATTTATATATGTAATATATGCAGGATTCGAACTCAGACTTTCACATGATCTACAACCCTCAGTGCCATCTTATACTGCTGACTCACCTGATCACACACATGTTGAAAAGATAAATAATCACCAATACAGATATTTTGTGCTAAACCAGCACTCATCAGTTGGTTCAGATTACCATCTCCACACATATATACAATTAGTACTCAGCTTTATATTAAGGTAACCAATCTTCATACTTTAATGAGTGCTGGTTTAGCACAAAATACCAATATTGGTGATTATTTATCTTTTCAACATGTGTGTGATCAGGTAAGTCAGCAATATAAGATGGCATTGAGAGTTGTAGGTCATGTAAAAGTCTGAGTTCGAATTCCACACACACACACATATATATATATATATATATATATATAAATGCAGGTATAAACCTGTACAATGTACTATATATATATATATATATATATATAAATGCAGGTATAAACCTGTACAATGTACTAAAATATATTATACAGAATATGCATGGGCAAACACACACTCAATTTGATTTAAACATACATTTTAACTATTCTTCACATTAATGCTTTTCATATTTTTTTTTTGTTAAATTGTTTTTTTTAATGTAGATTTTAAAATATGTTTTTGATTTAATAACCTAATTAATTTTAATGATTAAACAATTACAATTCTTCAGTCGCAGCTCTAATACCATAGTACTGTAAAATATATATTTCCTTTATTATTCTCTTTAATACATGTTATATTATTATCAGCAAACATATTTATTATTAAAATTATCTATTATATCATGTAGCATTATACCTTATATCAGGAATTATAAATAAAGATGTTTTAAATATTACTCCATCATTATTCTCACATGTTTCACAACATTCTCTATGAGCAATACTTATCAATATATATATATATATATATATATATATATATATATATATATATATATATATAGTAAGATGTTAGGAGTCTTTATATATATATATATATATATATATATATATATATATAAAGACTCCTAACATCTTTATACTTTTATCCAAAACTTACATTCCCCAATAAAAATATCCATTAAAAATAACAAAATCCATCCTCAATGTGAATTGTTTATTATATAAAACTAACATTTCTTATTGTAATTTTTTATTCATTGTTTAACCATAAATATTTCATAATTAAAAAAAAAAACATTTTAAAATTAAATTCAATTTTCAAATTGACTATCCAAAATGTTATATCATAAATCATGAATTACTTTTGACTAAAACTTATTGATTTCACAAAGTTTTAAAAATTAAATTTTATAGTTCAAGTTAGTCCCTTTTTATAAGTTATTTTTTCATCCACACATAGATTATTGAATTGCCTTATTAAAGTTTTGGCTTTAATATCTATATAATATAACTACAAAATATGCTGAACATGACATCAACTATATGCCACTTCAAAAAATTGTAAAAAAAAAAATAAAGTTATAAATAATAAAAAAATAAAAAAAAATTGCAAGTTTAATATATTTTACAATTTTGAATAGCTATTTTTATTTTCAGCACCAGATCATGTTTAAAAAAATAAAATTTATAAATAAATTTTAAATTATGCCAGCAGCCATTTTTCTGTCTTAGAGCACTATAAATAATTATGTTCATTACTAATAAAAATCAGATTATGTTGAAAGCACACACATTTTTTTCAACATTTATTATCTTTATCAAATTTGATGAGAAGTATTTTGAATAATAAAATATTTTTTTAAGCATGTTGTTAACCATTTTACAATAATTTAAAATTAATATGAATATAAAACATCAAAACAATTAAAGAAATCATAATTCCTGAGTAAAGAGACAATTCTATTAAGTTTCTACAAAAGAAAAAAGTTATTGAATAAAAAAAATATTGCCTAGTACATATTTACTTGTGATGGGATATCAGACATTGCACTATTTACTATATTTATAAAATAAAAAATGAGAGAGTACTTTTGAATATCATATTCACATTTTTTAAGTCAATGAAAAACGTATGTAAAAGGGGTACTTCCTATTTATTAATAAACATATACTTTTTTAAAAAACAATTATTTGTACTATAATTTTAATGGTTGACATGTGATCCTTCATGTCAGCCACTAGAGGCATGATTTCTAACCAAAAAACACATTAATATAACAATCCCGGGCTAGCATTTCTCTATTAATATTGACTTTTTTTTTGTTTGTTTACAAAGTTTACTTTCTTTCATTTCTGAATTATTTTTCCCAAATAATATTTTTGACGATGGGATAATAATAGTTGTTTTTAACATTTTTTTTTTTACCAAAGGGTCTTTTTTGGTGTGTGTTCAAATAGTAATTTGTGTTTTTTTTTAAATAGTATTACTGTTTTTGTAAAATTGGATTGACAAAATTCAAAAGAGAACGGGTTTTTTTGATGGATCTTTAAATAATAATTTACATTACTTTGATAGGTTTACATTTGATTGCCGACAACAATTAGTGGGAGGGTTTTTTTTGTGTACAATTAAATAATAATTTATGTTACTTTGATAGATTTACATTTGATTGCCGACAACAATTATTGGGAGAAGTGTTTTTTTTTTTTGTGTGTGTATGTTTAAATAACAATTAAAACCTTTACTTTTATTGGTTTACATTTGATTGATGACCGATTTGACTTCCTTTCATTTATAAATTATGGTTTTGGTTCTGCAAATAAATATTTTTGACAATGGGACAATAATAGTTGTTGTTTGTTTAATTTTTATTGACAAGAGTGGGTGTTTTTTTGGTGTAGATTCAAATAGTAATTTGGGTTATGTTTAAATAATAAGTTGCGGTCTTACTTTGATTGGTTTATATTTGTTTGCCAACACTAGTTATTGGGAGGGGTGTTTTTTGTTTGTATGATTGTAGACAACAATTATTGGGAGTAGTTTATGTTACTTTTAGTAGTGGTGTACATTTGATTGCTGACAATAATTAGTGAGGGGGTGGGTATTTTTGGGTGATGATTAAATACTAATTTACCTTCCTTTTATTTTACATTTGATTGCTGAAAACAATTATTGGGAGCTAAAGAGGTTGTTTTTTTGTGTATGTTAAAATCAAAATTGAAGTTACTTTTATCGGTTATATTTGATTGACAACGGTTTTGACTTTCTTTTTTTTTTTCGTTTATAAATTATGGTTTTGGTTTGCCCAAAATCTAATATTTTTAACAATGGGATAATAATAGTTGTTGTGGTTTTCTTTCATTTTTATTGACAAGAGCGGGTCTTTTTTGGTATATGTTCAAATAGTAATTTGGGTTACATTTAAAAAATAATCGGTTTACCTTATTTTTAGTGCTTTACATTTGATTGCCGACAACAACAATTAAAGAATAATTGTACATTCCTTTTATTTTTTACATTTGATTGCCGACAACAATTATTGGGAGAAAGGGTTTTGCATTTTTTTTTGTTTGTGTGTATGTTTAAATCAAAATTTAAGTGACATTTATCGGTTACCATTTGATTGAAAACCGATTTGACTTTCTTTTTTTTTTCATTTATAAATTATTTAAGTTTTCCCAAATAATATTCGATTTGACAATGGGACAATAATAGTCTAGGTTTCTTTAATTTTGATTGACAACAGTGGGTCTTTTTTGGTGTACGTTCAAATAGTAATTTGGGTTATGTTTAACTAATAATTTACTGTCTTACTTTGATTGGTTTACATTTGATTGCTGACGACAATTAGTGGGATGGGTTTTTTGTTTTTTTCTATACAATTAAAAAATAATTGACATTACTTTTATTTGACTGTTTTATTGCCGACAACAACAATTATTGGGAGAAGAGGGGTTTTTGGGGCTATGTTTAAATAAAAATTTTAGTTACTTTTTTTATTTTACATTTGATTGCCAATGACAACAATTATCGGGAGAAGAAGGGATGTACATTTAAATAAAAATTGAAGTTACTTCTTTTATTTTTGACATTTGATGAAGGCCATTTAGAATTCCTCAAACAAGCTTACCTTTTATGAAGTGAACATTTCCATCGACATATGTTTTTGGACCTCAAATCTGCATATATTTGCCGCACAATCCAATCTTTTCTTTCATCAGCAGGATGTTTTTTTCTTTTTTTTGCTGTAGAAATATTCCAACATCAGCTTCTGTGTCTGGCAATTCTCATCTTTTCAAGTTTTCTGTTGTGGGAATTAGCCATACTTTTTGTCTCGAAAAATTTCTCGCTAAAACTTGACGTAAAGCGTGATTTTTAAAATTTTACACTACCCCACCCTAATCGAAAATTTAGGAGAAATACAAATTTATGAGAAACAATCACTACTGTTAAAATTGATAAAATGTAACAGTACATCAATTCGTCTTAAAAAAAAGGCACCAATGAAAATTTAAATAATTTTGACATGCTCACATTAACACACCCTCATACAATATTGTTACATAAAATACATAATGCAGCATTACAATATAGTGCATGACACAAACAACTGTGGCATTTTCCTCTGCTTTTAGCATCGGAAAAAGCCACACCATTAGCCGCTAAGCTGAGTTAACACTCTTTCTAGATTTTATCATAGAAAGAATACTTAACTCCGAGTTAACACTCTACCTTTTAGCATAGAAAGTAGATTTAACTCCAAGTTAACAATCTTTCTAGGATTTATTTTAGAAAGAATGCTTAAAGGCTTAGGTGCGGCCGCGGAAATGGCATATTTCTAGAAATTTAGCTAGAAATAGCACCTCTAGTGGCTGACACGAAGGATCAGATGACAACCATTTTAACTTATGCTCGCATACAATGCATGCAAAAAATATGTTACATATATTGTAATGGTATGATTGTGATTAAAGAGTATGAAAGGTGCCCTGAGAACAAAGCCTCTACTGAACACAAAATTGAGTTTATATTTATATTATGTGAATTAAATTTATCAGCTTTCAGTTATTTCAATTTCTCATCTCATGCAATTCACATCAGTATGAGTCTAAAGGCTGTAAAAATTATATGAATGGTACATCTGACACTTATATGGAGATAACTTTATAAATTAATACTCTAATCATTATTTGATCTAAATGAATAAAATATAAAATTATCATAATTAAAACGATTATTTGAAATACAAATATACTATGAGTACAATATATGCCATATAAAATATATTCAATTAAATTTATAAAGAAGAAATAATAAAAAATAATAATTAGATAGTTATGAAACTCTTATCAAATAAACAATCATGCACCTCCTATCAAGGATTTCCATTATTTTTATTGAGAAATAATATATTATGTACATTTTTAAATTGTCACTTATTCACAATTAAACTGTATATTAATAAATTATTGAATGTTGTACATAAATAATTAAAAAATGTATTAAATAAAGTACATCATTTATATGTAAAAAGAGCACACACGATTACATATATGTGAACGTGCTATCTTTAATATTTCAACCAAAGGATTGATTTTATCAGAAAAAATATAATAAAATGGTAGACTTAAAAATTACTAGTTTATATATATACAAATTGAAAAAACTGTAATAAGAGCAAAGCTTTACTATCATTAACAGTAGTGCTTAGCATCCTTTCAACTGATAATCCTCATAAATATAGCAATGTTTGTCACAGAGGTGGAGGAATAAAATCTTGTTTAAAGACTTAAAAATATAATATTGTTTGCATTGTGCATTAATTAATTAGGGCAAACAACATTTTGAAAAATGAAAAGCAGAATTCTTTCCTATTGATGACATAATTATCTTTGGAAATGTGTCAATCTCCTTGACCTTTCACTTGGCTTCAAAAGCATACTACACAATACGATATTATTAATATAAATAAAACTTTACTCTAAATACAGTTTTTGTATATATATAGCACTAAAATTTTAAAAACTTTTTCTGTTAGTGATCTAAAACCTTATACGTGAGTTGCCTATGAATTTTGGGTTACCAATTTTGCAAGCATTTATTATTATTATTATTATTATTATTATTATTATTATTATTATTATTATTATTATTATTATTATTATTATCATCATCATCATCATCATCATCATTATTATTATTATTATTATTATTATTATTATTATTATTATTATTATTATTATTATTATTATTATTATTATTATTATTATTATTATTATTATTATTATTATTATCATCATCATCATCATCATCATCATCTTTCAAAGGACTTTATTCAATAACTTAAAAAGGTTACACAATTTTTTTACACATTATCCATGATTATTATACAGACAGTCAATTGTTTGTAAAGCTGGCAAACATATAAAAGTTCACTATCATATAATGTTTTTTCAATGGTGGTAAGTTGTAATTTTTTCATTTGACATTTCTAAATCTTTTGTGACCTCCTATTTTTTATAAGTTTGATGGTAACTGCAATAGAGACCAGGTGTCAATAAAAGTTGTGTGATTTGTTATTCTCTTATCTCTTTCACGTATACTATCCAGTTTATTCCTGAATGTGTTCGGGTGCCTTCTTGGATTATTATTGTACATGAATTTACACCTTGTACACCATAAAGCATAGAGAATGAATACACTGATTCTTATTTCAGCAAAAACTCCTTTTATGAATGAGGCAAATAGGCATTCCATATTTATTCTTTTATTTTTGAATAGTGTATTTATTATTGAATGGATGCTATTTAGTCCTAGACATGAGAAAAAAATATGATCCTGTGTTTCTGAGTCTCTGTGGCAGAGGTTACATAAATTGTCTACATTTTGACAGTTCCTTCTATATTTCAAAAAATGCTGTGTGGGTAGAGAGTCAAGGTTAATTTTAAGAAGAAAATCAAAATATTTTGGTTCAAGTGACCAGAATTTAAATTTACGGCATAGTTGTCTATTGGTGATATTAAGTACAGTTTTTTCATCAATTTGTGATGGGTGTAAAAGCAAATGTATTTCCCAGTACTTAAATTTATTTTGAGGTGGATTAAAATTCAAGTTTTTTATAGATAGTAATGGTGCAAGTAGCGTCTTCAGGAATCCTTGTAAAGGAGGTGGTTTATCTGTGGGGGTGATTTTACAGGCTATTTGTAGATATGGGAATTTTTGTGCACATGCAGAGATTATGTTTAGCATTTTTTGAATTCTGAAGGTGTAAATTGAATGAAGTCCCAGACCATTTTGTGAGAGTGAATTTCTTAGCCGTTTTACTGATATTGCGATTACTTTTTTCCCCACAAGAGTTTTCTACAAAGTGAGTCTATTTTATTAGTGAATGCCTTAGTATAAAGTATTGTTGGAGTGTAATAAGTGATTTTTGTCATGATTAACATATTAAAAAGTGCTATCTTTGTGTACAGTGAAAGGTAGGCTTTTGTTAGTGAATTGACTATACTTTCTACTTTATTTACAAGATTTTTTTGTATAAGTAGTCTCATTGGTGAATGACGCAGATAGAAATTGAAACCAAGAAATGGATTAGGTTTACCTTTAAAATGTTTTGTTATACTGCTGCCAGTGAGAATTTGCCAGGCACAAGATTTCTCCATGTTAAATGTTAATTTATATTCATTTGTATAATTGGAAAGTATCTTTAGAAGTTTAGGAATGTGTTTTTTGAGATAGCAAAAAAATTGCAAGATCATCCATGTAAGCTATACATGATATGTTAGTATTTAAGCAGGGTACATAAATTCCAGGTAATTCATTCTCTATGATCTTAATTAGGGGATTTATGTAGGCAGTAAATAACAAGGCACTAAGAGGGGATCCTTGTGGGATGGATTGATGAGGTACTATTGGTGGTGAAGTTTTTCCATTTAGGGTAATGTATATTTCACGGTTTATTAATAGGTTAGCAAGTAGATTTAGGTAGGCTTTTGGTACTGTGTATTGTTCTAGAGTTTTCAGTAGTGTATTTATTGGTATTGTGTCAAACGCTGCTTCTATGTCTAGTTGAACAACTATAGGACTGTATTTTTTGTTGTTTCTTATTGTTTCTATAGTTGATTTGAATAGAAAAGCTGCCTGTCCAGTTGAAGATTCCTTTTTAGCAAATTGCATTTTTGAAAGTTTCGGTATAATATATGGCTCTATTTTGTCTTTGATTACTGATTCTATAATTTTTATTCCAAGGGAGGACATTGAAATTGGACGTAAGTTTGTTATTGATGAAACCATTTCTTTTTTTTTTTCATAAATGGTACAAGCGATATTTGATAAAGACCTGGTATTCTATATATGTATTTAGTTAAAAAATTTGTAAGGTTAGACATATAATGAGCTGTAATTTTATTAAGATGAGAATATACGAACTTGGGAATCCCATCTATTCCAGGATGGCATGAATCTGGTGTTGACTCTATTTTTTGTACAAAATCATTAGAAGCAAATTGAATTTCTTTTTCTGGTCTACTGTATAAAAGTTGTGATGGATCTAAGGGAGGATTTTTTTGAAATTTATCTTTAAAAAATGAAAATAATTGCTCCAACATGAAATCTCCACAAACAGTATGTGATTGTATTTTTATGGCTGATGGTACTCGAACTGGAGAGGGGTGACCTAATGCCCATCTGATGTAATTTCTGGTTAAGATGTGAGGCTTGTTTAAGTATACTTTTCTTTTTTTTGTGGCAATATATTCTTTAAGCTGTTCTGAAATTGATTGATATGTTTTTTTTTAGTGCTACTAATCTGGAGTGATCATAGTTAGATTGTGATGTTGTAATAATTTTTTTATAAGTGTCATCCATAAGGTTTAAAAGTTTAGTTGGGGATGGTGTGGTCCTGGTAAGATGGTTAATATTAAATGATAGCATATTGACAAATGTGTGCCATGCTTGGACTGGGTCCATTTGTATACTTTTTATCTTATGCAAATAGATATATATTTTTGAGAAAAGTAATTCTGGAGTGCATGATGGAAGAAGAACTCTGATGGTTCTTCCAGTAATTATTGTTGATCTGATATTGAAATTAAGTTCCAGAGATACTATGACTGCGGCATGATCAGATAGAGGGGAGTTCTTTAGAAAAATGTTCATCATATTATGCAATGATGGGGAATAGAAGACTAGATCAATCAATGATGAAAATCTTCCGTTATTAAATGATACAGCTCTCTCTGGCAGAAATCCTCTCCCACTCATCATGGGAAATGACAGATGATGAAGTCATTTATTGATTAATTTTTTATATGACATGTTAAAGTCCCCTATAAGTAATACTGGATGTGCTGTGTTCACAAATTTGGAGTTCAGAATTAGGATTAATCTATTTATAATGATGGGGCCTGGAGGGATATATACAATTGCAATGTTTAGTGTTATAGTTTTGTGGTGAAAAGTGATTATTAGTATGTACGCATCAATATATAATATTTTAAAAGAGTTGAATGGGCAGTTTTTGTCGATGATGATTCCTGTTCCTGCTGATGGTGTGTCAGATGTATTTGAAAAAGCCATAAATCCTTTGCTATTTAGTTTGTTTGATTGATTAATTTGCGATCCACTGTAAATTTTTGTTTATATAACACTGAGTATGTGTGGTTTAACTAAGTCATACCATTTAGTAACAAGATCAATTTTTTCAAGAGAGTTTAACCCTCTGACATTAAAAACTCCTATATTAAGTTTCATTTACTGTGTGTTTATTCTACATATTATACAAGTCTATATCAGTTCTTAATTGTATATATAAAAAAAATAATCAACAATAAATGCGAGCAAAAACTCATACTGACAAATTAAAAAAGACAATTTTACTATATATGATTATGTACTGGATTTTTAATTGTATCACCTGGTCTCATTTGCTTTATTGCTATTGTTTCTTTGTATATAGTATTATCAAAATTGGTATAATTATCACTTATCTCTTCCATTGGATTATCTTATTCTGTTAATAGTGATACGTTATCAGAATCTTTTTGATATCGAGCAATTTTAGCTTTTTTAGTTTCAGATGCTGCAGGAGGCATTTCACCATCGCTACTTTCATATTCCAAATTCTTTACTTTTTTAAATTTTTTTGGAGGGCGACCTGGTTTTCTTCTAAATTGAGGAGTGGCAGATACTACCTCAGCTGGAGAGATAGCAATAGTCTCCATTATGTCCGGCGATGTTTTGTTAAGAGGGGATGGGTTTATAATAACAGCCATGGGATTTATTATATCATTTTCAAGCTCAATTGATTGTGGAGTTATTATTTCACTATCGCTATTACTATTTTTTTTATTCTCTTCTGATATAAACTTTGGGACAAGAAATTCTTCAGCTATCAATTCGGCTTGTTGACAAGTGTTAATTTCTTTTGGACATTGGTGAGTGGGGGATGCTCTCATATTGCATTTAGTGCAGTATAGCTTAGGGCAGTAGCTGATTAAATGACCACGTTCTTTACAATGAAAGCATTGCGGCTTGAGTCCATTTATAATTAAAAATAATGTTGCCTCTTGGTCTGTTATTTGCTTAGGGATATTTTCAGGAATTATATTTTCTCGCAATTTCACTCTATATGTAAAACTGTTACTGAATATAGGTACTGGTGTGTTTTTAATGTAAGTGGGCTGAAAATTTATCACCTCTCCGAATGGCTCCATTAGTTTAACAAAATCTGCACTGGAATAACCAAAGTATGCATTTTTTAAGAGGCCTGTAATATGATTTTCTCTATTTGGGTTAACTACGATTAAGGCATATTGATTCAAGGTTTTAACTTCTTTTTTGAAATTTTCTTTATTTTTCTCATTGTCGAATTCAATTGCTATATAGCGTGGAATTGGATGATCTGCAATGCGTACGATCGAATTCCATAGATTTTTTTTATTAATAACATCAAATAATAGATCTTTAGGGAATCTATAGAGCGAACAATTATTATCTGTTATTGCTATTACAATTGAACGGTCCGTAAAAAATGCTTGAATGAATTAAACAGGTCTTTAGGTATAGTCTGGTTGAAAACTTCCGTAATTTTTTTCAGGCTGTCATTGGTCCAAGCTTCTTGTGTCTTAATAGTATCAGTATCCATTGTTTTAGGTGAAAAATCTAATTTCAAAATATCTCCAATGGTTGATCGATGGAATCTGGGTGTTTGTTGCACTCTCATTCTGCTAACCATCTGTGATTCATCCCCCCCCCCTTCTACAGAAGAAGATTGCTTTTCTACTCGAGCATAGGAATTTTTGACAGTGCCTATATTGACAGACATCGTGGCTGGACGCTGACTTTCAGTGTCCATTTTAAATATAATCCGGTGAGATTAATATTTTTTTTTGCAGTTCAGATGACTGAAGTTCTCTCTATAATTAATGGCAAATTTTTTTTTACCTATTTTGAATTATAGATTGTAAGTAGTCCACTGTTTTTTAGCACGATGTGAACGAATTTGTAACCTATTATTATTATTATTATTATTATTATTATTATTATTATTATTATTATTATTATTATTATTATTATTATTATTATTATTATTATTATTATTATTATTATTATTATTATTATTATTATTATTATTATTATTATTATTATTATTATTATTATTATTATTATTATTATTATTATTATTATTATTATTATTATTATTATTATTATTATTATTATTATTATTATTATTATTATTATTATTATTATTATTATTATTATTATTATTATTATTATTATTATTATTATTATTATTATTATGATAATGATGATGATGATGATGATGTTTTAAAAGGCCTTTATTATCTCAAAAGAATTACAAATTTTGCATTTACATAGTTCGTCTACATATAATATCCTGGATTGTCCATTATCATTTGAACACCATTATCAAATCAATCACTTATAACAGAAGGGAAAAAATTGTTGCTAAATTGTCCTTGTTGCTAATTTGACATGCATTTCCTTCTAAGTTTCTTTATAATGTTTAATTTCCTCAATTGACTATAACATAGATCTAATCTTAAGTAATGACCAGGTTGCTGCATAAATGTCAGGTTTGGCCAGTGTCTTATCCCTTTTCTGTATCATTTCAAGTTTATTTGAAAAAGTAGCTGGATGCCTCCTGGAATTGTTACCAATTGGGAAAGTACATCTAGTACACCAGTATGCATATAGCACAAAGGTTGCTGCCCTGACACTTGGTGTTAAACCCTCAATAAATGCAGAAATTAATTGATGCATTGTTACATTGGACTTCCTGTAAATGCTAGTTATGAGATTTCTTATCTGCCTAAGTCCCTCACAGTGATATAACAGATGTGATAGGGTTTCCTCAGCACGATGGCATAACTTACAAAAGGGATCAATTGATGTATACAGTCTTTTATGGCAAAGAAAATATGTGGTAGGTAATGCAGATAGATTAAGTTTTATTAGAAAATTGAAAAACTTTGGTTCTAAAGCCCATTGTTTACATCTTTTAACCAGTTGTTTATTATTAATTCCCAGTATCGTTTCTAAAGCAATTGAGTTATTATCTTCATGTATTAGTTCATAAAGTTTTCAGTATTTGTACTTATTAATAAATTGCTCTGGGATTTATGATTGTTTTACAAAGATATATTTATTGTTCAAAATATGATAATTTTTGGTGGTGGTTTATCAGTTGGAATGACCTCTATGAGCTGTTTAATTTTTGGAAAATGTTTAACAATATCAATTATATTGTTCCTCATTCTCTGTTTCTCAAAAATACCAATATCATGTAACCCCAAACCATATTTATTCAGTGGCTGACATAGTTTTGCCATTGATATTGCCATGACTTTCCTTGACCATAGTAGCCGATTGCAAATGGTCGTAATTTTGGAGATAAAAGCTTTTGAGAAAGCAACCACCAGCATAAAGTAAACTATCTTAGTCATCATCAAACTATTAATTAATTGAATCTTAGAATATACTGACATATAGGTATTGACTAGAGAGTCTGCTATTTTCTGTATTTCATTTTTCAATTTGTTCTGCAAATGACATCTCATTCCAGTAGTCTTCAGATGGAATGAAAATCCAAGGAATGAGCCTGGCTTTGCCTGGAAAATGGATGTACATGGCCTTCCCGTGAATATTGTCCATGCTGCTGTTTTTTCTGGATTGAAACTTAGTTTAAATTCCTTTGAGTATTCTTCTAAAATCATCTGTAGTTTTGGTGTCTGCCTTTTTGATTTCAGGAAAACTGTAATGTCATCCATGTATGCAATGTAGGTCAATTTTTGACTTGTTCCCAGAATCTCCATTCCCTCAAATGCCTGTTGTAATCAGATAAAAAGGGGATTTATATATAAAATAAATAAGATGGCACTAAGTGAGGACCCTTGTGAAAGTGATTTAGTTGGTATGAAAGCTGGTGAATTTCTGCCATTTAGAATAATGTGAAGCTCACGATTTAAGAGTAAATTTGTTATAACATATATATGTAATTTTGGCATTTCAGTTTCATTTAATAATCTCAACAGTATAGATATATCAACATTGTCAAAAACCGAAGCAAAATCCAGCTGTACAACAATTGGGCCATATCTTTTCTCTAACTGATGTCAAAATAGCCTTAAATAACATAGCAGCTTGTGTGGTAGATGAATGTTTTTTAGCAAATTGAGCTGGTGAAATCATTAGTAAAATAAATGGTTCTATTTTATCTTTAATTACTTTCTCTAAAATCTTAATGGGTAATGGACTTATTGATATTGGTCTTATTGCTGTATTGAGTTAAAGGTCATTGAAAGAATCTTATTCCACATAATATAAGTCTCTGTAAAATAAATTCGAGTGTTAAGGTTGGAATCAACATTCTTATTGTTCTAGTTAATTGCAGTCTAGAGACTTGTATATTACTGAGGTCAATTGATATGAACTGAGCTGAGTCATCAGAAATTGCTGATGGGATTAACTTCATGCTTATTAGATGATGAAACACTGGAGAGTAAAAATAAAGATCAATTAATGTTGAAAATTGGCCATTATGAAATGAAACAGCATCTTCAGATAAGAAACCCCTTGCACTCATCAATGGAATTGATAATTTATGTAATCACTTATTTACAAACTCATCATATGTTACATTGCAGTTTCCAATCAAAATTGTTGGATTAGCTGTAGATCCCAGTGTTGAATTAATTGTGGCAACTATTGTATTTATTTTATATTTTTGCAATGGCATATAAACAAAGAGTACATTTATTTTAATTATTTTGTGAAATAAAGTAATGATTAATAGATTTGCATCAATGTATATGAATTGAAAATTGGTAAACTGGCAAGCAGTAGCTATCAAAAGACCAGTCCTGGCTGATGGAGAGGTAGAGTCTCTTGAACATGCAACAAAGCCCTCACTATTTAGAAATTTTGCTGGATCAATTTGTGACCCTGCATAAATTTTGGTTTCAAGCAGTCCCATTATATGAGGTTTTTTTTCTTTGATCCATTGTTTCAACATAAATATTTTTTTCTATTGAATTCAAATGCTGTACATTAATAGAAGCAATTTTAAATTTCATTTATAAAGATTTATTTTTTACTTTGAATTTTTATTTTTTATTTTATTATTATTATTATTATTATTATTATTATTATTATTATTATTATTATTATTATTATTATTATTATTATTATTATTATTATTATTATTATTATTATTATTATTATTATTATTATTATTATTATTATTATTATTATTATTATTATTATTATTATTATTATTATTATTATTATTATTATTATTATTATTATTATTATTATTATTATTATTATTATTATTATTATTATTATTATTATTATTATTATTATTATTATTATTATTATTATTATTATTATTATTATTATTATTATTATTATTATTATTATTATTATTATTATTATTATTATTATGTTTCAAAGCAAAACTTTATTGAGTCTAAAAAGTTACAGAGTCACAGCTAGTAATATATTGATTTGTCACAAATGAAAAACAAATTACAACTTTCAGTATATAAGTCTTAATCTTTTCTGCATACTTTTTTTTTCTTCTTGTTTTTAAATTTGGTCTTCTATTTAGTTCAGTTTATGCTTGCATTTTTTTGAAGTTGGAAAAAATTTTGATGTTGAAAATGTCATCATCTATCTTATTGGCCTTTATATTTCATAGACTGGATCTTTGTTTCAAGTGTGACCATGTGGCTGCAAACACATCTGGTTGAGCTAGGATGCTGTCTCTTTTTCTGAACAGTTCTAGTTTTATTGAATATGTTGCTGGGTGGCGTCGACAGTTATTGGCAAATGCAAAAGTGCATCTGGTACACCAGTAGGCATAAAGGATGTATGTTGCTGCACAAATAGCAGGGATGTTGCCTTTTTTAAACATATTTATTATTTCATCAATTGAAATGATAGCCTTTCTGTATGTGGTAAACATTGTGTGACATATTGTTTCTAGGGCACTGCAGAAATGAAGAAAATGATCTTGTGTCTCTTTTTCTCTATGACATAGCCCACACATGGGGTCTATATTTGTATAGAATCTACGAAATCTAAGGAAATGGGTTGTGGGTAGAGCATTGAGATTAAGCTTAAGTAGAAAATCAAATAATTTTGGTTCTAATGACCATTTTCTGAACTGTTACAGTAGTTGCCTGTTGTCTATTCCAAGAACTGATGGATGTAGATTAGTTGTCTGGTTTGGATATAGTATATTATAAATGTCCCAGTATGTATACTTGTTTTCATTATTGAGTGATATTTTGTTGTATATTGGCTTGAGTTCTTCAATCAGTGTGGATAGATATCCATATGAAGGGGGTGGTCTGTCTGTGGGTATTATACTGATTACACACTCCAGGTCTGGAAATCTTTTTATGGTTGCTGTTATTAGATTTACTGATTTCTGTGTGTAAAAAACATTGATTGTATGGAATCCAAGTCCATTGCTATGTGGTGGTCTGCTCAGATTTTTTAAAGAGATTGCCACTGTCTTTCTCTTACATTTTAGTTTGTTACAGATTGACGAGATTTTAGATATGAATGTTTTTGCAAATTTATTATAGGTGTGTAGTATGTAATTTTTGTAATTATAAGTTGATTAAATAGTGCTACCTTTGCATATATTGACAGGTATGACTTTTCAAGTGAGGCTGTGATTTTATCAGCATATTTTTTTAATTTATTTTGAATTTTTTGCCTCATTCCATTGGTTCCAAGTTAGAATGGGAAACCAAGGAAAGCAGATGGTTTACCATTAAACATCTCTGTACAGTGCTTGCCTGTGTATATTGACCATGCAGCAGTTTTATTTGTGTTAATTTTTAAATTAAAATTTGAGGTATAATTCTTGATTATCTCTTGTAATATGGGGAGGTTCTTTTTAGAGGGGAGGAAAATGGTTACATCATCCAAATAGGCTATGCATGATATATTTAAAGCAGTGTTTGGAATTTGAATGCCTTTTATTTTTTTTCTGTATCTCTATTAATAGAGGATTTATATATATTGTAAAGAGCAAGGCACTTAGGGGGGATCCTTGTGGGATGGATTGATTCGGTCTGAAGGCTGGTGATTTTTTCCCATTCAATGTGATGTGAATTTCATGGCTGAGTAGCAGATTGCCTATTATATATAGTAGGGATGGAGGTGGTGTTGTTTTTTTCTGCACTTCTAATAATTTGGCTATAGACACTGTGTCAAAAGCTGCCTCAATGTCTAGTTGAACTATAATTGGTGCATATTTCTTTCTTTTTTTTACTACTTCGATAATTGTTTTGTACATTAAGGCACCCTGACCAATGGATGATCCTTTTTTGGCATATTGTGCTGATGATAACATAGGGAGTATGTGTTGTTCTATTTTTTCCTTTATCACTCTTTCAAGAATTTATATTCCTAAAGGTCCCATTAAAATTGGTCATAGATTAGATAAAGATGATATTGCTGTTGGTTTTTTGTTAAATGGAACCATTGCAATTGGGTATAGACTTATGTATGTTGTAAATTTTTTGGGATATGTAATTGGCTAGATTGCACAGGTATTTTGCTGTGAAGTGACTAAGATGTTTGAACACAAATTTGGGAATTCCTTGTGGTCCTGGGTGACATGTGTTTGTTATTGTTGTAAGTTGAAATACAATGTCAGTTGTCATTGGTGTGTCTGTTTCAGGGTCTCCAAATATGTCTTCATTTGTTATGTACACTCTCTGTTTTTGCAGTTTTCTTTAAAGTGTTGATATAATGGGTTTATCATGTTATATCCAGCTGTTATAGAGCCATCTATTTCAAGTGCCTTAGGCACTCTGACTGTGGATGGGTATCCCAATGCCCACCTTATGTATGCTCTGGTCCAAGTATGTTGTTGTGTAAGGCATATTTTTTACTTTTTTATTGCTACATATTGCTTTAGTGTATTGTTGTACATTTCTGTAAGTTTTTTAATTTGTGTTTGATTATCTGTAGTTGGTCTGGAAATGGTTATTCTTTCATGTAGTTCATCTGCCAAAGCTAATAATCTGGTGGGGAGTGTTGAATTGCAAGTAATATGATTGATGTTGAAAGAAAGTATATTGGTGAATGCTATATACTTTTGTACTGGATCGAGTGACATGTTTTGAAGTTTTTGGAGCATTATATATGTTTCTAAATATAAGAATTCAGTTGTTCATGCTGGAAGAAGTATTCACCAAGTCTTTTGGAGGGCTATTGTTGTATTCTGTATTTTTGTTAGGTCGAGGGTGATGAACTGGGCAGCATGATCTGAGATTATAGATGGACAGAGTTCAAGATTAAAATAATGATGTAACATTGGTGAGTAGAAACACAAATCAATAAGTGACTTATATCTATTGTTATTAAAAGATATTGAGTTTGATGGGAGAAAACCTTCAGCACTCATAAGTGGGATTGTTATTTGATGGATCCATTTGGTGACCAAAGTTTGGTAGGTCATGTTGAAATCTCCCAGGAGTATTATGGGATTTGGTGTTGCTGTAAGCATTGAATTTATTGTTGCTCATATTCTGAAGATGATGACAGGGCCTGGTGGTATATATATATAAATACTAGGTTAAGTGTGATATTTTTATGATGGAGTATTAATATGATGAGATTAGAGTCAATTATTATTATTATTATTATTATTATTATTATTATTATTATTATTATTATTATTATTATTATTATTATTATTATTATTATTATTATTATTATTATTATTATTATTATTATTATTATTATTATTATTATTATTATTATTATTATTATTATTATTATTATTATTATTATTATTATTATTATTATTATTATTATTATTATTATTATTATTATTATTATATTTGAGGATGTGTTTAATGCAAGAAAGGGGAGTGGATTATTACAGGAATTGTTGATATACCAGTTAAATTAGTGCAAAATTGTTTTATTTTTTTGTAAAATAGTGGTTGGTATTTGCTTAAATGGTTTTCTGATCTATTATTCATTGACACCCATCCATGTGCAGGTATTATAATCAGTAAAATATGTTTAACCCATAACCCTATCATTTATATTTAGTCAGAATAATTTAATATTCATAAGCAGCTTAGGTGTATGCATGCATGTCTGTATCATCTTTTCATTTCATTTTCACATTTAAACACAGTACAAATATTACACTTATAATAAAACATTTAAATTTATAGTAAATATCTTTAATAGCTTTGCAAGTGTATATTTTTGAGTGATTAACAGATATCTGGATTGGTGAATTATTTAACAAACTATATAATAATATCAACCATTAAATTTAATAGTTAATTAATATTAATTTGTTTCAAAATTGTAAAAAGTTATTATTATTTTTTTTTTATTTGATTTGATTTAATTTAGAAGGTCAAAATTATTTTTTTTTAAAGAAAAGATTTATTGAATATTTTCTCTTCATTACTGAGGGCAAAGGGTGGAGTTGACCTTTGGAGGGTGAAATGACCTCTTGATTGATGGAAAGTATACCTATTTAACTGTCAGCCAGTAATAAAAAATTGCTTATTATTGTTGTCATTTCATGCATTACTTTATTCATTCTGCTTCTGCCAAGTCTTCTGTCTCTTTTAGAAAATCAAGTCAATTTAAACTCCAATGTGAATTTTTAAAAGTCATTATGGAAATTCTAGTTACCAGAAAGTTTTAAGCCAGGATGACTGGCTAAATTATAAGGAAGGTATATCTTCCTTAAATTCCTTTACTCAGTTTAATATTAAATTAAGACTATCATTATTTTTTTAATGTGTCTCTATGCTGATAAATTTGTTCTACTTTGTTTGATTTTATTTATTATTATTATCATTCAGAAGAAATTGAAAGTGCATGAACTTTATAATATTTTAACAAAATTGTGTGAAATGTATAATATCTTAAGGAAAATTTATGCAGGACTGTTTAACAAAATCTATAAACTCTCAGCTCAAGTTATATTCTGCTTATATAAAAGTCAGGCTAAAACAGGAAGATGCATGTGTAACTTAATATGCTATATTTATCTATTATTTATGTTTATAAAATGTTTTTTATTAAAAAAAAACAAATATGTGTCTTACAAAGGATTAATTAATTATTATTTATTGAATGTGTATATGCTTAAGTCAAATTGAAGGACATTAATATTGTATATTTCTTGTTCTCTTCAATGGGTGGATTTATTATAAAACAAAATATTATTGCTTAAGGAATTGCAGATTATATGTGAACAATTAGTTAGCAACTGACCAAAAATTAATTATGTGTATGCTGAATTATAAATTAAGGGAAGCTGATAATTTCTTCTTAATAAAGACCTGTTAAAAGTTACTGCTGAGTTAAGTATTTTTGGAATGAATTAAGTAATTATTATAGTATAAAATATAGCTGAAATAATTGTTCATATCACAGTCATTATTGTATAGAAGTTTATTACTTAAGCATAATATAAGAAAGCTCAATTAGCTATTGATTGCTAAGAACATTGGAGATTGCTGAGTTATATTTAAATTTAAATGCTTGTCATGTAGGAATTTGTTTTCATGTTTTACTAACAAGTATTCATCTGGAATCATCTTGGTTGTCTCCGTATCGTTCAGCAAACTTTGGAAAAGAAACTTTGCAAGCGATTTTTTTAACTTGAAAAAGAGTGACTTTTTGTTTTGTTTATTGATATTGATAGCATAGATAGATAGACAGATTTATTATTTATGTACTAGCTTATCTAATTATGATATTGTCTGTACATCTAAACTGTCTCCGAGGATTAGTGTATTTGCAAGTTGCAAATATGCTGGTAAACTATTATTATTTAAATATGATTTTTTTATGCAGATGATATATACATTTTGGGGGATATTTTATTAAAGAGATGTGTTTATTTATTTATTTATTTTTTGGCTTTCAAAATAGCTAGCCTATGAAAGAATTATTGTGTCCAAAATAGTAAAACCTTCATTCATAATAATTATTGCTATTTAAATTTTTAAAACAGCTGATAGTCTGTTAAAAGCTAAAAGTTTATATTTTTAATTTCACATTTACTTCACTGTAATATTTGCATATTATATAATTTGGAATTATTTTTCACACTCTTATTTTTGCTTATGTATGCAATTATTTTATTTAATTAGTAAATATTCAGTTTTGTAACTGTTTCTCTATATTAATTTTGAATATAGTTGTATTCTAAAAGAATTGAAGAAATGAGTGATTTACTTGTATTTGTATTTATCTACCAATGTCTAGTATGAAATGTATAGAGGAGCTATGAGAAAGAAGTTATGCTTGATAAGTTCTATATTTGTTGGGGTGAATATTCTCTTCCTTAATATATTTTTAAGCAATTGCCATGAGTAAAGGATATTCTAGATTACTTACGTATGTGTTATAAAATTATATTTTATGAAGTTAAGTGCTATTTTCCCCATTGTTCTTGTGATGAGACAAGTTCCACACCAGTAGTGTATTTCAGAGTTAGATAGTTGTTGTTTGATTTCTTAGCCAAAGAGTTTAGTTATTCCTCATGTGCTTGAATTTTTCTGGAAGATTTATTTTTGTGTTATCATAGAAACATAGCTATATATATAATTTAGTTAGTGGTTAGATAAATAATCAGATTAAATTCTTTATTAAATATTAAAGTAGTGATAGTGTTATAGTTGTTGCTTGGTCTATGGAATTGTCCTAATCAAACACTTATTTAATAATTCATAAGTAAATTGACAATATGTAAAGAAATATTGATTGTTTTTTTTTATGGCATAATATGTCACACACACACACACAATGCAAATAATATTGCAGATATGAAAGTATGATACACTTAAATTTATATATTGGAAAATAAATATTTTGAATCATATCATATTAGTTTACAGCAAGCTTTAACTCATCAAATCATCAGAATGATTTTTTTTTTTTTATTTCTGAATGCGTGAAAAGTGTAGATATTTAAAGCAGTGGTCTTCAATCTTTTCACACCTGCGGCCTGGCAAAAATAAGGATAATATTTCGCGGACCGGCAGAAGTTTACAGATAAATTTTTGTAAAGATGTAACCTGCTTAGACTTAGATAAGCATAATTGTTATAACTGACCAAAACAGCACACTAGTTATTGTGTATTGTAATGGTGTTGCTTACCTTCACATGCCGAACACAGAAAACAGTACAATACCAATCATTCTCATTAACGTGCTTGCATTTCTATGTTTATTATTTCATTGTTAAAACATTCAAGAATAAAATGTTATTCACCTGAATGTTGGGAAATATCATAGCTAGTGTAATTACATGGCAATGATTATGATAAATGTAATATCTGTATTTAATGTTAAATATACAAGATGGTTATATATATATATATGGAGGTTGTCTTTTGATAGTAGTAAGGGCAAAATAGAAATCGCGTAATTAATCACTGTACAGTCAAAAAAAAATTTGCTGTATTTTAAATCTGAAAAAATAAAACGAAACGTGTAAAAGTCTGTAGTTTTGATGTTATTGTAATTTTTTTTTGTGCTGGTGTGTTGAAAGGATTAAAAAATGTAATTAATGGGAAAAGTTTTTTTAAAAAAATGGTAAAATAGATATCGCGTAATAGAAATAACCCCCCCACCCCCCAAAAAAAAAATCGCAAAGTTATTTTTTGTTTGTTTTTATTTTTTAAAAAAGGTTAACAGAAATTGGTTTTAAAAATAAAAGTTTTAATATATTAGCAGTATACAAATAAAACCAAAAAATATCACCTTTTAGGCCAAAAAAAAAGTGGGCGTATTTTTAAACAAAAAAAAAAAAAAATGAAACTTGAAAAAGTCAGAAGTTTTGATCTTGTTTTAACACATAAACAATGCAGACAAGCAACCATGATTGGCTATCAAAAGACAACTGGAGTTTGTTTAATAAAAAACTTTTTTTTTTTTTAATTTTGAATTTTTTTATAAAAATAATAAATTTAATTCTATCTCTCCATAAACATCTGTGATAAATAGAAAAACAAATTAATTTATGTATTATTGATTAGATTTCGTTTTTGTTCTGTTTCTTATTTTTTTACAGGATAAAAATGTGATGAAAAAATAAATAAAAACTGTTTATATTAATTAAAAGTTTAAAATCTTATTATTTTATTATTACTAACTTTCTTGCCAGTCTAGCACGACCTGGCAGAAAACTTCCATGGCCCGGCACCGGACCGCGGCCCGGTGGTTGAAGACCACTGATTTAAAGGGATTATTCAATTAAGCTAGTTAAAGCTTCTCTCTTAATGGCCAAGTTTATTTAGTTGTTTTATCTTTATAATTAATAGTGTAACCTCTCAAGCTTGTATATTGTGCCCATAATATAATATTTAGTTTACCCAGTGTTGTTTGCTAATAATAAAAATTGGTTAGGGTTAATGAACAGCCCAAAATATATTCAAAGTCAGAATATTAGGGTATATTTATTTACTAATCTATGTTCATATATGTCTAATTAATAAAGGATGAAATATGTAATAGAAATGATTTCAAACTTGGATTAGCAAACTTGTTTGTGAATTTAGAAATTAGAACAAACAGTCCAATGTGAATTAGCTATATGTAATTGAATTTCAAATGTAAATAAATGCTTTGTTTATTTATTCAAAACTGTGTCTCGAGTGGTTCTTGAGTTGTTTTTATATGCATTCGTATTCTAGTTTCCACATTCTACATCTATTAAAACATAATACATTACTTAGTAAATTTGATAATAAACATACTGAAGTCTGATAATATTGTTATCCTTGATTCAAACATTATATAAAATATTTTACCATTTGATAAACTTATAAAAAGGTTATATAGGTAGTTTATTATTTAGATAATGATGTGATATTAAAAGATACCCTATTTCCTTCATTATCTAATTGCTAGCCCAGTAAAATAGTTTTCAATTTATTTGATTATATTTTTTTTATTATTATTTATATTTATAAATTACTGGATAAGATAATTTCTTTAATCAAACTGTATTTCAGATTTCCTGAGATCTGATTTTATATTCCTAGATTAACATTACTTTAGCTATTTAGATTAATATGAGCTAAATAGTAGAGTTACTTAGTGTTATGCTTTTCTTTTCTGTCAAAGTTATAATGAGCTAATATAGAGTATATTTAGATGATGGAAGAGATCAAATTGAAATTATATTTTATAAGTTTGAACAAATAAAACGCTGCTGGCCTCCATCATTTGGTTGATTAATAAATAAGACATATATTTTATTTTAATGGTTTGTAGTATTTCTTCTTTCATTTATTTATATTCTACATGTTATTGACTTCCTGTAACCTTCCACTGAGCTAAGCTTTAAGTTAGACATAAGTAGAAGAGTCTCAATATTAATTCTAAATCAAATAAAGTATTAAATTATTCTACTATTAATAGAATTGACACCTTGGGCATTTGCTCATATAATGTGTAGGAGCAGTGTTGTGTGTGTGGGTTACAATATATATATATATATATATATAATATTAATGGCAAATACAATATTATAGTTTATATATATATATATATATATATATATATATATATATATAGTGATAATCACACACACACTGTGATCACACATGTAAATATTGAATATGTCAAGTAATATTATTTATGTTGTTTTTTTAGAAATATGAAATAGTATTTAAAACTAGACAGAAATTTTAAAATAAACTTGAAAGAAAAAAATCTATTACAAGATTTATAATGTGTTTAAATCTAAGTCATTTGTATTGATTTAAAAAATTTAACTGATTAAGAATTAATTACAAAGGAAAACATTACAGTAGTTAAATGAAAAAGAGGGAAGGGGGTGAAAGAAGAGTCCTATCTTTTACTCTTCAAAAGTCAACATTTTGAAGCCGAGATGTCATCGCAGTCACCTTGCAAGCAAGTAGTTGGTTGCAGACGGTTGTGGGTTCGCGTCCCGGCCGATGCTATGACATATGAAAAAAAAAATAATAATAAAGGTAAGAGGGTGTTAAACCTGTATCATTTAACTTTATGATCAAGACTTAAAGAAAAATTTAAAAGAAAAAGGAGTCAGATAATTTAAAAACTAATATTTACGAAATTCCATTGAAAAATATAAGTAGAAATAGGTTTATGTAAAGACAAGAATCTTTTCTGTAAAACTACACATTTGAATGAATGAAATATGTATAACTGTTTAAAGGAAGGAAAAGGACATTCTATGCAAATAAAAATGATTTTATTGAAAAAAGAAAAAAAACATCAATCACAACTGAAACTATGAAATTAAAAGAAAAAAAATGTAGATTTGCAAAATGAAGTAGAAATAAACTGTTTAAAGGAAGAGAAAAGATATTGTATGTAAATAAAAATGATTTTATTGAAAAAAAAACGAAGAAAAAAAAACAAACACAACTAAAACTATGAAATTAAAGAAAAAAAATGTAGATTTGCAAAATAAAGTAAAAATAAAGCTATGAAATGGACATAATGATATTCCAGTGAACAATGAAAGAAAAAAACCATAAAAATGAGCGATCAAGATAAAACAAAAGAAAGAAGAGAGAACAGAAACTTTGATTAGGCTTCTTGTCTAAGACTTTACTTTGGGTTTTTTTTTAAGAGTGCTGAAATTTTGTATCAAGCACCCATGAACAAACTCTACTATAATTGTGAAGCTTCAGTGATGCGTGGCTACAGATGGATGATAGTTTGATCCATACTTGCCTTGCTCTTATGGTCAGCCACAACCCATGAATTAACAGCAGATATTGTGCCTGCCTAATATCCCACTGCTATACCACTACCTGAATGTAATAAAGAATAAGGAGGAAGTAAACTGAATGAAAGAAATCTGTACCAGATCCTAGGAATAACTGTCTATCCCAAAGAAGTGGGATAACCCACATGATGGTCAGATGAGTATACTCTAACTGCGATAAAACCTAGGTAAATCAAACTTTCAAATATATATCTCACATGTGGATATATTTTCAGTAATATGGCCAAATGAACTTAAATCTAATTGCTTAATTAATTATTCGTAAAATGGAAAAATCTATTAGATTTATCAGTAAGACACTGGAATGGAAAGTGATATTGTGCTTTCTATAATCTTTTCATATATTGGAGATAATTACTATTATTAGTATGAATGCTATAGAAATATATATAATTTATCTTTAATTTTTATACAGTAATGTAATGTCTTATTTCTATTTTTTTATGTAATAAATAATGTTTTAAAAATGGATGGCTCTCTATGTCTTGTCTCTCTTTTCTCACTAAATGAATCAGAATAATATGCCTGTAAGGATTATTTCATAATCAATTAGAATTTATTTTTAGTAATATTCTACATGTGTTAGTTATTGTATAGTATTGACAATTTCCCATAAAATTTATAAATTCATCCAAGCACTGTAAAAATGCAATAGATTTTATTAATATTTATTGCTGAAAATTAAACATTTTTTTAATATAATTTATCAATCTTTTTATGTATATGTATTTTAATTAAAGTGTTGGAATGTAACAACAAATAAAAATGGGGAAGGCTCAAAATACTGAAATTATCTTGATCTAGATTCAAGTCATTTTCATTAATTAAAATTATAAATCTTAATTAAAATCAAAAGCAAGTCTTTGTGTTAATTGTTTTCAAATCTTTAAAAATAGCTAAAATGGTATTTTGAAATGTTTTTTATTTAATCAAGAGATTACAGAGATAGCGGTGGGCAACTAAAATTGCATTTTTGGAGGGATTAAAATGTGTATAAAAGGGGCCATAGGACAAAAGAAGTGGAGATTTTAGTCAGTTGAGTTTAGTTACTTTTCAGTGGAGATAGTTTACTTCTTTCAGTAAAATAAATTTTAAAAAGCCAACACAAGTTCTGCAGTATGAAGTTTGAGTAGTGGACTATTTCACCTTTCTCTTCTTCTCTTGAAGAACTGTTTGCCTGCTGCTGCCATGTTCCATCAGACTGGCCATATAAGATGATTGCTTCCACTGCATCTACTTACTTGCTGAGGTAACCTCACATAATATAGAGCTGCCTTAATATGTAAATTCCTTTTGTAGTTTCTAAGATGTAGTTAAACATTTGTATTTTAATTCAGATATTAATTTATAAGTTTTTGCTAATTATGCTCTGAAATTCTCTCTCTGTAATCCCTTACTAATGTAGTGTATTTTTAACTTACCTTTAATGCTTGAACTCACGTATATAACTTTGCGCAGCTCCATTAAGATTTTATGTATTTTATTTAATTTATAGATATAATTTATATTTTTTAATATGCCAAAATTGCCAAATTTGCGAGTCTGGAAAAGGGGGGAAATAATTGTTTAATTTGGAAAGAAGCGGGGCTTCATTTAAAACCTACCAATAAAGTTGTGTTTAAATTAAATATAAATTGCTTGTGAGTTTGGTTTTATTTTAAATTCATTATTCTGACAGTCAATTAAAAACTTTTGCTGTGCATGAATTCTGCTGAATTTATTGCTTTCAATTTGTCTTTAAAATTTCATTTTAAAAGATCGTGAATCTTGATTAATATAATTAGTCCATTCTTTCCTGCTATTGCTAAAGGGCTAATGTAATCCATAATATATATATTATAACGTTTTCCATTTTGCTAGGCCTCTACACGCTAATATAAACTGCGCATGAGTTGATCAAGCTATGTCAAAAAAGAAGAAAGTTATATTTCTATTCTAAAAACATAGCTATATTTCCTGATCAACTCGGCCTATTAATTGTTGAGAATTGTGCTATTGAGGAAATCAGCTTTTAATTTATTTAATCTGGGTGCCAGAATTCCTAAGAATTTGCTGAAATTGTCATATAACATCTCACAAATAAAAAAAATACTTTTAAACTAATCGGTATTACATCATACCGTAACAAGAATTATTTTCTCCTTTTTGATTATTATTCCTGGGCTTGTTTAAACATATTGGCAAGGTAAATTCCATTTTAAATCTTATTAAACTAATAATAAATTTAATACTAAAAAAATAATAACTATTATTAATAACGGACAAATGAAAATTGATATTAGAAATATTTTTATTATTATAACATTAAACATCTGTTTAAGTTAAAATGAGAATTCCTAATCAAGTAAATCAGACAGAACACATATTAATTCAAATATGACACAATCAATAAAATAAAATAATTAATTAAAAAGTTCTGGTATAAACAAAAGTCTCTTGTACAGAAAAAAATGAATGTGTCTATCGGGATTATTTTAAGACTTGTTTGCAAACACTTAATTTTGTCACAATCAGGAATAAGTAGTCTTAACTTACCGGTAAGTTTTGTGAATTCACAAAGGTTGTAGATAACTATGCATAGTTTTTCAGGGTTGAATTAAGCTCACGGCCTTTGATTATTAGTTGATCATGGTGCTGGTTCCATAGGCTAGTCGCGTAAGCTTCTCTGGTGTCCATAGGTAATGATGTCAGCTAAATGTCCAGTCTACTCTCGTATGAATAACTTTTTCATCATAGAGTGGTCTGGATTCTCTAATCCAAAACCAACCAAAAGAATATCAGCTAAACCAAGACATTCCTCCAACTGAATCCCTCCTTTTTATACTAGAGGTCCCATTGTTGGACTTCTGCACATGCTAATATCATGGTGCTTTGTGTTTATAATCTTATACAGTCTTTATCATTTTTCAATTACTAAGTTCTCATTTTTTATCAAGTTTTTTGGCCATGTTTAATTAGCTAAAATATTTTTCTTTTAGGTTATCTTTTTACTTGCTTTTGGAATTCTTTTGTTCTCTCTAATTCTACTTTTATTTCCAGTTATGTAAAAAAAAATACGAAAGAAAAATTTATCTTTCATTGTACGTTATTTTTTTTTAAAAAAAATTATAGTCAAAAAAAAAAATCTAAATTTACTTTTTTTTTTTTTTTTTAGCTTTTACCAAATGCCAATATATTTGCAACGTATATAAATAAACGTTACAATACCACCAGTGCCAGGATATGAGAATAAAATAGGGGTTTACACTAATTTTATTCATAAGTTTTTAAATTCATATTCGTGTTTTTTTTTTTTTTTTTGTAGTAGCATGCTGATATATTCCGTAGACTCATTCAACAAGTGACGTTCGGCTTTAACGCCCACTTTTAGGTCTAACACGGTGGGAATGGAAAATATTTCAACATTCATCTGTGTCCTTTCCGCTTAAGTGTAATATTAAATATAAGAAGCTCAAGTTATAAGCACTAACAAGTGTTGATCATCATTTTGAGTCTTACAGGCTCACGGCAACTTGGTCCGCCTTTCCCTTTATTGGGATCCCTGCTAGAAATAGTCTGATGGGCATATAAAGGTGGTCTTATATTAATATACTACGTACTAGGACTCGGGGCTATGTTGTTCCCCTCTTCAGTAACCGCCTACCCCGTCAAATACTTGTGACTTATGTCTACATCAGCCACGATCGTGTTTTATTTTAGACATATCAATAAAATATACATACATTTTTTTCTTTCTGGAAGTCATATTAAAAAAATATTTTTTTTATATTTTAATAATCAGGGTTTAACTATTTCATTAGTTTATATATTTTTTTTTTTTTTAAATTACTATTTATTTTCCAGCTGTGAGTTTCTTTGGGTCATCGTTGTAATGTTCTTTATCATTACAACTTATTTCAGGTTGTAGTTATTAAATTGATGCCCAAGTTGGGTCACCATTATAATGTTTTCCATTTTTCTAGGCCTCTACACGCTAATATAAACTGCGCGTGAGTTGATCAAGCTATGTCAAAAAAGAAGAAAGTTATATTTCTATTCTAAAAACATAGCTATATTTCCTGATCAACTCGGCTTTTTAATTGTTGAGAATTGTGCTATTGACGAAATCAGCTTTTAATTTATTTAATCTGGGTGCCAGAATTCCTAAGAATTCGCTGAAATCATCATATAACATCTCACAAATAAAAAAAATACTATTAAACTAATCGGTATTACATCATACCATAACGAGAATTATTTTCTCCTTTTTGATTATTATTCCTGGGCTTGTTTAAACATATTGGCAAGGTAAATTCCATTTTAAATCTTATTAAACTAATAATAAATTTAATACTAAAAAAATAATAACTATTATTAATAACAGACAAATGAAAATTGATATTAGAAATATTTTTATTATTATAACATTAAACATCTGTTCAAGTTAAAATGAGAATTCCTAATCAAGTAAATCAGAGAGAACACATATTAATTCAAATATGATGCAATCAATAAAATAAAATAATTAATTAAAAAGTTTTGGTATAAACAAAAGTCTCTTGTACAGAAAAAATGAATGTCTCTATCGGGATTATTTTAAGACTTGTTTGCAAACACTTAATTTTGACAATCAGGAATAAATAGTCTTAACTTACCGGTAAGTTTTGTGAATTCACGAAGGTTGTACATAACTATGCATAGTTTTTCGGGATTGAATTGAGCTCACGGCCTTTGATTATTAGTTGATCTTGGTGCTGGTTCCATAGGCTAGTCACGTAAGCTTCTCTGGTGTCCATCGGTAATGATGTCAGCTAAAGGTCCGGTCTACTCTCATATGAATAACTTTTTCATCATAGAGTGGTCTGGATTCTCTAATCCAAAACCAACCAAAAGAATATCAGCTAAACCAAGACGTTCCTCCAACCCAATCCCTCCTTTTTATACAAGAGGTCCTGTTGTCGGACTTCTGCACATGCTAATATCATGGCGTTTTGTGTTTATAATCTTATACAGTGTTTATCATTTTTCAATTACTAAGTTCTCATTTTTTTTTATCAAGTTTTTCAGCCATGTTTAATTAGCTAAAATATTTTTCTTTTAGCTTATCTTTTTACTTGCTTTTGGAATTCTTTTGTTCTCTCTAATTCTACTTTTATTTCCAGTTAAGTAAAAAAAAAATACGAAAGAAAAATTTAACTTTCATTGTACGTTATTTTTTTAAAAAAAAAATTATAGTCAAAAAAAAAAATCTAAATTTACTTTTTTTTTTTTTTTAGCTTTTACCAAATGCCAATATATTTGCAATGTATATAAATAAATGTTACAATATATATATGGGAATCAAAGTTAAATATAAATTTTATTAGTTTTATGTTATATAGTTAAAAGAGTTATTCTCCATTATAATTTTCTGAATGATTCTTTGTTCAAATATATAATTGCTCAGGAGTCAAACCATTTACAGGCTTTTGAATATAGTATATTAAGTTTATTGTACATGTACAATGCTGCTGGCATACCTTTCTTTTCTCTTATGGTACTTCTACATATATATTTTTTTAGAGCTTTAGTTCTCAAAATTGTTCATAATCAGGGACATCACTCCCTGTAGAACACAAGGTTTATAGGGTTTTGATTGTGCTGTGGAAGTTCCATACAGCTGACTGGGCCTTCAAATCAAACCTCTCCATTCAATACCACGCCATTGAAATGGCAGACATATCAACCTACATTCATGCTCAAGAATTCAAAGTACCATAAGATCCGTATTTCTCTTATGACATGCTAGCATTGTTAGTGTTTTTATTAATGGATTTATGCCTGTTTGACCTTTCATTAGGTGTTGGAAATAATGACTCATTCTTGAAATGCACCAGCATGCTAATTAGTCAGTATGTTAATTTTAAAGCTGCTTTCTTTTAAAATACTTATCGATTCCCATAGATGTAAACCAATTTACATTAATGATTGTATCATGTATTCTTGTAAATGTAGTGCATTGTTTGTTTCCTATTTATAAGTTCCAAAGACATCTTTTCAAACAATGCCAATAAAAGTATATATAATGATTTTCATAAGATAGATAAATGATTAAAAGTGTATATTTGCCTGTTTATCAAATCAGTGAGTACTAAACCTGCCCCGATCATTTATATTGATTTTAGACATCCACAATGTTCTGTTAGTAAAATGTTATTAAATTGGCATATTAACTCAGCACAAGTTATAACCCACTCCATAAAATTAGATTCGTTAAATAATTAATACATTTTATAAAAACAAATTCCAAGTTTTGCAAATGTATAATATCACTCCAAGCATGAAACTATTTTGTAGTATATATATATATATAAAATACATATTTTGCGGGTTCATCCGTGTTAACACGGATAACCCGTGCAAATCTTCGTTTTAACATATATATATATATATATGTAAATCCTGGTCTGCTGTTGAATTATTATTTTCTAATTAGTATTTAGAACTATTTTCTTTAGCTTATAACTTAGCATTAATAAATAGAACTTTCATAAATGTAATTCGTGGGCTACTCTGATCTCAATCATCATCATCAGTCTGATCTTATGCTCTACCAGTTTGATTCTGGTCCTGTATTAAAATAATTTTACTGTATCATCAGGATTGTTGTTTATTGGGTCAGAGATTCGAAGAATAGGCAAATAGGTTAAAATTCAGGATTGCTCTTGACCTGTGTTTGTCGAGCATGATTGGATTCGAAGTACTTTTGCTTAGGATTTGAATCTTGTTAAGTGAGCATACTGTTTTGACTGGTACAGTGGATTTTATTTCCTGGGCTTGTATGACCAATCATGGGGCCTCGTTAATAATTCCACACCCTGATGAGATCATTAATCATATATATGTATATTTCTTTTTTATCCGCAATTGTTTTCCGATGATATATATATAAAATGTGAAAATTTTGTTTTAAAACCAATGTCCATGCATTGCAACCATAAATGTAAACTTCTTTTTTTGTATCTGGTTGTGCAACTATAGAAAAATATTGTTTTTCCATGTTTATAGCTACAAATGTAAAAATCTTGTTTTTAAAAAGGAAAAGAATTTTGTTACCCATGTGTTACAACCATAAGTGATTTTTTTTTTCTGTATCTGGTTTTATGAACATATAAAATGTGTTTATGTTATATATGCATAAATAAAAAATGTTTTGCAAATAAAACCCATGTATTTCACCCATAAGTTAGAAACCTTGAAATTATAACAAGGTGCATTTCATGTTTAGCTGTTTTCTATACATTATATATATAATAGAGTCAATAATGTGTAACAAATACTTATTTATAATTACTAGTTGAGTAGCCCAGAAGTGTTTGGAATTTTTTTTATATACTGTTGGCTGGTGCCATTATATAAATGTGCCAACAGGTAATATAAAAAAAGGGTATCATAATGAGTTCAAACCAGGATGTTAGGGGTTAAGAGAGAGTTAGATTTTTTCCACTATTTTGCTATGTATAATTGTAACGAACAAATATAGATAATATTGTTGAAACAAATAACTAATCAATTTTTTTTTGTAAGAGTCTATTATAGGTGCAGAAAAACAAACAAAAGTCAAGCAGCAAGACAGTTGAATTTTAAAAGATCATACACATATACGTTATGATCAAATATTTTTTCCTGTTATCAGCAGCAACAAAAAATGGCAGAATGGAGACAATTGAAGAGAGGAATGAGTGAGGTGTATATTCTGCATAAAATAAGAAAGGTTTAAATCAAAATGTTAAAATATATTTCACAGATACATTTAAAATTGACTACATTTCAAAAGAAAAAAGAGTGAATTGTGAAGAAAACATAGGAGCAATGACACCAGAGGAAGAAAAGGAGATCTTTCAACTCATACAACAAATGATGAAACAAAATAAAGACCGAGCAGAAAAAAAATGCAGAATATCAAAGATGGCATATGGGAATGTTGAAGAAGTTTAGAAGAGAGATTGATGAATTTAAAATAAGCCAAAATTTAAATATTGGTAAGATTAGTACTACTTTGGGCATTCAAGCTGATGGTTTCAAAGATGTATCTGTTCCCAAGCAAAAGGAAATTATTGATGTGACCAAAGACAAGTTAACCTATACAAAAATAATTTGGGAAAACATGGTAGTGGAGAGTTTGAAAGTTGTGAATGAGGTAGAAGGTACTACAAAGAAAAAAATACAACAAGAGACTAACCAAATAGAGATCTGATGAACCAAACTAAAGAACTGGAAAGATTTGAAGCTAATCCCACTTTCAAATCAAAGGATCTAGATGCTGAAAGTAAAGATGAAACATTTTTCATGCAAGCACTTTTAAAAGACAGTGGAGAAAAAGACACAGAACCTCAACCAACTACACTAAGGTTGGAACCTCATGAGAGTATGTTGATGAAGACAAATGCCAACTCTATTCAACAAAAAAGAATTAGATTTAACAGAAATTATTCATAGTCAGAATGAGACTCTAGTTGATTCAGTTAAAAATGAAGAAAGTACTGAGAAAATAGTGATTTCAAAACTACTGCAAGCCAGCCCATCTCAATGTGATAATATCAGTTTAGTACCTTCTAATAGAGTGGCTGTATTGATAAAGAAAAATATTAATAGAACAATACATACTGTTTTGGATGAATCTTCTGAAATAAATTGTTATATTTTCATAATAATTATAAAGATGTTCTGCGGAAAAGTGATGATGAAGGGTTAATGAAAACATCAAAGTTAAAGTTTAGGATTGATGCTGAATGGCCTCCTGATATGAAAATGAAGAAAGTGAACAGATTTTTAGGTGTGGTCAATACTGCCCATTTTAATAAATCCAATAATCATTTATTTATAAAATATGATCAGAACATAATTAATAATGAGCTGAACTCATTAGACAGAAAATATAAAATCTGTTTTAGGGCATGAATATATTTTGATAAAAATAGTTTCATAAAAGATGGAGGAAAACTTCTCAACTCTCAAAGTGAATATGTTATAAGGGATGTCAATATATCACAGAAAGTTAGAGAAATTTTTTTAAAGCAAGATACTTTTAATAATGAACAATATAATAATATACCAAAGCACAATATTGTGAACTCTTTTTATATTTTAGTAAGAGATATAGAAAGACATATATATATATATATATATATATATATATATATATCTATATATATATATATATATATATATATATAACCCTTATATACCTCCAGATCCAGGAAAATGTTATTAAAAAAAAGAAGCAGCAGCCATGGATAAACAAGTTGAAGACAATGGAAAATGAAAATGGACATTCTCATATTATGAATCCCTAAGCAGACATAGATAAACAAAGTCGAAGACAATAGAAAATGCAAATGGGCATACTCAAGTTTTGAATCCCTATACCAAATATTTCAGTAATAATAAGTTGCAATAAAACTAAAAAAAAGGAATAAAAGATTTTTTTAAGGAGGCAGTTTTTTTTTGTCAACAAGAAGCAGAGTTTTTATGCTCATTTATTAAGGTTGTTTTTCTCACCAAAATGATAGTAGACTCCAACTAAAATCATTTTTATTGATTTTTTTAATGATTACATTAAGTGGGGAAGTGTGAAGCAGTTGATGTCTAATCATCACCGAGATTCATGCTTCACCATCTACACTAACCTCCTGTGGGGCCTGCAATTCAGACCTCACCTAGATATATGCCATTCACCCACACACTGTATGCATAATGATTAGGGAAATTAGTAAAATTAATAAAATTATTTAGTAAAGTAAATCAGAAATAAAGAAACTAACTCCTTCTTTTTAAAACTTGATTTTTTATGACTATAATCATGAAAAAGAAATCCAACGTTTCGACTATTTTTTATAGTCTTTTTCAAGGCACACTAACATAAAATATATATAAAATAAATATCACATTTTCCAAAAAAAAAAAAAAATAATAAATTTAAAATTACAAAATATATCCATAACCAAAATTTTCTTTTTTTTACCTTATCTCACTTCCCTTTCCTATTACAATCACAACTTAAACACAACTAATTCCTTTTTTAAAAAAAAAATATATACATATATTGTAACCCTATAAAGTGTGGTCAACTACATAATATCACCAAAACATCAGTGCACTGAGAATCGTAACCTCGATCACTGATCACCTCCAGCTACACATTGTCAGCTATTAAGAGCTGTATCCAAAAGCATATTATGCTATCTATTTTATGCACCAAGGACCACAACCAACATCTGGAACAACTTATCACAGACCAAACTCATGATCTAACATAAACTTTTATGATTCAATTTGATCGCAGCCAGGGTGTACCGCGATGACCTATCATAGTAGTATGATAAAATACATTAAACAAATTATAAGTGCAATGTGATTATGTTACAAACCTTAATTTGCGATTTTTATTGTATGAGACCCAATGGCCGACCATGTACAAGATGGCGTAATTTGTGAAACTACATACGATTATGAAATTTTAAACCATCTATATGATTTCTAATACAAATGCTAGTCCAGGTAAAGCTTTGCAATAAATAAACATAAATACTTGGGTTCTTTTTATAGTTTACTATATCACTGAGACTCTTTTTATACTGACAAATGACAATTTAAAATGTTAAGTAAATATTTTCAATCATATCATTATTTGGTAAATCTGTTTTTAGGTTTACTAATCAATTTGTATTGTATACTAGAATCAACTACGCAAAGCCAAAATGATGGAAAAGGTAAATGGGATTTTATTGTACCCTACACATCATAAACTACCAAAGACTAAAAGCATCCAAATGTTTTTTTCAAAATATTACTATACTCTTATATCATGTTGACGATAGTATGTGCTTCAATGTATGCTCTATCCAAGGTTTATGATTTCTGATTTTAAGAATGACACATAGCAACGGCACAGTAAGTTTAATTATAAATCAACGTTTATTTACAAATTTATGAATAATAAATAATTAATTCCAATGTTATAATTAAAAAACATAAATAAACAAATAAAATAAATAAATTATAATTCCATCGACTTTCTTCACTAACATATCACAGGTACGGTTTTAAAAACCTAATCATACCTTATTTCAATTTGATATAATGAATCTTGAGTAAATTATAATAAATTCAACATCAACTCATGAAGTATTTAACATCATTTCCAGATTCAATAAATCCATACTGTAAAATTATAATAATATAATAACTAATATTATATCTGTAGGATTTAGCTATAATGTAATCATTAAATAAAATGAAAATGTAAACTTACACTCCGGTAAATAATAATCAACCGACAGTTAATTATTATGAAGTAACTTGAATAGAATGTCCTGCTACAATTTGATGATCTAACTTATGAATTATGCTTACAAATGGAAGAAGATGATTTAGCAGATTAACTAAATACTTTGCCCAACTTATATCTATGAAGTAAAACATATTCCTGTGGATGCGTTCATCTACACATAGGAATTAAATAATACTAAACACTTTGTGGATTGATACACCATCATAAAGTAATACGTATAATTACACAATTCCGCGGATTAACCACCAGCGCTGGAATGAGTGTAAAATACAAAAAATGGCAATTAAATAATCTGCGGATTAACCACCGGCACAGATTAATGCCTTTCAACATTATAAAACAACATTACTATTTACTTCATATTAAAGTGCAAAATCATCCTCCTCAGTTACTCTGATCATTCAGAAAACACTAGCACTTTAGCAAATGTGGGTTCTTGCATAATAAAATGTTACTCTAATCAGGGCAACTAATGTACTAACTTATCTTGCTTAAAATAAAACATGTGTAATGCAATATAAGTAATATTAGCATAGGAATATAAATCTGGAAAGACTCACAAAACACCTCACAAAGATTGATACACCTCATGAATTCCTTTAGTACTTTTCAAACTTTTCGCAAGCACTATTTTCTTGAATAAATATTTTATTCAACCCCTATTAATTTAAACTTAATAAAATATAACTTATGAACTTCACATGCAAGTTCATATAACGATAAAATTTAAGTAATGAATTATTCATCAAATACATAAAATCTAAGAGGTGTGTGTGTGATATAAATTAAATGGATAGCATTTTAAAGTTCAATATATGAATTTTAGCAGGTGTGTGTGTCACAAATTAGATTATATAGCATTTTATAACGACAAATATGATCCGTGAAATCCATGTACGATGTGTCGAACAATAAATGTACGAAGTAATAGCTATAATTATAGTTGAATTCCATACATGTAATTTTATCCATTTGTGTTAATTATTATCAGCAATATTAGATTAATAATTTTACGTGGCTCCATAAACAAGAAACAATTTCAAAAACATGACACGCAGAACTTAAATGAAAATGTTTTTCAAAAGTTATTAATTTCTACATTTCTCTATTAAAAATGTTCCAAGTTTATCACATCCATGCTAAATATTTATTTATCCACGCTTAAATCTAGGAATAACAATTATAGCAATTTATTTAATCATTCCACACTGATGATAAAATTAGAAAATAGCTTTGATCAATTATTGAAGACTGTTTATTATCCAAATGACAAACAAATTAATTAGCAAATATATTACTGGCATTATAAAGTTAAATATCAATCAATACTATATTTTTATTAGAATTTGAAACAGAAATATTAAACTATGTTGATAACTTTAACATTTTACTTTAATTTAAACTTCTTCTTTTTTAAAAAGCAAATTTTCATATTTATAAAACTTCTGTAATTAAAATACTTATTTAATTTTTCCAAATTGTAGAACAATAAACATTTTAAAACATACCAAATTCTTGCAATTAATTCTTTTAAACTGGGAAGCTCCGACATTTTAAATGTAATATTGGGAAATTATTACCGGTGATTTGATCCACTTGGCCAGCCGACTTGAACAGACTTTTAAATTTAGCAATTCATCTTATAATTAAATACCACAATATTATTTTTACGTTTATAGAAAATTTGTGGTAATCCGTTTACTTGTTAATTATTTTAAAATAAGCTTATCAAATTTACACCATTTGCCTTCTTACCATTTTCTTTTCTTTCTCTCCCTCCAAAAGCAAAACTAACAGATGATCTGCTCTTAAATTCGCGCTCTTTTCTTTTTTTACATTGAGACGCATACGTAATTACTGTATTTATTTTTAATAATTTATTTTAATTGAACAAATGGTTTTTTGTTAATTCAATATAAATAATATTTAAGATCATTTTAAACAAATAAAATAAAATAGTATTATATTTTAATACTATCCTACCAAATTTAATGTGTTGTCAAAATTTTTAAAAAGTTAAACATTCTGATATGAATTAGTATATGGAACGAATCAAATTTAAGTTTATTAAAATAATATAAGAGAGTAATCTGTTCAAAGTGCAAATCAAGCCAATCAAATCACCAAAGAAGACAGAGAAATTTTTTAATAATAGTTACATCAATTATTATATTTTATGCTAAAATATATGGTTACAGTTTACACCCCCCTATGGAAAAAAATTATCTTTCTTCAGAATTCCATTTCATCAAACTCTACTAAGGTACATCATAAGTCACTATTTTTTTATCCTATCTATAATTTATCATCAATCTGAATATGGTATAACATTTACACGATATAAATCCCCCTAATTTATTGAAGGTACAGGTTTTAAACTACGTGCATTGTAGGTGCCTCGGATTCCTTCAGGGGTTGAGAGCATAAATGCATTCTCTCCCACCTGGCTTTCAATCATGAAAGGTCCATTATATAAGCTTAAAAATTTTCTAAATTCGTTTTTCTTTAAGTTGCTAACATGAGGAGTACGGACAAATACAAAATCTCCGACCTTAAAAGGATGTGGTTTACCTTTATACTGTTTAGAGCGCTTTTGGCCCATTTTTCTTAAATTCCCTCTGGCTTTTTCTACATCAATATTACTATTTATTTCTTCTAGAATGATGGGTAAAGGAGTTTTAATTAGTAATGGCTCTTGTATTCCATGAGGCCCCTTCTAGTTTAATGCACTACTTTTAACATTTGTCTTAATATCCTTTGTGTGAAGTGGTTTAATTCCACTAACAGAAGGTTGATCTCTATCTTGGGTCTTATTAATTAGACTAGGTTGACCATTAACTCTATGATAAAATTTTGGTCGTTTATAACTACGACTTCTACTCTGGTATCTGTTATCATGATAAGGACTTCTTATGGGAGCAACATTAACATTAGCAATGGAACAGTTATGAGAAGCTCTAGCATCCTTTCCACCTCTATATCTGTTTTCCAGGTCACATTCACTTGTTTCTAATGCATCTAAGATCTCTGACACCTCATCAATTGTATACTTATCCGCAGCAATCAAAACTTGTTCAATCTGTCGAGGTAAGTTATGTCTTAAGATCCTGACTATATGATGCTCAGATAATGGAAAAGCAGTTAAAGTTTTAAGTTTGACCACTTGTCCACGAAAAAATTGAGTATAGCTACCTTTATTAGCATTGTACTTTTCTCGAGTAATTTGATAACGCATGTTATCCTGACGATCTTCACCCCAGAAACTTGACATTATTAAATGTTTAAAATCTCCATATGTTTGAGGACAATCAAACAAAGACTGCCACCAATCTTTTGCAGCAGCATAAAGATGGTTGCTGGAGATAGCCAGCTTTTCTCTTTCTGGAAATGCACACAAAGTAAACAATTCCTCCAAATTTTGAAGAAATTCCAGAGGGTTTTCCAAATACTCCCCTTTAAATGGCTTAATCTTTAGAAATTTAAGAGCTGTAGATCCACCCATAGACATATCTGTGTTCTTGACATCATTTGCCACAGATTCAATTTCTAATGGTTTTTGGAAAATGGGAGTTGTGCGGATACCAGTAAAATTACCATCCGATACAACTACTTCTTTAACAGAGGTCTCTGCCCCTTCTACATAATACTTGGTGTTTTGACCAATGAAATTATCATTTTTCTCTTGAGCCCTTTGAATTTCCAACACTTTTAGCTGAAGATTTTCAATCTTTGCCTCTAGTTTCTGTCCTTCTTTAAACTCATTTGATTCATTTGGCCACTCTTGACATTTATCCCTCATTTCCTTCCACTCTTTTTGCATCATTTCTAAATCTCCACTAAATTTAGCATTAGTCTTTTTTAATTCTTTATTTTCTACTTTAGACCTATTGATAGTTTCCTCCAAAATCTTTTTAATGCTACTCAATTCTGTTCTGCTCTCTGTTACAGATTCACTCATGGATTTAATTTTATCGATAGATTTAGCAGATTGAGACTCTACTTCTTGAACTTTATAGTTCATTTCACTAACTATTTGTGCCAACTGACTCCTTGAGTCACCCATTGCCACATCAAGCACCTTGAGTTTAGTGTCCACATTCTCCTCGTGGGTTATAAACTTATTTCCAATTTCTTCTATCTGAACTTCCAAGTGCTTTTTGTAGTCAAAGAAATTAGCTTTAATTTCTTCTAATTTAATATCGGACTCCCCTTTAGCTGCCTTACAACTATTTTCTAGGGATTGAAATTTTTGATTAAATTCCTCCATTGTTTTTACCCTAGCAGCTTCTATTTTTTCTTTCACAAATTCCTGAACTTCAGCCATTTTATTCTCAAAACTATCTAATTTTTCAGACTGTTCATTTAATTTTTCAGTCATCTCTTTTTGAGAAAGAGACTGTTCATTCATTTTTAGAGACTGTTCATTCAATTTTTCAGTCATCTCTTTGTGAGACTCTAACATCTCTTTTTGGGAAAGAGACTGTTCATTTAATTTTTCAGTCATCTCTTTTTGAGAAAGAGACTGTTCATTTAATTTTTCAGACTGTTCATTCATTTTTAGAGACTGTTCATTCATTCCAATCTCTATGCGTTGAAGCATCAACATAAACCGTTGTTGGAAATCAAAATCAGGAACTTCTTGGGTTGTTTCAGGATAACTAATTTCTTCAGAATCACTCATTTTGGGTATTTTATAACAACTATTTCAATATTTTGTGAAACCAAATTTTTACTTTCCTAAAATATGTGTTTTAATAACAATGATCAATTAAAATCTTGTTCAAGCCGACCAACCACTAAATCCTCACCACCAACAATCTATCCCAGATGGTATATATCACATTCACACTAAAATAATCTGAACCCCCACTTTAAATATTTGCAGTATTACAACAACTACTTTAGAAACCCTTGATAATTTCAACTTCTCCCAATTCAATCATAAATATTGGTATATCTTGGAATACGATTGCTATTGTCATCAGAAATCTATATAATTAATTTGGAGAAATATATAGCAATAAAACATACAATATTTTATCACCATGATAGAGCATTTGTCACATGATAATATTCTTGTAATATGGGAAATTAAAATTGTAATCAACAATCATTTTAATTCAGTTCACACATTACCATATTGTACTCTGCAACAATCAATTAATCAAGTCGCATGTTTATAAAGTGCTAAAAACTGTAATTGCACACTTATAATGACTGTCTAACCTCAACATATCGCGCCAAACACATTGTGGTGCCAAAAATTTGTAACCGTTCAATTGTTGTCCCAACTCTATTTGTAACCCTTACATATCGAGCTGACCACGTTGTGGCGCCAAAAATTTGTAACCCTATAAAGTGTGGTCAACTACATAATATCACCAAAACATCAGTGCACTGAGAATCATAACCTCGATCACTGATCACTTCCCGCTACACATTGTCAGCTATTAAGAGCTGTATCCAAAAGCATATTATGCTATCTATTTTATGCACCAAGGACCACAACCAACATCTGGAGCAACTTACCACAGACCAAACTAATGATCTAACATAAACTTTTATGATTTAATTTGATCGCAGCCAGGGTGTACCGCGATGACCTATCATAGTAGTATGATAAAATACATTAAACAAATTATAAGTGCAATGTGATTATGTTACAAACCTTAATTTGCGATTTTTATTGTATGAGACCCGATGGCCGACCATGTACAAGATGGCGTAATTTGTGAAACTACATACGATTATGAAATTTTAAACCATCTATATGATTTCTAATACAAATGCTAGTCCAGGTAAAGCTTTGCAATAAATAAACATAAATACTTGGGTTCTTTTTATAGTTTACTATATCACTGAGACTCTTTTTATACTGACAAATGACAATTTAAAATGTTAAGTAAATATTTTCAATCATATCATTATTTGGTAAATCTGTTTTTAGGTTTACTAATCAATTTGTATTGTATACTAGAATCAACTACGCAAAGCCAAAATGATGGAAAAGGTAAATGGGATTTTATTGTACCCTACACATCATAAACTACCAAAGACTAAAAGCATCCAAATGTTTTTTCAAAATATTACTATACTCTTATATCATGTTGACGATAGTATGTGCTTCAATGTATGCTCTATCCAAGGTTTATGATTTCTGATTTTAAGAATGACACATAGCAACGGCACAGTAAGTTTAATTATAAATCAACGTTTATTTACAAATTTATGAATAATAAGTAATTAATTCTAATGTGCTAATTAAAAAAAACATAAGTAAACAAATAAAATAAATAAATTATAATTCCATTGACTTTCTTCACTAACATATCATAGGTACGGTTTTAAAAACCTAATCATACCTTATTTCAATTTGATATAATGAATCCTGAGCAAATTATACTAAATTCAACATCAACTCATGAAGTATTTAACGTCATTTCCAGATTCAATAAATCCATACCGTAAAATTATAATAATATAATAACTAATATTATATCTGTAGGATTTAGCTATAATGTAATCATTAAATAAAATGAAAATGTAAACTTACACTCCGGTAAATAATAATCAACCGACAGTTAATTATTATGAAGTAACTTGAATAGAATGTCCTGCTACAATTTGACGATCTAACTTATGAATTATGCTTACAAATGGAAGAAGATGATTTAGCAGATTAACTAAAATACTTTGCCCAACTTATATCTATGAAGTAAAACATATTCCTGTGGATGCGTTCATCTACACATAGGAATTAAATAATACTAAACACTTTGTGGATTGATACACCATCATAAAGTAATACGTATAATTACACAATTCCGCGGATTAACCACCAGCGCTGGAATGAGTGTAAAATACAAAAAATGGCAATTAAATAATCTGTGGATTAACCACCGGCACAGATTAATGCCTTTCAACATTATAAAACAACATTACTATTTACTTCATATTAAAGTGCAAAATCATCCTCCTCAGTTACTCTGATCATTCAGAAAACACTAACACTTTAGCAAATGTGGGTTCTTGCATAATAAAATGTTACACTAATCAGGACAACTAATGTACTAACTTATCTTGCTTAAAATAAAACATGTGTAATGCAATATAAGTAATATTAGCATAGGAATATAAATCTGGAAAGACTCACAAAATACCTCACAAAGATTGATACACCTCATGAATTCATTTAGTACTTTTCAAACTTTTCGCAAGCGCTATTTTCTTGAATAAATATTTTATTCAACCCCTATTAATTTAAACTTAATAAAATATAACTTATGAACTTCACATGCAAGTTCATATAACGATAAAATTTAAGTAATGAATTATTCATCAAATACATAAAATCTAAGAGGTGTGTGTGTGATATAAATTAAATGGATAGCATTTTAAAGTTCAATATATGAATTTTAGCAGGTGTGTGTGTCACAAATTAGATTGTATAGCATTTTATAACGACAAATATGATCCGTGAAATCCATATACGATGTGTCGAACAATAAATGTATGAAGTAATAGCTATAATTATGGTTGAATTCCATACATGTAATTTTATCCATTTGTGTTAATTATTATCAGCAATATTAGATTAACGATTTTACGTGGCTCCATAAACAAGAAACAATTTCAAAAACATGACACGCAGAACTTAAATGAAAATGTTTTTCAAAAGTTATTAATTTCTACATTTCTCTATTAAAAATGTTCCAAGTTTATCACATCCATGCTAAATATTTATTTATCCACGCTTAAATCTAGGAATAACAATTATAGCAATTTATTTAATCATTCCACACTGATGATAAAATTAGAAAATAGCTTTGATCAATTATTGAAGACTGTTTATTATCCAAATGACAAACAAATTAATTAGCAAATATATTACTGGCATTATAAAGTTAAATATCAATCAATACTATATTTTTATTAGAATTTGAAACGGAAATATTTAACTATGTTGATAACTTTAACATTTTACTTTAATTTAAACTTCTTCTTTTTTAAAAAACAAATTTTCATATTTATAAAACTTTTGTAATTAAAATACTTATTTAATTTTTCCAAATTGTAGAACAATAAACATTTTAAAACATACCAAATTCTTGCAATTAATTCTTTTAAACTGGGAAGCTCCGACATTTTAAATGTAATATTGGGAAATTATTACCGGTGATTTGATCCACTTGGCCAGCCGACTTGAACAGACTTTTAAATTTAGCAATTCATCTTATAATTAAATACCACAATATTATTTTTACGTTTATAGAAAATTTGTGGTAATCCGTTTACTTGTTAATTATTTTAAAATAAGCTTATCAAATTTACACCATTTGCCTTCTTACCATTTTCTTTTCTTTCTTCTCCCTCCAAAAGCAAAACTAACAGACGATCTGCTCTTAAATTCGCGCTCTTTTCTTTTTTTTTACATTGAGACACATACGTAATTACTGTATTATTTTTTAATAATTTATTTTAATTGAACAAATGTTTTTTTGTTAATTCAATATAAATAATATTTAAGATCATTTTAAACAAATAAAATAAAATAGTATTATATTTTAATACTATCCTACCAAATTTAATGTGTTGTCAAAATTTTTAAAAAGTTAAATATTCTGATATGAATTAGTATATGGAACAAATCAAATTTAAGTTTATTAAAATAATATAAGAGAGTAATCTGTTCAAAGTGCAAATCAAGCCAATCAAATCACCAAAGAAGACAGAGAAATTTTTTAATAATAGTTACATCAATTATTATATTTTATGCTAAAATATATGGTTACAGTTTATATATATATATATATATATATATATATATATAAATATATATATATATATATATATATATATATATATCAAATAAAAACTTTTAATTAAAAACCTATTATTTTCTTTTATCTTTTTCTATAAAAAAAAATAAATAAATAAAAGATAAAAGAAAATAATAGGTTTTTAATTAAATGTTTTTATTTGATATATATAGATTTTTAAAAAGGAATTAGTTGTGTTTAAGTTGTGATTGTAATAGGAAAGGGAAGTGAGATAACGTAAAAAAAAAAAGTTGGTTATGGATATATTTTGTAATTTTAAATTGAATTTTTTATTTTTTTTGGAATATGTGATATTTATTGTATATATATTTTATTTTAGTGTGCCTTGAAAAAGCTATAAAAAATAGTCGAAAAGTTGGATTTCTTTTTCATGATTATAGTCATAAAAAATCAAGTTTTAAAAAGAAGGAGTTACTTTGTTTTATTTCTATATTAGATATATATGGACTATTTCGACAAGAAGAACTGTGAGCTGGATATATTAAATTATTTAAAGTAAAACAGTAGTTTGCGTGATGCATATATATATATATATGAAAAATGCAATAGATTTTAATTATATTTATTGCTGAAAATTAAACATTTCTTTATATAATTGTCAATCTTTTTATGTATATGTATTTTAATTAAAGTGTTGAAATGTAACAACAAAAAAAAATGGGGAAGGCTCAAAATACTGAAATTATTTTGATCTAAATTCAGATCATTTTCATTAATAAAAATTATAAATTTTAATTAAAATCAAAAGCAAGTCTTTTTGTTAGTTGTTTTCAAATCTTTCAAAATAGCTAAAATGGTATTTCCAGCCTTATCTGTTTTAAAAATATTTTACTAATTAAATGTTTTTTATTTAATCAAGAGATTACAGAGATGGTTGTGGGAAAGTAAAATTACATTCTTGGAGGGATTAAATTATGTATAAAAGGGGCCATAGAACAAAAGAAGTGGAGATTTTAGTCAATTGAGTTTAGTTACTTTTCAGTGGAGTTAGTTTAGTTAGTTTCATAAAATAAATTTTAAGAATCCAAAACAAGTTCTGCTTTATGAAGTTTGAGTAGTGGACTCTTTCACCTTTCATTTCTTCTCTTGAAGAACTGTTTGCTTGCTGCTTCTATGTTCCATCTGACCGGCCATGCAAGATGATTGCTTCTACTGCATCTACTTGCTTGCTGACATAACCTCACATAATATAGAGCTGCCTTAATGCATAAATTTATTTTGTAGTTTTTAATATGTAGTTAAACATTTGTATTTTAATTCAGATATTAATTTATAAGTTTCTGCTTATTATGCTCCAAAATTCTCTCTCTGTAACCCCTTACTAATGTAATGTATTTTTAACTTACCTTTAATGCTTGAACTCATATATATAATTTTGTGCGGCTCCATTAAGATTTTATGTATTTTATTTAATGTAGAGGTATAATTTATTTTCTTTAATATGCCAAAATTGCCAAATTCACGAGTCTGGAAAAGGGGGAACATAAGTGTTTAATTTGGAAAGAAGCAGGGCTTCATTTAAAACCTATCAATAAAGTTTTGTTTATATTAAATACAAATTGCTCACGAGTTTGGTTTCCTTTTAAATTCATTATTCTGAAAGTCAATAAAAAACTTTTACTGTGGATGAATTCTGCTAAATTTACTGCTTTGAATTTGGTTTCAAAATTTCATTTTAAAAGATTGTGAACCTTGATTAATATAATTAGTCCATTCTTTCATGCTATTGCTAAAGGGCTAATGTAATCCATAATATATATATATATATATATATATATATATATATATATATTTATATTTATATATATATATATATATATATATATATATATATATATATGGGAATCGAATATAAATATAAATTTTATTAGTTTAATGTTATATAGTTAAAAGAGTTATTCTCCATTATAATTTTCTGAATGATTCTTTATTCAAATATATCATTGCACAGAAGTCAAACCATTTACAGGCTTTTGAATATAGTATATTAAGTTTATAATACATGAACAATGCTGCTGGTAAACCTTTCTTTTCTCTTATGGTACTTCCACATATATATTTCTTTACAGCTTTAGTTCTCAAAATTGTTCATAATCAGGGACACCACTCCCTGTAGAACACAAGGTTTATAGGGTTTTGATTGTGCTGCGGAAAGTTCCATACAGCTGACTGGGCCTTCAAACCAAACCTCTCCATTCAATACCATGCCATTGAAATGGCAGACCTATCAACCTCCATTCATGCTCAAGAATTCAAAATACCATAAGATCCATATTTCTCTTATGACATGCTAGCATCGTTATTGTTTTAATTAATGGATTTATGCCTTTTTGACCTTTCATTAGGTGTTGGAAATAATGACTCATTCATGAAATGTGCCAACATGCTAATTAGTCAGTAAGATGATTTTAAAGCTGCTTTCTTTTAAATTACTTATCAATTCCCATACACGTAAACCAATTTGCATTAATGATTGTATCATGTATTCTTGTAAATGTAGCACATTGTTTGTTTTCTATTTATAAGTTCCAAAGACGTCTTTTCAAACAATGCCAATAAAAGTATATATAATGATTTTCATAAGATAGATAAATGATTAATAGTGTATATTTGTCTGTTTATCAAGTCAGTGAGTACTAAACCTATCACAATCTTTTATATTGATTTTGGATATCCACAATGTTCTGTTAGTAAAATGTTATTAAATTGGCATATTAACTCTGCACAAGCTATAATCCACTCCATAAAATTAGATTAGTTAAATAATTAATGTATTTTATAAAAACAAATCCCAAGTTTCGCAAATGTATAATATCACTCCAAGCATGAAACAATTTTGTAATATATATATGCGTTTTTTCAATATGATATATATTTCATCTAAATCCTGGCCTGTTGTTGAATTATTATTTTCTAATTAGTATTTAGAACTATATTCTTTAGCTAATAACTAAGCATTAATAAATATAACCAATTCCTGGGCTACTCTGATCTCAATATCATCATCAGTCTGATCTTATGCTCTATCGGTTTGAATCCGGACCCATAATTAAAATAATTGTACTGTATCATCAGGATTGTTGTTCATTGAGTCAGAGATTCGAAGAATAGGCAAATAGGTTAGAATTCAGGATTCCTCCTGACCTGTGTATCTCGAGCATGATCGGATTCGAGGTACTTTTGCTTAGGATTTAAATCTTGTTAAGTGAGCATCCTGTTTTGACTGGTACAATATGTATATATATATATATATATATATATATATATATATATAAGTGCAACATGATTTAGGGCTAATATATCTATGCACTATTTCTGTAATGTAAGTTAAAATTTTAGGTTAGCTAATTTTTAAGCATTTAATTACACTATGAATTTTTATACTGTTTTCTAGCCTATAATCTACTTAGACAAACATCATATTCAGCAGCAAAGACGTATCGAGCTATTATTAGACAGAAGGAAAAAAGTTATAGAAACTCACTTAAAAACACTCTCTTGGCAATTGTAAGATCTGATAAGCAATTGTATATTTCTGATAGAGATATTTTAAATACTTTTTCTTGCTAAGCATTTCTCACAAACCTCTTTGCTTAATGTGTATATTTATTTATTAAAATTTTGTTTGACGTAAATATTAATATTACAACGAATATTGTTTGCCTGTCAGAAACCAAAATCCATTTCAACATCGATCACAGAATTACTCAGATACTTGAATCTTTTGGGTATTACAATTTTCATATGATATCTGTCAGAAACCAAAATCCATTTCAACATCGATCACAGAATTACTCAGATACTTGAATCTTTTGGGTATTACAATTTTCATATGATATCTGTCAGAAACCAAAATCCATTTCAACATCGATCACAGAATTACTCAGATACTTGAATCTTTTGGGTATTACAATTTTCATATGATATCATCAGTGGCTGTGGGGGATGGTCTTTCTGATTAATAAAACTTTGAGACCATCTGAATTTAAATTGATTTAAATGGACCGTAATTGCCTTATCCTTAGCCTCAAGACTGGAAACAAAGTATTAAAAGTTATCCAGGAATGTTGCAAATTTGCCGAGAAAATGTATAGTTTAATGTATGTATATATTTTTGCCACAAACGAAGATATTTGGAGCTGGAAATTATTTAAGAACCCCATCATATATATATAAGAAGCGAATTAAATATTTTATTATTTAAAAAAAGTATACTTTTAGATATATATTATTTTAATGCAAACTGGTTATTTAAAAAAAAAAAAAACTTTTAACATTTTTCGCCAACAAGCGTAACATTTATACACAAATGTATAACTAAAATGATTAATAGCATTACAAAATTAGTTATTCATTTATTTATATTTTCTGTTATTTTGTTAACTTGGCTTTTTGCAATGTCTTTTGATAAGAAAAATAAATGTATCAACATTTTTATTTATTTTGCAAATATTACATTTTCAAATACACAATTTTGTTTCTTTGTTGCGTAGCTTTCCAGATTTGATATTTTTATTTACAATTATTGGGCCTTTTAAAAGTAAGTTTCTAGCTTATTCTACCTTCTTGTAAAGTGATTACTATCTGCAAGTATTGAATTCTTGTAGAACTTTCTGTGCTTCTGGAAAAAGTCAATCTTCTTTTAATGTAAAATAACAAATGATGAAATAGATTTCCAATAAGCTTTACATTAGACAATTGTTCCAGACACTTAACGGTTTTGCTTTTCTTTATCATCCAATTTGTTATTTCTTACGACGTTATCCGAGCAACAATCCATAGAATTTAATAATAAATAATTAGAAAAAATGTTTGTTCGATGAGAATATATATACATCTGCTAGGCAAAATAATGGGATTTTCTGTAACAATAGTACTAAAATTTTGATATCGTGTATTATAAATCGGAATAAATTAGAACATTAATAATTTATTTTCTTACGGAAATATAACTGAGGAAAACTGAAAAAGTCAATAGAAAAGAAAATTTACATTTAGTAATTAAGTCTGTGCTCTTTTGATAAAAAAAAAAAATCTCTCTTAGATATATAGTATCAAAAGTGACGATAATCCTAACTAAAATGGTAAAAGAAAACTTCGTATAAATAAATGTTGTAGAAAAAGAAAAGCGCACCAAGAAATACTATTATGATTTTTACTTTAAAAAAAAAAAAAAGATTGATCCATCAAAATTTCTAGTTTTTGTAGAAAAGTTAATAATCGTAAGCATTAAAAATAAATATTTCGTGGCTGATAATAATCCTAATTACATTATTATTCATTGAAAGAGATATCTATTTCTAAGATTGTTCCACCTACCATTGTTATAATAACATATACACACATTTATTTTAACTTGCCGACCAAAATCAACTTGTAAAGTAGATAGTTTTAACAATATTTATAACATTAAAAAATAATACTATGCATATATTTTGTTTTAAAATCGGTGTTTTTGTGTGTGAAGAACATAACACAAACTTCAAACTTATAAAAATATTGTAAATGCTAGTATATACAATATCAATAATTGATAAATTAATTACATGCAATTATTATATCAAACCCTAGTTTCAATTTCTTTTATTATGTTATTTTCTGATAAGTCATAATGGATTAATTTGAAACATAAACTGAGAACAAAGGATGTTAATAACTTGTGAGAAGGATAAAACCCAATTTACTTTGATGTATATAAATAATATTCTTTTTATGACAACTGCAAGGAATGTTATAAATTACACTAAGTCTAGATTTGCTATCAATTGTCTTTTTGTATTATTTAATAAAGATTTTACATCAAGGTTTTTTTGCAAAGATAAATTAAAACAATTTATAAACTCTATAATTCAAATGATAACCAATAATTAAATGACATTTTTGGATAAATCTGAGACTATAAATTAAATCAATATAATCAGTTGACTTCTCTGAATATAACTATTATTTTCAAAATTATTAATCATTCTATTCCTATAACAACAACAACAAAAAAAAAATCAATCAAATTTCTTGTGAGTAAAAGGTTGATAACATTCTGGCCTCATCTTATTTCTTTTTTTTTTTTTGTTTAAAAAATAACTGCAAAATAAGATATTATCACCTTTTATAATTTTTAACCCACTGCAAGATGAAGATCTTTCCAAATTCAGCCAATCTTCTCTGATATTTAGCCCCTTTTCTCTACACCACCCAAGCACACTTTTTTATTTCAATAAATCATCTCACATTTTGTCATCTTCTAGATGTTTTATCAACTCTTGGAATGGAATTTAAGATTTCAACTTTTCTTATTCTATCACCTCTTCTAGCAATATTTCCAGCCCAATTCCCCTTCAATGATGTCAGTAACATCTGTTGTTCTCTCACCCATATATTTTGTTTTCAATCTTTTCTTGTTCCTCCTAACATCTATATTTTTGTGAATGGTTTTAAGTTTTTGTAGTGCTCTTCTGTTAAGTATTTAAGTCTCAGATCCATAAGTAAGAACTGGTAAAACATAGTTATTAAAAAACCTTCCTTTTCAAACATATAGGCATATTTCCTTCCAATATTAAGTTATTTTTACCAAAAGCATTTCAACTACATTTAATTCTATAATTAATTTAATCCATTATGTTTCCAACTGTAGTAATAATCTGACCAAATCATTTACAGTTGTTAATATCTTCTAACTCATCATTCTAAATATTTATTTTCTTCTTTTGAAAATAACCATTAAACAATCCTTTTTTCTTTTTAATATTTACCTTTAAGCCTAATTTTTTACTTTCATCTGACATTTATACATTTTTTAAAACTCTGATGAAACATTATTTGCAAAAAATAATTACATCATCTGAAAAATCTAGATGATTTAAATAATTTTAATTTATTTCTGTTAATTAGCTTCATATTTTAATCCACTACATACTTCTTGATAAAATGATGCAAAATGTTTTGGAGATATGGAGTTAACTTGTCATAATCCTTCTCATGTTTTTCTTTTTTGCATTATTATGTAATCTTATTGTTTTTGTTGCAATTTTATAAATATTTGTTGAGCTTCCGATTGTTCAGCCAAATTCCAGTGGGTACCCATTTAATGTTAAAACTGATTATGATCCTTTCCACCTTTTTATCAAGAACTTTAGTCTGTAATTGCATGCCCAGCAGTGTGGACTCTTAATTGTTGAACTCCCAATTATTCTCAATGTTCCAGTGAGTATCTGTCTAACATTAAAACTGATTATGGACCTTCCAACCTCACTTTCAAAAACTTTAGACTGTAATTTACCTATCCAGCAATATGAACTATAATTTGTTGAGGTTTCAGTTATTTAGCCAAGTTCCAGTATGTACCCATCTGCCTTATAATATCAGGTTCGGCTGACCATCAAAGTTTATGTATGGTTTGCAATTTGTGCATCCCTCTGTACTTGTCTAGATTGGATTACCAATGTAATATAGTGGCCCAATCATTCAAGCATTTTATTATTTAAAATACCTCTAAACCATGGGTGCATTTCACACCATCCTTTCACCTTTGTTGTTATTCCCAAATTGTATCAATTATTCCTGTGTAATTTATTGAAATATAATGTCAATTCAGATTGTATTTTCATTTAGGCCTGTGTAATCTTATGTCATTTGAATTGTTAGGGAACAATATAAACCAGTTCCCACTTTATGTTAATAATGATTGTCCTCAATGATGAATGGTTTACTATGACTGTTGATAATTAATTATCTACATTACAATTCTTATTTGATATATTGTTCAATTTGCCTCCTGTGACAATGATGTTGCCTGGAGTTTCTATAATGTAACACATAAAACCCTCCATATATAATACATGTAACCATCAGAAATCGCCATCTTATGTATTCTTAATTTTGGACAATATGCTATAAATAAAGGCTCTTTTTGAAATGTAATGTGGAAGAATTTTAGAATTTTTTTTGGGCTAGTACTGTAATATTATATAATTTATTTTTTATTTTATTTACAATTAATTATACAATGGTATGTGGTATTTATTATTTTCTAATAAATATAATTCTAGAATAATTTTATTTACCCTGCTTTTTTGTTTTGCAATAATTGTAATGGTTCAAAAATAGGTTATATATTAACCATTACCATTCTCATATTGCCTCTTGCTGTTTGGTTAAGCTTCAGTTAATTATTCTTCACTGGTAATAATCTTTTTTATTTATGAACAAGAAACTACTTCTTGCTTGTCACTGTTCCATTTTAGACCTAATCATTGCTAATTTTTTACTAGGCTATCATTGAATCACTCTTTACTGCTGATCTGTTATTACTTCAAAAGAACGTTTTCACTCTTCCAAACATGAAAAAAATCTTTAAATATGGTTCAATTTAATTTTTTTTTCACACTATACACCTGTAAATCAACTTAAAAAAATCAATTAACTGTTATGTTTACATGTATTAAAATTATGCTGTAGGCAGAAATACCTATGTAGACATTTAATTAAGTTGTAAATTAAATTATAGGAATGCCTGTGAGATTTAAAGTCATTGTTTCATTTTTTTATTTCTCCTCATATTCAAATTCTATTAGTAAATCTTAAAGTTTTAAAAATTAGTTTGCCTTTCAATAGCTTCTTCCAAATGTTGTTAATTTTCTTTAATTCACACCTTTCATTCAAACTCTTGGACCTTTTAAAAATCTTTATAGCTTCTCTTAGCAATCTCTGTCCATATTGTTCAATGTTTACTAGAATATTTCTTTTATCAAAAATGATATCATGATTAGTTACTTTTATATGAGAATAAATAATTGATAAATTTGGATTTTTCTCTCTAATATTTATTTTAAGATTAGTTTGTCCAATATATGAACGTGAACAGATCCCACCGGAAGTGGAAATTTTCATTAGTATCCTGAAAATACTTATAATATGAAGTCATATATTACAAAGAAATCAAGTCATATATCACATAACCTAATTTAACAAGCTAATGTTACAAATGTTATATAAGGAGCTTGCAAGTAGCTCCTAACAACCTGGGGCTGGGGATATTTGGAAAAACTTATATATATATATATATAATATGATACTTCGATGTCTCTATTTCTCAAATCAATATACTTAATCTTATAATTGATTAAATAAATGTAAAGTATAACTTAAAATTTTTTATCCCCGTACGAGTGCTTTCGACTATATAATGTTATTAAAAATTTTAATACGAAATATAAGAATAAAAATATTAATAATAATAATAATAATAATAATAATAATAATAATAATAATAATAATAATAATAATAATAATATTTACTGAGGCTATAACCTCGATAATATGCATATAAAATGCGATAGTAGGGACCTCTACAGGTGTTTTGCTTGTGGTTAAAACACCTGTAGAGGTCCTACTATCGCATTTTATATGCATATTATCAAGGTTATAGCCTCAGTAAATATTACTATGTAATCAATGTGTGTTTAATAAATTTATAATTACAACTTTAATAATAATAATATTGATTCTCTTGTTAATAAAAAATATGGATATAAATACCATATATTTCGAATGAGCAAGTACATTTTATAAAGAAAATTTATGAAGGTATATATGACATTGCATTTTATGCACCTCCTACATCAAACAAATTAATGAATAACTCTAAAGGTAAAACCTCACTTATCAATAAGAATTGCATCATTGACAAATGGATCTATATGTGTGGTAGCGGATGTATATCAAATAAATTGTCTGTTAATTAAAAAATATTATAATATGTATATTCATTGATGTTAACTATTATATTTATCAGAATGATTATATGTTATAGAAGAAGCATTCTTATTGTAAGTAATGCTTTGTATTTTATATATAAGAACCATCCAAGGGATGAGTTAAGGGTTGCTCTATTAGTGGGATTATTTCACTATTTGTGTTAACTATACCAAACAAAATATAATTGATAAATATATAAAAATAAAAAATATATAAAATATTATAAATATATTAATGATATAATTGTAATGAGAAATAGCAGAGACATTGTTAATTGCATTTAAGAAATTGCATCATAATAAATACAATATTTGATTTACACTGAAAAAGGACAAAAAGAGAATAAAGTTGGTAGCCATTTTTTTAAAAAGGGGTTAATAAACAAATACTTATTGAACATAATATTAAAAGTGCAGAAACAAAAATAATAACTGATTCCATTTTGTACCAGCCATGGTCTCAAAAAAATAGAAGCTTTGAAAGTTTTTAAGTTGAAAAATAATAGGTTGACATTGAATACAGAAAAAAGTATTTGTTCAGAATATGGTTGTTGAAAATGATTATGTAGAAATGGGTTATATATGATACAATAATAAAAACAATCAGTAATAAAAATACAAATAATACAAGAAATATAAAGCACATGCATAAGAATAACAAATGGATCTTACTACCATATTTAGAGGGAGTATGTAAGGTATTAGTCAAAATAAAGTTAACTGATAAGATTAAAATACTACAAAAATAATAAATCTTTTGAAAAATGGATTTATAATGCTAAAATAATTGATAATATAACAGTAAAGTGGGATTACTTTATATAATTTAACCAGTTGTACTCAATCTTTTGAAAGACTGTAACTATGATATGTTTAATTTGATATATAATATTTATATATTTTTTTAAACTGGTTGCTTTAACATTTTTTTAAGATTTAATGTAAATATATATTTATTTACTAAACATTACTGATTATGGGAGTGACAGACTATGAAAGCATTTTAATAAAGCTAAATTTGAATTTAAAATTTTAAATATACCCATTATATTTGACAACATTGCAGTGCATCTATATTTTTACTGGAGCATCCACTGAATAAAAACATTTATTTATTTTTTCTGATTTTTTGACAGCTACATCAAAAAACATAATAGTTTTTAGCATTATTAATAGTACCAGTTATTAATACAAAATACTATTTTGTATTATATTTTCTTTAAATAAAATATTTGTATTTTTTTTTAATTCATTGCTTTAGGATTTAAAGTAAATATAGTTTTTTTAAGACTACATTAATACTGAAATATTAATCAGCATTTCTTGCTGTGTCTGCAGCTGACTGAAAACCTTTACTTCAAAGTATACAAATAGTAGCCAAGCTAACTTTAGTAGTTCCAGGTATGCCTACTGGGAGCCATCAAACATGCTGGCTGAGGCCAGTCAAATGTCAAAGCAGTGACCACCCCATTATCATTTATGCATTTGACAGCATTATTTTCTCTGGGCTTTCAACTCATCATTCTTGTAATATGTTTTTAATGAGTTGTATTAACAGTTTTTTAAAGGTTTAATGTAAATTTAACAAAAGATTGTAAATAAATGTGAGATATTTCACCATTATTTGATATGTTAATTTGGCAGTGTTATAATGGTGGAATAATTAATTTTTTTTCATTGAAAAATGCACTTCATTGTGAATTTGATATGTGACATTAGACAAACATTCATAATTCACCAACAAGACAACAGCAAAAATAGTGATTATATATATATATATATATATATATATATATATATATATATATATATATATATATGCGTGTGTGTGTGTGTGTGTGTGTGTGTGAGAGAGAGAGAGAGAGAGAAAGAGAGAGAGAGAGAGAGAGATTGTGATAATTGAAATATGAAATATATAGATCAGTCATGAAAGTCTGTTATTGAAAAAGGCAAAAAGCATGATAGGATAATTAAAGAAAATACAGACATGACCATATCTTTATTTTTAGATACTTGTTATAGAATGAATTGTGAAAAAAATAAGCATGTAATAAAATAAATTAAAATTACAAAGATAAAAAATGTTATAAAATATTTTACATAGGACAATTTAAACAAATGTCTAAACAGGGTTAAATGTTCATTGTTGGGATGAGTGGTGCGGAAACATTAGAATTACAATAAAAAATATTACTTTGTGTAGATTCATATAGTGGTTTGAAAAATGGGATTGCCTTAGAATTCTACTTTGTTAGTGTATATATTTTTGAAATGTTTTTAACAAAGTGGAAGTATCAATTCTACTCTAATTTTAGAAACTCGCAATCAAATGATGTAGACATTGACTAATGAAAATAGAAAACTGTATTTTTTTAACTTAAAGAGAAAAACTTCTCTTAAATTTTTATCCAATTATAACAATTCAGAACCATCATTTTTATGTGTCATCTCTTGATCATTTTTGGACATATTTCTTTCATTTTATGCTCATTTTACCATAAAAACTGAACTTAATTACATATTTCAATTTTAATTTGTAAAAGAATTAAACAGATAGAAATATTTTAGCAAAAAAATTCAATTTCTGTTGCCATATACAGTATTACAAAGAGCTGACTGTCCATCCTGTTTTACCTTACATGGTGTTTGAAAGAGTTGGCTGTCAATCTTCACCATTGTTGGGTAGAAGGTTCTAACTGTTAACTTCAGAAATTTTATGTAATATTTTATTCTTTCATAATAAATTTTGAACTTGATAAAGTAAATTTTCCATAATTATTTACAGTTGTAATTAATTTTTTACATTATATTGATTAATTCATCTGTATATAATTCCCTTATTTTTTGAGAAAATGTAATACATGATTATTAATCAAAACGTCCACAGACAAAGTTTTTTTTTTTTTAAACATTCAGTTTCATTACATGTTATACTGAAAGCATACTAGGCAGAAAAAAAACTGAATATTTAAAGCAAAAAAAAAGTTTTCTGTGAATATTTTTATTAACAGTCATGAATTATACAATATAGTGGTTAGCTTTTTACCTGCCATTTTTTCTTAATTGTCAGACAGAGCAGAAATTTGATTGTTCTTATTTATCAATTATATTTCTATTCATAAAATTATTACCATAAAATAATCAGAATTGTTTTCATTTACCTTCAAAGCTTAAACTATTTTACATTCAAATTGTTAAATATAATGAAAAAAAATTATAACTATAAAAATATACAAAAAAATTGCCAAAAATTGTCTGCAGTAAAACAAAGTAATTGTTTTCCATCAACTATAATGTGTAGTCACCATTACTTTTTATTGCCATAGAAGTAGAAATGATGATTATTCAATTTATGTTGTCATTTTTATTCCAAAATGAAATATTTATAATAAAATCTAAATCTAGTCCAATTATTAATCAATATAGTAAGAAAATGATTATAAATATGTAAATAATTATGAAAAGTGATTGTTTTCTACTGGCGATCATCGAATATCATTGATGTAGCTATTGCGTGTTATTCATTATTCATGGTTATTTTTCTATTTTTTGAATAAAGATCTATATTTAAATATAGAATTAACCTATTTAATGTGCTATTACTAGAAATTGAATGTATTTGGAAAATTTAAATAAAGTCAAGTTTTTCTAAAGACATTCAATACTCACATTAGATCCTGGGAATACAACTAAAACCTGATTTGATGTGTTGAATAATTTTTTGTTAAGTTTTAAATTGACTTTTTAATTTTGTTTAAAATTGATTATTATTTTAAATTTATAAAGAAGATAATATGAACACTGTTACTGACATAAACTAAAATGTATTTTTTTTCCATATGTCATAGCATCTGCCGGGACGCGAACCCACACCCGTCTGCAACCAACTACTTGCTTGCATGGCGGCTGCGATACCTCTCGGCTAACAACGCAAGACTAAAATGTATTTTTGCTTCAATATGAATTATAAATTAAAGTGTTGTACATATGTGTGTATGTAAAGTAATTATCTATATATGAATGAATGTATGTATGTCTTGCATTCTTTCTAATTTAATCCAGTAATATAAAATAATTTTATAAAAAAAACATGAATTATTTTTAAGAAAAAAAAAAAGAACAATACGATCAAGTTTTTTGAAAGTCAAACTCTCATAATACATTTCTACAAGTATATATATATAAATTTAATCTATTGTTCTGATAATTTCAAGAGAAAATGTTTACTCTAAACGCATATATATATATATATATATGCATATATCATTGTAGATCGACTTTTTTTAAAAAAATTATTTCAATTAAGTCATATTTAAATAGCTCTTAATTAGCATCTGAAATATGTTATTGACATAACTAAAATAATATTTTTTTTTCCTTCAATATGAAGTAAAAAAATTCAAGGCGATATTTTGTATGAAATATTGCATATTATATAAATATGGAATAATTATATCATTTATAATTTTATGCTTGAGATCTGTAACTTTTTTAAAATTTTATTTTATTTCAAAACCTTTTTATTGAAAGAAATATAAATATATATTCTAACATTTATAACGAAAATATGATTTGAAAAAATAAAAGTAAATAATATCAAAATACTTTTTAAATATCTTGGAATTTATGATTTATTTATTTTCTAAAGCTTTTTTTTCCTACTGTATTATTTATCATATTTTTTTAGTTATAAATATATACTCGCACAAACACCCACATACTTACAGATTTATCAAAAACAAATGAAATTCTTGTAATATCTCTATAACGATTATATTCTATATTGTTTAACATTGAAAATATAAAAAGTGCAGAGATGTTTGAATTCAGAATATTAACGTTTCAAAGATCTCAATTACAGTTAAATCAATTGATGTTGTAGAAGCATGTAAGATATGTAATATTATCCTGTAGATATTCAAATTATTGTCAAAGAAAACGAACAGAAGATCTATAATCGTGGTATATAAGACAAATAAATACATAATAGATCACACTTAAGGTATTCCCCAACTTGTTCAAGTATTCTTTCATTTTTGTTTTTATTGCCAAATTTAATAGTAGATATTTATTGATAATCAGGACGTATAATTCCATATGCACGTCTCCAAATCAATCATTGTTTATTTTTTATATCTTTTAATATATAATTCTTGCTCCAGAAAATACATCCATTAAAATTATTTATATAAATTGAAGGATGACAATAAATATTTTAGTCATACAGTTCACAAAAAAGAATTAGTAGATCCTATGTATATAAAATGGGTGATTACATCTATAATTAATCATTACAAATAATAGACTTTGAATACAAGATTTAAAATTATCCATTGACTTTTTCTTAGAATTTCCATTTTTTAAGAATTTTCATGGTATTGTAAATCTAAAAATTTCAACATTAAACAGTTTGTCAATTTTAATATAGAATAGGCAACAATGATTACACTTTTCTCATAAATTACTTTCATCAACTTTCAGTGAGATACTTCAAAATATAAAATTATTATCTTGGTAGTAACATTTTTATACAACAAAAAAAATCACAATATACAATTGAACATTGACAGATATGCATTGTTTTGTCCAATTTCCTCTTCAATTTAAATTCTAATTAAACTAAAACCACCTGTATTATATCAACCTCAACTAGATGTTTAAATTTTGGTGATTTAATTTATATTTTAAAAACAAATCTATCAATAATATTTGTAAAAGAAGTGTATGCTCACAGTATTAAAAATAATTTCATCTTACAGATGTAAAAAGTAATATAATTTTATAAATAATGACAGTCATTAGATGAATTAATGCATTTTTAAATATTAATATCACCAGCAAAGCGTGGAATGCAGCAATCAGATATTATGTAATTTATGTAATATATTGAACATAAATGGTCCAAAAACAGATTCTTATGGAGCTAGATTCATTAAAATAATATAAATTTACAATCTAACTATATAATAAAATATTTTTTATAAAGAAGCAAATCATTTTAATTTTTATTTAATTAAACCCTTTATAATATAACTTACTAATAAGTATAAAATAGAAAATGTTATCAAATGTTTAAGATGAACCAAAAGTATTGTATTAACTTCATTTTGATTATCAAGAACATATCGTCCAACATCAGTAAAGAGCATAATGTTTGTATAATAGATATGCTTCTTATATAACCCATGCAAAAATTATGGAACAAATTTCTTTAGGTAAGTCTAAACAGATTCATATGTCACCAATTCAAATAATTTATCTCATCTGACATTATTGAAACTGGTCTATAATATTCAGATCTATGTTTATGACCTTTATATATATATATATATATATATATATATATATATATATATATATATATATATATATATATATATATATATATATATATATATATATATATATATATATATATATATATATATATGGAATATATTAAGTATTTTTCCCCTATTAGAAAAAAAAAGATTATTGAAAAGAAAGATTAAAAATAAAACAAAGTACAAGAATTTGAATATCCATAGAACCAACCATTAAAACCAAGTTAATATTTATTTTTAGTCTGTAAAGAGTTGTCAATATATGTTGAAAAATAAATTTTACAGAAAATGAGTTTGCTATTAACTACAATGAGACTCTTTGACTCCTCTTAGAGGACTTAAAGGAAACGAGAAAAGCAGAATCCTAATGTCCACCCCATTCCTTCTTGTCATTGCAGCTGTTATTAATATGAGATTATTTATACAGTATACAAACATGGATGATCTACTCACCAACATGCATTAGCCAGCATGGTGATTTTATTGGAATTTTACCTCTGAGTTTAAGATCAAGAAACACCATGGTCTTTCTTTTCATTTGCCCAATATGGCAGAATGCATGTATGTGTAATTGATAAATATTGTTCCAATAGCTATATACAATCATGACAGACAAAAATAAATCATGGCCTTTATTCCCAGGAGTCTTTAAACTCACCAACCAAGCCAGCAGTTGGTGGCCGAAGGCTAAGAATCCCCTGAATGTGGACCCAGGCAGCCATTTGATGCCTTTTTATTTAGGTACTTACAACTGCAGATCACTTTCGAGTAAAGGAAGATTGCAAGAATTACAAAAACAAACTGTTTTATATTAAATGAGTCATTATTGGACTTTGTGATTTTAGAAGAAAAGGTGAATAGACAATTGATTTAAAAAGTGGACATGTACTCTACTATGAAGGCACAAATATAGGAAATACAAGCGGTGTACGATTCATTTTAAATAAAAAGTGGAAAAATAACATTGTGGAAATAGATGGTGTATCAGACAGTGTGGCAAGATTAGTTATATAACTTAATAGAAGATAACAAATGCAGATAGTTCAGGTTTATGCCCCAACAAGTTCTCATAGTTATGAAATAGTAGAAGAATTTTATATAGATGTACAAAAGACTTTTTATCAGAGTAAATAACATTTTAAAATTATTATGGGAGACTTTAATGTTAGAATTTGTAAACAAATGAAAGATGAAAGTGTTGTAGGTAATTTTATTTATGGCAATAGAAATTAGGGAGGACATAGATTTGTGAAATAAGCAGCAAAAGAAATACTTTATATTATACAATTTTTTGAGAAAAATGTTAAAATAAAATGGACATGGAATCATCCAAATGAAGATCCAGGAAAATTGGATTATATTTGACTAAAAAGATTGTAATGTTCTTAATAAATTTAACACAGAAGTGATCATCAATTAGTAAGATGTAAGATATGTGCTAATGCAAAACTAGAAAGACAAAAATTATTAAGAAAAACAATATTTATAGTTGATATTCCTAATCTTCAGAAACATTTTAAATGAATTCAAATTAGAACTTACAAATCAGTTTCAATCATTAATAAGATTTTGAACATGATTCAGATTTGAACAAAATTTCTATGAAATTAACTGATACACTTTTAAAAACTTCAACAACAATACTGATAGAAAAAAGCAGCAATTCAACAATAAAATTTCTAGTGAAACTAGAGAATTTATGAAGAAAATAAGAAATATAAAGATATACAAAAATGATGCATTAAAAAGATTTGAATATCTCAACTTTTGTAAAATGGTGTGGAAAAGAGTTACAGATGATATAAGAAACTATAATTGTGAACTAGCAAGGAAAGCTGTAGAAGACAATAAAAGCCTTAAGAGTATAAGACAACATTTTGGTATTGGTAGGAAATTTATATTTGCAATAAAAAAGTTGGAATTATTACTAAAAAGAGAGATGACATCATGAAATTGGTAGAAGACTTCTATCAAAAAATATATTGTAATAAAGAACAATGCCTCCTATAACTATTATATTCTCAGAATTGCTCAGAATTTTGAATAAAGAAGTGAGACATAAAATTAAATTTATGAAGAAAGGAAAAGCTCCAGGTAATGATGGAGTTATAATTGTTACATTAAAAAAGCAGGTCATTTTTTTTTTTAGCAAAGTTATATACCAAATGTCTAAACAATAAATATATATCAAATGATTGGAAGAATGCAGTTTTAACATTAATATTTTAAAAAAAGGTGATATAGAACATATTAGAAATTACAGACCTATCAGCCATTTATCAGTTTTATACAAAATTTTTACCATAATTACAACTCATCTACAGAGAAAATTGAACTTCCACCAACCAACAGAACAAACTGGTTTTAATTTTAGTATCCAGGTATTAAGAGATTTTATAGAAATGGCAAATGAATATGAGTTGTATTATGCTTTGGATTTGTAGATTATAAAAAGGCATTTGATTCTATAAACATCTCTTCAGTGATTAAATCATTGGATCATCAGGGTATAGATCCAGGATATTGTCATATTTTAAAGAATATTTATAAAAATGCAACAGCAACAAATAGATTACATAATGATACAAGAAAAGTAAACATTGAGAAGGGTGTAAACAGACTGACTCCATATTTGCAAAACTTTTTACAACACTGCTGCAAGAAGTATTTTGTGGATTAAAATGGGAAATAAAAAAGTGAAAGTAAATGGAGATTATTTAAGTCATTTAGATTTTGCAGATAATTTAGTTATTTTTGCAAATAATTCTTTAAAGTTGCAGGAAATGCTGCAAGAATTATCAGACAAAATTAGGAAAGTAGAACTAAAGATAAATGTTAAAAAGACTAACGGATTTTTTCAAAATGTGAAAATAAAGCTTGATTATGATGAGTTAGAAGAAGTTAACAGTTACAAATCCCTTGGTCAGATTATTAATACAGATGAAACCATAATGGATAAAATCAACGATACAATTAAATTTGTTTGGACTGCTTTTGGTAGAAATAACTTGATACTAAAGGAAATATGCCTATGTGTTTGAAAAGGAAGGTTTTTAATAAATGTGTTTTACCAGTTTTTTTCTTATGGATCTGTCACTTGGACACTTAATAAAAGAGCAATACAGAGACTTCAGAACACTTAAAGAAGTATGGAATGATGCATTTTGGGGGTAACAAGAAGAGATTGCAAATTCAATATATGGGTAAGAGAATAAACATATGTTACTGACCTCATTAAAAAAATTTAAAGATAAGCTGGATATATTTATAGAGTGGGTGATAATATATTGATAATTAAAATCTTAAAATGGATTTCAAGACATTGTAAAAGAGCCAGAAAGAGACAACATGTGAGATAGATGATGAAATAAGAAAGTGTGCAGGGGTGATGTAGAGAAGAGATGCTAGAAATCGGAGAAATGGATTGAACTTACAGAGACTTTCACTTTGCAGTGGATTGATAATGGTTGGTGATGTTGATGATAAAAAAATAAAAAATGACATTATAGTCAGAGATATTTTATGAATGATAAGAAAACAAAATATTATGCATAAAAAAAAAAAACTGCTAAGCAATCCAAGGCTTAGTTGTCACGTCATCATTAACTTTGAATGAAGATTCATAACTTTTATTTTTTTTTTTTATACATTTCCAAGAACTTTGGGAATCCCCATGTGCATTATCTTCTATCCTTAGTAAGTATTTTTTTAAATGCACTCTTTGTCTCTAAATTTGGCAATAAATCTAAAATTAAAAAAAAAATAATACAAAATTTGTTGACGTAAACAATTTATAATATTTATTTTTAGCCTTAATTATTTTTATAAGTTTATTAGAAAGCCATGTGTTAAAGATATATGTTAGACTTGTATTCATAATAATAAATTTAGACATCATCAACTTAATTACTTCATTAAATTTTAAAACAGCATTATCTGGAGCCAAACTATTACATACTTCATATGAGAAATATTAGCTAATTCTAAATACAAACTACATTAGCTTCCCCATGTCTGTTTTATATTGCTAAGTGTTGATATTTTTTTTTCATTCAAAGCAACTGAAATAAAGAATTTAAGAGATGAATGAAACATATTAGACTGCACAAACAGAGTATTCACACACACACACTAATAGTTCTAAAAATAGACAATATTAGATCAAGAATATTACTTATTTACATAATAATTCTTCTAAGTCAGATTCATACAATCCATAAGATCATTTGATCTTAAAAACGTATCATCTTTATTGGAGGGAAAATTTTAAATTAAAGAATAATTACAATTATACAACTAATAGAATATTATAATAATTCCTAAAATAATGATTCAATAATATTTAAGAGATTATCCAGTTGATTAATGGATACAACAAGTTTTGAAACTATATATTGAACTGGATGTTTTTATCTGCTTCAAAAGTTTCATTACGAAATTTGTCTAATCAGTAAATAATTTAAATCTTCTTACTTTCAAATTATTTCTTTCCCTTCAAACAATTGCTTTAAAATTTCAGCTTTTGATCATTTTGATTAATATTTTAAAAAAAATATTTATATATTTAAATTCGATCATTCACATCCATTTTGTATTCAAATTTATTTTTTTTTAAGCAGAAAAAAATAATAATGTTCTATCTTCGAACGCAGAAGACAATTATAACAATTAATACTGCGTTGTAGGTCGCATGAAGTATTTTAAACATTTTAACCTTGGTATTTCCTATTATTTAACAGATATAATATAAATAAATTGGATTATAAATAAAAAATAATAATTTATAAATATTTTAAATTTCATTTCTACAAATTTCATCTCCACAAATGGTTGCTATGTGTTTAGATTTTAATTCAGTCATTGTTTTTATTTATTTATTTTTTTTAAGTTTATGTGTAAGTTTTTTTTTTATAGTCATCCCCAATTATTAACATATAATACATTTTATTCCAATGTTAACATACCTATCTGTTTCTCCCTAGTAATTTAATGGCTTTTATTACTACTTTAGAAATAAAAAGATGTTTATACACATGTATATGTTGGAGAGAAAAAAAAAATGTTAATATGACAATTTTCTTGGCAATTTATTGGTTAAGCAAATATGTTACATGGCTCCAATTGGTAGAGTGTCTTAAATAACTGGATAGTGTGGCAGGTTGTATCTCATCACTACAATATATATATATATATTCACAAACAAGATTATATTAATTTCATATTTCAATTGCTGATGGCTTATAAAAATAATCTACTAATACACAATATTACCATTTAATTGATGGAATAATTTATCAACCAAGTAATAACTGATATACTAAAAAGAGCAAACATAGATATTAATGAATTTCAAATGAAAACTCAAAGTCATTCTTTTTATATCAAACAAATGATATCAGCTTTATTCTAAGATTGTGATTTGATATTTTATAATAGCATAAATCTATATGTGTAAAACACATACAGAAAAAAAAAACTGATTTTCTTTTCAAATGTTCAATTTTTTTAAAAAAAATATAAATCAAATAAAAGATTTACTAATAATAAACATAACTTACTGTTTATATTTTACATAGGAATTGTATAAAACTGTTGTAAAATATATCAATAAATAAATAAATTAGTAGTAGCATGTTAAATTAATAATTTGGGTTATAGATGTATTTCTTTAAAGCTGGATTGACACACAAGATGACACACACAATAAATAAAAATAAAAAAAACAATGTAAAATGCTCCTTCCCACTATGCTATAAGTATTTATATATTTTACTTTATTTTGAACCACATTTTTTATTATAAACATCAATTAGTTGGGCTTCTTATTAATATAAAGCTTATACCCTAGCCTGCAAAGGTCAATATTTATTTCATAACTTTATCACCTCAAGACCTTATTAAATGACTAGCACAATATATATATATATATATATATATATATATATATATATATATATATATATATATATATATATATATATATATATATATATATATATATATATAAAAAAATGCCATTTAATTAAAAAAAAAAACAACAACATGGAATCTAATGGCAGTTGAGTTAGCTTTAAGAAATTAACCAAAAGTACTTCTGTAGATTTAAAGATTGTTTCTGCATATTTAAGAATTGTTTATAGTAGTTTGTAAATGGTTAAATTTATTATTTCAATTATAATTACAATTTTGTTTTTCATTAATGGACATTATATATATATATATATGGAAATACATGAATCAAATATGATATTAAAAAAGAAAAACATATATTATTACAATCGCTATTTTAACTTGATATTTAACAATATATTTGTGTAATTTAAGATATAAAATTTCTGACAAAAATAAACAAACAAATATATATATATTAAAAATTGACTTTCATTATTACTAATAAGTCTAAACATTCAAAAGGAAAATGATAAGTTTGTTTTAGATATCACAAATGTATATACTATTATAAATATAAATTTTAAAATGTTATAAAAAATAATAAACAAAAAACAAAAAAAATGACCAAATTTTAATTACTCCATTTAATTTTCTTATACTGTCCATTTGTTTCACTGTTCCCTAATTATTTCAGACATATTTCTTTTGTTTTGTTCATCCCAAATTAGATTGAAATAACTTTAAAATATTTATCCCTATTAACAACGGGTGTGGGAATTTATATTCAGCTGTAAAAATAATTCGCTTTTGAATATTAAGTTTAGGGTCATTAAAAGAAACTTAAAATAAAAAAAAAAATATATGGCTATTTTTCTGAGGTTTGTTTACAGATGCAAGTTTGCTTTCAGGATGCATATTTTACTGAACTCCAAGAATGAAATAAGATAGGCAAAAAGTGTTCAAAAAACTCTGGATAGTAAAGTTCACTTTAGCTAACCATTTTGATGTTATCTTGGTACAGAAATTATTATATTGAGATCCAAAAGAATAATTTGGGGAATAGACAAAATAAAGCTATGTATTTTTACTTCTTCTGATTTATGTTGATTACTTTCTTTCCTGTTTCTATAGTTATCTTTGTCCTATTAATATAACTCACATGCTGAGTTAAAAATCTGTAACACTGCTGATTGTTGATTTTAAAATATTTTTTTAAACAACAAAATAAAAATAATGTCAATAAAAAATACTAAATTGAAAAATTTATTTTGTAATCTACAAAATAAATAAATAAATAAACAACTACAATTATAACATTACATCATAAACAATTTTCCAAAATAAAAATACAATCTAATTATAATTAGCAACTTAAATTGTACCATTGATAATTATTTATATGCATACACATTCATGAATTTATATATATTCATTGCTATTAAAATCTCACTATCACAGAACAAAGCACATATCACAATAAATAAATAAAAATGAACCAAATAACAATAAAAAACAACTAATAACAATAACTATAACAACATATTTACAAATCCTTATCTAATAACCAAAATCAAAGAGATTTTTGTTAAAACTATAATGGCACTTTAAAATAAAGGGTGGATTTTTCATTCCTTAATATATATATATATATATATATATATATATATATATATATATATATATATATATATATATATATATATATATATATATATATATATATATATAATTTACAAATGTATATATATGGTCAAATTATTTCCAATTTGCCTTTCTAATATATCTTTTTTTTTTAAAAAAAAGTATAATGTTTAATATTTAATATTATATATATATATATTCAATATTAAATATTAAACATTATACTTTTTTTTAAAAAAAAAGACACATATTAGAAAGACAAATTAGAAATAATTTGACCATATATATTCTTATGGACAAATGAATGTATAGTATTATTTCCTGGTTCTTCTATGTATTTTTTATTACACGGGAGCTCCCTGAAATAATATTATATATTAAATGCATGGTATAATGAGATGTAGAATATGACATTTTTAACAACTGATTTTAAACTGTCAAAATTAAAACTAAAAAAGCTTATAATGACTTAATACATAATTTAATAATTATAAATAGTATGTATTAAATTATTTTATTATAAATTGTTTTAAATTCATAAACAACATTTATAACTGACTGATCTTTATTTTGCTTTTAATTGATTGATTTATTTGATAACAATTACAGAAAAATAGAAAAAGATACTAAATTAATAGTATAATGCAATAGGTAGGTTAATAGTTAGGAAGATAAAGTGGCATGCAGATAAGATTGAGCTAGATGAATAAATAGGTTGATAGATAGACAGACACACCCACAAAAAAAGAAAGATATTGCTTATTTGCATTTGTTTTTCTTTTAATTGTCATCAAACAAAATTGTTATTTAGCTCCTCTTATTTAATACTTTTTTTTTGCCGTGTATGTTAAAGTTAATTCGGTTCGTATTATTTGCCAAGGCAAATTGTAGTAATTAATGATCTTTTATATTTTAATCAAACATCAGGGTTGTTAATATATTTTATTTTAATCCCTAAATTTTGAACGAAGATTAATACGGTTTTGATAATGTTTGTAACTATATAAGATGAAAAATGTCCCATTTCGTTTAGCGTTTTTATATAATAAACTAGGAAACTCAGCTCCAAATCGCATTATAAAATCATAATATATTGCGAAAATTTATTAGAATAATGATATTAAAAGCAAGATATATATATAAACAAGATATAACGTTTTCTTTATTTTGTTTTAATTTTATAAAAGTAAACATTCACAAATAGTGTCATTTATATATATTTTCTAACTTAGTATGCTTTATATTTATACACACACCCGCGCGTTTAACAACATTTTATTTCTTTTCACGTACATTTATTGCAAAATTTTAGCTGTTCTGGCTGCCAGATAATGGATTGCCAATCTATAACAAACTTTACCGTCAGGAATTCCCTGCAGCTGGGATCCAGTGATTATAGATTAAGCTGTAAGAAACTCATCAGAATTTCAATTTTCTTATTTTTCATTTATATTAAAAAAAAAAAAAAAACTTAAAAAAAAAAAATTAAAAAGAAAAAAAAACTGAAAAAGAGTAAGTATGTATGTATTTTGGGTAGTTAAGTTGTCTGTTCCCTATAAAAGATTAAATAACATAGAAACAAATTACTATGCTCAGACAATCACACTTCATCATCATTTCGGTAGTTTATCATTGCTTTTCGCATCATCACAATTTATTTTAAATTCTTCTTAATTACGATTTCATCATATTTTAATATATCTTTATTTGTAAAATTAATGTTGCTGCAAAGAAGAATTAGACAATCATTAAAAAAAAAGAGGTTTTGATATGGTTGCAAGACTTCAAAAAATAAACTAAATACTTATTATATCCATTCATTGCATATTTTTTATGGGCAGATCACCAATGCATGACAAGTCATGTGCTGAGTTTATTGATTTTTACTTTGAAGTATCATATTAAAAAAAAAAAAACATGTTCTTTTTTTTTTCAGCTGTGGTGCTTATAACTTGTTTACTGAGATATCAATTGCATTTTATTTTGGAAAACATGTTGTATATATGCATTAAAGTATTTATTTTGTTTATAATATGATAGATAAATACACATTTTGAAGATTGTAAGTTATTTTGCAGCACAGCAGTTAAATGCACACTTTCTTAAAATTTGTTTGATTATGAATTAATCTTTTATTTAAAGATGTCTTTTTATTTACCTACCGATGTAGATTACATTCAAATGAATAAAGATTTAATAAATTGGGGAAAAAAAGCTAATATAATTAAGATGCAGCTGGACTTTGGGAAGACAAAAGAAAAAAATGAATAAACACTTATTCTATATGTGGGTATGTATTTTGCTTTGAAAGGACAAATTAATTAAGGTTTATCATAAATAAAAACTTAAACAATTTTGGAGAGATTATGATATTTTAGACAAAGATGCAATATTACACAATTTCACTGAACATATCAAGTCCAATATTTTAACTTTTCGGTCAGCAAAAAAGTTCTTATTGGGAAAAATATATATTCTTTTTTTTATAAAAAAATATGCATAATTCTTGATCAGATCAATAACATTTTCAGAATGTCTATTGAAGATTTTAATAGAGATTTTAAAACAAGTAAAAATATTTTTTCCGCAGTAAATATATATAAAACACAAAAATGTGAAAGAGCAAATGCTTCTAAATTTATAGAAGAAAATAAACATTATAAATTTGTTAATAGAAAATTAAATACAAAATGAAAATGAATATAGAAATATGCAAACGAAGGTATAACATAGTATAAATCTATTTTGATTAAGAGAATATATGTATTGCAATACAGTAATACAAGTATTAGATTGAATATGGAAATGTTAATCGTTTAATGCAAATTAGATTAACAAAGGTCCAAAAAAAAATGCATCGATAATTTTTAACTTCAGAAATACTCTAAAAAATTTAAACTAAAATTTACAAATTGTTTTAGAAAGTTACATAATTTAAAGATTATTCAGACTTCAATAAAACCACTAAAAAGTAAGTGATAATCTAATAATAAATAATTTGGCCAAAAACAAACAATAATTCATTTGTAACTTTTTAACCCAAAAAAGCAATGAAGAAAAAATAGACATTAAAAAATCTTTAAAGAAAAGTAAATATTGGAATTTTGTTAAAACATGGGAAAATGCAATAATGATCTAAAATTATAATAAATATAATTAATATTTTTATCTCATCACAACATTTTAAATATATAATTAGATATATCTATGAAATGGCCTTCAAAACGTTTGAAGAAAATAAATTTATCAAAAATATAAAATTGGTATTGGGATTAAATATTTCAGCTATAATAAGAGAAGATATCACTATTATGGAAATAAAAGGAATTGATATTATGATGTAAATAGAAAAAAAATTGCAAATATATATATATTAAAATGCATACACAGATGTGAAATAAGTAAAAACGAAAATAATTCACAATTTATACAGTATTTTAAAATTACAAATATTTTAAGTAAAGAGATGCAATTAAACCTAAAAAGGGAAATCTGTATGAATGCATAAATATTTAAATTATGATAAATATTTCAAAAAAGCAAATGAAAATATATACTGACTCTCTATATGATAAATATAGTGCATAGTAGTAAAATATCAATTGTGATACTGATATTAAAAAAAACATAAACAAAGTTAGAAATTACAAATGTATTAAGTTTTTTTTATTATTATTTATACAAAAAGTTTTTACTTTTATTAAAGAAAATTTATGCAGAAAATACTGAATATAAATAAGCACAATAAAAGAAAATATTAGATTTACAAGAATTATTAAATAATAGATTATATCAAATTTTTAAAAGAATTCATAGAAAAGAATCAGTAAGAATTATCATTTCCATATGCAAAAAAAGGTATTTGATTCCATAACTATTTCTCTAATAAAATTATTGGAGATTTAGATATAAATCTAGGATATTAGCAAATTTTGAATAATGCATATCAAAATCCATAACATTGAAAAGAAAAAATTTCATTTCTTCAAAATATTGTACATCATTCACATTTATGAATTAAAATAGAAAGCTAAAGAAATATAAATTAATAGATATTATCAACTTATCTAATTTTTCAGATGATGTGTCCGATTAAGAAAAAAAATCTTCACAACTTTAAAAAATATTATCAGAGCTATGGTTTGAAATTCATGGAAATTGAAATGAAGTTAAATATTAAAAATACTAAAGTTATGTTAAATGTAGTTCTAAAAAATAAAGAAAATCAATACCTCATTATTAGTTAACAATGATAAGTATTTAAAATAAATTATTAATATGGATGGAAATAGAATGATTAACATAAATAACACAATTAATCTAGGATATTTATTATTTTTAGCGAAAAGTAATCTTTTATGAAAACATTCAAATTTCATATGTGATTGAAAAAAAAAGTTTTTCAAATTTTTTTGTTTCCTATATATATATATATATATATATATATATATATATATATATATATATATATATATATATATATATATATATATATATATATATATATATATATATATATATATATATATATATATATTACATACCTTTCCTAGCACTTAATATTGTAATAATTCGATTAACAAGTCAATGCTGGTTTATTAAGCAAGTTAAATATTCTCAATCCAAAGCATAAGATAGTCTCTTTTCAAATGATAAAAGTAGATAATCTTATCTTTTTTACCTATATTAATTTATATAAGTCAATCTTAAGCAATTTGGAATAAAAACATTTATTTTCAATGTGTTTAAGATTGGCCTATATCTTGTTTTCATTATTTTGAAAAAAGAATTTTTTTGCTGTCTCAAAGATAATTTTATGACATATATTATTCTATAACTTGATTTCATCCAATAAGATGATTGGTACTCATTTAAAAACTGTTGTAGCTAATCTGAAAAAGTGGCAACTTACTACTAAATTTTCTACTGAGTAATGACTAAAGAAAAGAAAGAATATGGTATTTTTTTAAATGACCCATTAAAAATAATTGACTATCTAGAGTTTTATAAAATCATAGAAAAAATGTTAATAATGAAAGAAAAAATATATAATTGTGAATTGGAAAAAAAAGTTGTAGAAGAGAATAGAAGTCTCAAAAGTGTAAAACAACATGTGATTGCAAATAAAGTTTATTTCAGGAATAAGAATAATTAATAGACTATCATGAAGTATATGAAGGAGTTCTATGAATAAAGAACCTAATAATGATGTATTTCCAACAATTAGTATATCTACTGAATAGCCACATATTTAAAATAAAACAGATAATACATGGCCTTGAAGGTCTGGATTAATGTAAAAGATGCTGTCCGGGTTCCTGATGGACTTATGAAGACAACAAGGATGCTTAACAAGATCCATGCCCCTGCAGCTATCTTCTCCAAGATATACATTTACCTCTCAGAAAATTAACATCCTAAGTCTGCTGCCTATTGAAGCATAGGTTGCATTTATTGAAATAACAAGATATATCATTGATTTCTATACACAAAACCAACAAGGACCAGTGAAGCTCATGCAAGATCTAAATAATATTCAAGATAGATTAAATTCAGCTCTGTGTATAATAGGAAACACAAAATTGATTCTAGAATTGAAAAAAAGATATAAAGATTTACAAAGGGTACTAGCAGATTTTATTTAAATAAAAAAGACAAAACTTTTTTTTTTGACAACCACCACAGCTGGACAAAAAGCTATATTTGGTGGGCGATTGGTGCAGGGAAAAAACAGAATACATTGGCATCCCTTCTCATTGACAGACATTTCTACACAGGCACTGGGTAGGGAGGCTAGAAATTAGATCTAAATACTAACTCAAAAATCAGCATTTATCAAACACATTTCTATCAGTTTGAAAGCAAGAAATTTATCAGACACGTAATGTCTTCAAATCTAGCTTAACAAACTAGAAGGTTTTTGCAATGATATATATTGCAAAGGCTTTTACTATATGGTGAACCTGAATTGATTTCAGACCCACATAGCTATCTAGTTTGTTAATCTGGATTTGAAGACATTATGTGTCTGATAAATTTCATGCTTTCAAACTGATAGAAAATGTTTGATAAATGCTGATTTTAGAGTTAGTATTTATATCTAGTTTCTAGTCTCCCTACTCTTCACTGACATGTTCCAACTAGCTCAGAACCAGCTGGTCTGGAGGTGGGGACAACAAAAAATATATTGAATTCTATATCTCTCGGTGTTTATGTAAACAAAAGCTTGTTAGGAGATATTGGTAAAGCTCCATCTAATGATACACACACACACCCACACACACACACACACACACACATATATATATGTAAAATAAATAAAATGTCACACACACACATATATATATGTAAAATAAATAAAATGTCTGTTAATTAAAAACAAAATTGTAATTATAATTGAAATAATAAATTTAATGATTTACAAATTTACAAACAATCCTTAAACCTGCAGTACTTCTGTGGATTTAATGCTTGTTTGTAATAGTTTGTAAACAGTTAAATCTATTATTTCAATTATAATATATATATATATATTATAACGATTGAAATGAAAGTGAAGATCGAATCTAACCGCAAACTATGATATCTGCTCTACAAGGTGCCATCTAGGCATTTAAACTTAGAAAAAATTATAGAGTAGGCAGATACGTGCTGTTAAGATTCCACTTTATTTAAATATTCAGATCGTTAGCCCAAGTCACTAGCTCAGTGGAGTAGCAGAGATAATAAAATATAAATTTTATATCTTAAATATAAAAGAGTAAAAGCCACTGCCAGAAATTAACACATAAAAATATTTATTTACGCACATATAAAATAACATTTACATTTTGAGAAATAAATTCACCATTTTACATTTTTCTATTAATCTTTAGTTTTACATTTAACTAAGTTTCAATGAGTTTAATATTTTATTTAGATAGTCAAGTATGAATAGACTACATAGATCTGCATTTGAAAAGAAAATATTCTTCCCTGATTTAACCTTAGGCAACAAATTTCACAATCAAACCGGCACCAATCCATCTGATACATTTATGTATTCAATGTAGCATGAAAATACGACAACACAAAATACTATACTGTCAGGAATGTACATCTGATCAGTAAGTAGAATTAGAGAAGACATTGTCTCTCCACCAACAGGAATGTTACATCTGTTGGCAAGTAGAACAATAAACATAAAACTCCATAGGAATGGACTGCGTTCCTTTGCCATCTTACAAACCCATCCATAGGCAAACAGAAGGTGTGTGGCATATATATATAATCCTGCCCATAGCGGATCTCATACTACATCTACAATTACACAAATATATCCAATCCATTGAACCAATTCAACTACGAAATGAATAACCTAAGATTACCCTCCCTTAATATAACTTTACAAAACTATATAGCCATTCACGCCCGACTTAAATTTAACATTCAAATACTTTCGCACAGATTATTTTTATACAATTTGTTTTTAAAATGTTGAGTATAGATCGGCTGCACAGATTCCACGGTCAAAAACATCCAAATTAAACACAATCGATCAAAATACAAAATCATCGATAACGTCAATTGCAAAAGGGATACACAAGGCTCCATGGCATTCATCGTAAGATGCCTGCATTAACATCGTTGACCTATATATTCTAATCAAATGTGAAAACTTCAACATAATCAACCGCTAACGAATCTATGCAATGTCTATACCCAACCTAAATTTCATCATTTAAAATTTAAACAATAAATAATTTATACAATAATAAAAAAAAAATGGAAATGATTTTTATCAATCGAAAAACATATAAAATTAAACATTATTAATTTGATTTTAAACTTAAAAAAGTCAGATAGAAGTTCATAAGCTTGAACGAAAGTTCTTAATTATTTTTAAATTTAAAGTTCATGTCCATATAGCTTACGGTAGAAGAGTCCAGGTTTCTGCTTTTAATTCCTGCGATGCCTCCATTGGAAGATAATGTTCTGGAGATGGCAATAGCTGGTTCAAGGTATCACAGTCTTTTCATTTTTTTTTTTAAATAGAGAGTGTGGTATGTGCATCCTACCACATCTCTCAAACACAAAACATTGGAACTGTCAGAAAAAACTGTATTTTCATTTTTATATTATCCACATGGATTCAATCAATAAAACGTCACTAATCCATCACTTTCATTAGGGTCCGAGCCAAGGCTTAGTGCTTCCATTGGTCAAGCTAATTTCTCTTTATTTTCTTATCTATCTTTCATCAGATCATTTTAATTATACAAGCACCCAAGGCTAGCTTGCTTTTCAAACAATTTATAAACAATCATTTCCATTTACAGATTACAAGAGTTAATTAATACCTGTTTTTATTTTTAAATCTTGTACTTTTTTTTTTATAAAAAAGTAAGTTCAAATACTTATTTATTTGTTTTTTAAAAAAAATATTTTTAAAGTTTGGCATCTGTGCGAATGTATATATGTTTAACAAACATTTTAATTTTAGCGTTTAGTTTTTTACTTTTATTTGCGAACTTTTAAGTTTTTATTTTAAATTAATGTAACAACATATATATATATATATATATATATATATATATATATATATATATATATATATATATATATATATATATATATTAATAAAAAAAAAATCTCCCAACAACATAGCTATCACTCCTAGTTCAAAGCAGTTGCAAAATAATCATTTAAATTATTGCAATCTCAAAGAGAAAAAAGAGAGAAAAAAAAGTAATAAATCTAACAAATATTAAAATAGTTTGGTTGTAAAATGAGTAGAAATAAGTTCTCTAGGATGTGAGCATGTGTTAACAGCTGTTTAAAAGTTGCTATACTTATATCAGATGTGTGCTCATTTGTCAGCATGTATTAAAATTACATATACAATGTTGAAAAATGTACATTATTAATAACAACAATAGTAGTAGTAGTAGTAGTAGTAGTAGTAGTAGTAGTAGTAGTAGTATAATGTTAATATTTATCTTCTATAAAAAAATCACAACTTAAAAAAAAACAATTATAAAGTTTATTGAATGATTCTTTAACCACATAATCTTACATTTGTAAATGGTTTAAAATATTATGTACAAGTATTTGTATTATTGTAGAGTATTCCAACATTAATTTACTGGAATGCTGTTTCCGTGGCTGACACATTCGAATTTGCATTTTCTACAATACAACTTTTTTGTTGTGCTACAGAATGCAGGCCGCTATGTTGCATCACAGTACAGCATGTATGTCACTAAGCAGCAATTACATTTTACGAATTCACACAGTTTATAAAATAATTACAGCTTGATGAGAGACTTTGTATTTGAATTGTATTGAAATGTTGTTTTCATTGGATTTTTTTATTATTTTAAACTATTGAAATGTTCAGATGTTTTAAAACCATAATTATAAGACTTTTTACAATGTACTGTATTGAACTTTTATTTGGGTAAATGTTAAAAATCTATGTTTTTATTGAGTTGCAATTAGGTAACGTGTCAAGTAATGTACAGTTAGTAACATTCACGAGACAAAGAAGATTCTACCCTCTGTATATTTTTGAAGTAAAAAAGAATGGTACGAGAAAAATCTCCAGTAAGAAAAGTCCAAATGTACAGGTGTTTTTGTAAATTTAATAAAAAGCAAATATTATAAACATGTTTAATAAGTAAAGAAGACATTTGTATGTTGTTTAAAAAAATGAGTTTCTTTCTTCTGTCCAAGTACGCTTACGATTTTGAATTTTTTTATTTTAGCATTACAAACAAACAGAACACTAACCCTAAAACTAACCCTAAACCTAACCCTAAACTAACCCTAAAACTAACCCTAAAACTAACCCTAAACCTAAAACTAACCCTAAAACTAACCCTAAACCTAACACTAAACTAACCCTAAAACTAACCCTAAGCCTAACCCTAAACTAACCCTAAATCTAACCATAACAACTTTTACTTTTATTACAATTATAATTTTTTAGTTAAACAAGAACAAAAAAAGTCGTAACACAAGTAAAAAAATAACTGATAGAAAATTGATAAAAAAAAAAGCCGTAACACAGGTAAAAAAATAACCGATAAAAAATTGATAAAAAACAAAGCCGTAACACAAGTAAAAAAATATCCGATAGAAAATTAATAAAAAAAAAGCCATAACACAATTTAAAAAGTATACAATATAAAAAACACGAGTCAAATTGTAATTTGTTGATTTTATTTTACATTTATTATTATCATTTAAATTGTATACATTAATAAAAAATAATATTTAACAAAAGATGACTTTGTTTTGTTTTTATTTTCGAATTACAAAAAAGCACAGAAAAATTATTAAAATCAACAGCCCATGAATGTTCATATTTTATAGTTTTAGCGTGAAAACGACGCCATCCTACGGTGTCTTTATCTATAATACAAGCACTGGAAATACATTTGCAAAACATAATATCACAAGCCCAATGAAATCCATTTTGTAGTTATAATTCTGTAGTAACACTTAATATAATGATTTTAAAAGATTTAATAATATACACAAAGTATTCCTACTCTGTATTGCAAAGATATCACATTTATCTATTTAAAAATGTCTGTTTATCAATTAATGACATATTTTCAGACATGCCATTCATATTCATAAACTCATGATTATAGGGCTAAAATTAAATTGTACTTTTATTCAATATGAACAGTTTAATCCTTCAGAAATCATTTGTAGATTAATATGATTATAGTTGACATTTATCACATAGTTTAAAGACAACAGATTACTAATACTTTGGTTTAAACATGCTTAATTTATTTTGCTATAAGACTTAGCAAATAATAATAATGAATAGATTGAATTAATTCTTTGATATTTATTAAAACTTAAGCAGTTTTTCCAAAACAGTGAACTCATATCTTAATTTAAATTCATATTGTGTAAAGTTTTATCTTTCATTAATCCATAGAGAGATAATCAATATAGTTTCCAAACATGTTATTCCATTTTTTTCAAAAAAAAAAAGACAAATCATTTGATTAATGTTAAAACAAGTATCCCATAAGCAATTTTTCAAACTTCCATTAATTGTTGAAGACAATAAATCGGATTTTGTTTAAAATAGTATTTAGTGATAACTCTTGCTATTGTAGTTTATCCATTTAATTAAGGATGAGATACCATTTTGCCAGTGAGATAAAATGTCCAGAGTAAATTTTTCTAATCTGCCTTTATGTAGAAGACAATCAAAATGGCTATTTTAAACTTTAATTTGACAGGATTCTGAATGCACTATAGTTTAACAATAGCTAATTAAATTTTGACAAGAGGTATATTTATATTTTATGATCAGCTATCTTAATTCATCAAAATTATTCAAAGTTGTTTATTTATATCATTTTTATAAAAAAAAATATGTTCAGTTGCTATGGTAATACTGATAAGTAACTGATTTAAAAAATCTATTTTTTCCAAGTGTATAAATTTGAGACATAAATTAAAATAAAATAATATCATATGTTTAATATTATATCTTAACTCAAAGGTGGTGTTCAGAGATATCTATGCTTTGAGTTCCACTTTTTAGGTGTTAAATTGGGGCTGCAAAGTTACATTTGTATGTTGTTTTAAAGTGTATGTATAGCTTATGTTATAGTGTGAAGTGGTTAGTAGTAGTTTTTGTTTATGATATTATGATTTTAATGTATTAATTTTAAAAAAAAACCTAAAAATGTTAGCAATATATTTTTTGTGGATGATTGCTAGCACCTTCTATTGTTGTAACAGCTATGAAGGTTGTGGCTTAGACATTTGTGAATGGCTGGTGTTTTAGATTGTTTTACTCTTGGGCTACATAAGATGAAAAATATTATAATTATTTAATGATTATGATGGTGTATTTCTCTAAAAGAATTAATGTTACTAGTACATGATTTTATTTAAAAAACATTTTATTTTTAAAAAGTTGGTTCTTAGAAAGTTTTTTATGAGAAACCTGAAGCTTTCTCCATGAGCTAAAAGAAAATTGCTTTTCTGAAAACTAAGTAAAATATTTTAACAGCAGTAAATAATTTATTAAATTTTAGTTTTTTGTTTTGGTTTTGTGATGATAACTAATTGTAAATATATTATTTTTAATAACAAACATTTCATACCTAATATTTCATTCCTCTAATTTTTTAATAGGTAATTACTGCCAATCATTATGTGCTTCATTATTTTCAACTAAGAACTTCATTTAGATATTTATTTTTATATGTTTTGAATATTAAATATTATTTTTTTAAATATTTGAATCTTAAATAGATTAGATTAAAATTCAAAGTATTAATATAATATATAAAAATGATTTACTTGTAAAAAATTAAAGTACACAATTTGGTATTTCATTTAACAGAATATTCATTAAGTTCTATTCAAAGTGAGATAAGGGAATACACTTATCAATTGTGTTAATTTGTATTATTAAAAATACAAATATTTATTTGAAAATTAAATAATTTATAACATTCCTTTTAATGGTTTCAGATACTTTATTTAATAAATTCATTTTAACTGAATTGTAATACTAGATAAAATAAATTAATTTAATAGTTTTACAATTATCACTTTTTAAATTGACTAAGTTTTAAACATAATGAAATTACATGCTTAAACACATATATTTTAAATGGAATGTTAGATTTATTAATTTAGCTAAATATAATCTCAATTATATAATTATGTCCTATTATGTTTGATTTAGTGTATGCTATTTTTATAATATCAATTTTATGAATAGGTGTGTTTTCTGTTTGTCCCTAAAATATTAAGTGCAAAATTTTCAAAAAAAATAATAACATATATGAACATATTTTAGATACACATTAATTAATAAAATGTCCTCAGAAGACATTTGTAAATACTTACTACAATTTTTTATTCTTTTAGATAATACTATGAGAGCCTTTTAAATTTCATTTTTTGATCATATTATCTCCATATGACCAGCAATAGTGGTGAATTTATTTTGTTTAACAGGAATACAAAACCAATAAAATGTTTATAGTTCAATGGCTATGTTTTATGTTTCATAACTCTACTGCTAAATTGAATTAAAGTTTTTAACTTTTGATTGGCCAATTATGGAATCAGCAACAAACAAATATTTATTTTTTAAAACATTATTTGTTTTAGTTTGGTTTCTAAAATGCAAAATAATAATTTATAAAATTATTAAAATAAATGAAAATTTAAAAAAAAAAATTTCTAATTAAAATTAAAAAAATAATCTATAGTGATAAACATAAAATATATGTTTGTGATCCAATTATAAATTGCAGCTGTACATTATTAATAGTTTTTCTTCATGTAAAAATAAATATTTTCTATTAAAATCTGAATAATTCTTTTCAAATAATTAGTATTTCACAAATATTTTCTAAAAAAAGACAAACAATAAATATGTGAAAAACAATCTGAAATACATATTTTCACTTTGAAAATCAAAACAAAGAACTAGTGGCAAGAACAAGAAACAATCAATAAGTAACTTGGGAAAACATGATTTATCTTTTTGTTATAATGATAAATTTATAAAACAATTTCAAATGTGGCAGGATTATTTAGTATTTTTTTTTCATAGAATAATGATAAAATCAGCAAAATAACATTTAAAAAATCAGTTAGTAAATGAGTTAAAGTTGTCAACACATGGCTGATGCACCAATGTGGTTCATATATAGAAAAAAGTTAATTAATTATCATGATAAATATTTGGTTATTATATATGTATATATGTGCATGTGTATTGAACATATTTCTATTAAAGTTTAAGTTAGCAATATTTGCTGGAATATTTTCATATGAAATATATAATGTATTATTCACTTCAGTGTCAGCCATCTGGATGAATGATTTTTAAAATAATGTTAAAAATATAAAAAAAATAAAATAAGCTATCTTGTCAAAGAATGTATTGTAAATAATGCAATTAAAAAAGAGATTTAGTAAAAAAACTCAAGACAAAGAAAAAAATAATTAAATAGGTACCCCCCCCCAAAAAAAAAAAAAAAAACCTGAAATGGGCTGGAGATTAAAGCTTTATATAAATTAATCAATCAATAAAAAATAAAAAAAAATAAAATGGGCTTTTAAAACCAGAAAGAAATAAAACTTATATATATATATATTATTACTATTGCATTTATTTTGGATCCTCACTTTATTAGAATATCAGACATCGAATTAGTAAGTAAAAGAAGGAAAAATCACTATATGCTAATCTAACTTGAACATCTGATAAATTTGCCATGCTATTCTGGTTAAATATGACAAATCAATACTTATATCAAATTGTATACTGGAGATTTTTAAAAAAGTATATTATGGCCACACACAAACAGATCAACGTTATTATATATATATATATATATATATATATATATATATATATATATATAAGTTTTAATTAATATTAGTTGCATTATGATGCCACTGAAGTAAAAGTAAAAATAAAAAAAAATGTCCTGTTTCCTGTGTTATATGTGTATATAAACTTTGTAACAAACTTTTCTTTTAATATGTGTTAACAAAATGTTATTTTGTAGAAATTGTCAGTAAAAAATAAATAATGATGATAATGGAAAATATAATATTCATAAAAATCATCCAAGTGTTAAATAATTAGGCTGAAAATTGAATATTCACATTGTGGCCCTGGGATGGATCATTGGGCTATGGATAACTTCTCGGCTGTTGGGCCATGTAGACCCATGTATAGATACACATTGAGCAAGATTATAGTAACCCTTTTGTGGACACAATTCTTGTCTGGGGTGTGTCCTTTTGTAAACAAGATTAATAATTGTTTTTTTTTTGTTTTTTTTTTGTACATTTAATGCTTTGCAATCACATCGGGTAATTTGAGCTTAAAAATTTTGTGTAATCTTTGACAATAAAGATTGCTTTGAAAGATAATTATTAATAGTATAACAGGCCATCGCTTTTTTATCTGTTATTTTTTTATTATTATACTTATATAGATATCATTTACTAAAGGAGTTTTTAAATCATTTATGCTATACATACAAATATGGTAAATTAATGTGTGCTATAGGACCAAATTGCTCTCTCACTTTTAATTTAATAAATAAACATTATGAAAAATGTGATTATATTTTCTGGTCAATCTAACCCCAAGTCATATTATATAATATAATATAAAACGGAACTATAACTTGTGACAGTTTTTCTTTATTTGTTTTAGGCACCAGATTGTAAGTTTTTGTTATAGAGCTTTCATTAATTTTACCTATTATTTCTTTGAATAGGGTTAATTACTGATGTAATATGTATATACCATAGCCATGGGTTTCTTATTTTTACAAACTATGTGATCTATTATGACAGGCTAAAGTGTGGTATTTAGTATTAACTTGAAAGGAATGCTGTCCTATGTAGATATGGCAATTTGAATCAAGATATCACATCTCCTTTCTTTTCTAATTACAGTTAATTACATTTCTTTTGCTATCTTAAAAAAATATACATGTACATTCTTTTGTTTGATTATCAGGTAGCTACAATAAAAATAATACATCTTGTTCATTAAATAAAAATAAATCTGCATTTGTTATATATTATTATATTATATAAAATATACCTTTCTCTCAGCAATCTTCTTTCATGGTAGAAAGACAAACACAAGTTGTAGTAAAATAATGGTACAATAGTTTTAAGGTAAGGATTTAATTTTATCCATCAGGTTCATTTGTTCATAGTCACTCTTCATTTGATTGGTGAAAATTAGATTTTATACGCACACATATGTATGTATAAATAAATAAATATATATATATATGTTTAGTGAAAAATAGTTTAAATATATCCATATGGAAAGGTTTATTACTACTTTGTTTTAATAAATTAGAGATCGATGTTGAAACAAGCCATTTCTGTAGAAGTTGCAGTTTTATTAAATAAGGATTGGACACTAAAGAAACGATCATTCTTTATCCTTACTCTTGTATAAAAAGTCCAAATTAAGAATATGCATCTAACCATAATATAAAATCTATGAGTCAAATAATTGCTTTATATTTATAGATTTATTAATTCATAGTTATAGTTTAAGTTTATCAAAGTCTGGGAATCACTCTACAGAAAATATTATTTATAGCTGTTTAATATTATAGTGTAATTGAAGAATCTTAGACATTTGTTTTCTGTATACATATGAAATAAGACAATAATATATAAGAGATTGGAGAAAATGCTTTGTTAATAGAAAAGTAAGCTATATATTAACCAACAATTATGTTTTGTGATTAAACTATTGCTGTTATTGTATATTAGCCTCTTTAAATGCAATATTGTATGTCTATATTGAGCCAATAATTTTGTTCAGCTCATGTTATAATTTCTGTGCATGTAAATTACATATATACACATATGTATATTAGGTATAAATAAATAAATGCTGTGTGTATAGAGAGTTGTTTTTTTTTTTTGGAATTAGTTATTAGTCTTTTTATAGTAGGTTTTTGGTATTATTATTATTTTTTTTTTTATTGGGATTTGAAAAAAAAAAGAAAGAAAAGGCAAAATGGTAGATTAATTATTATTTTTTTATATGATTGAGAAATTAAATCGAATGTGATATTAAAAATATATTTTTGGTTGTTTTTGAAAACAATTTTTAATTAAATTTTCTAATCTGAAGGGAAGAGAGGGGGAAAAGAGTTGTAATTAATTCTATTGTCATGGCTTCTAGTTGGAAGGTGTTAAAAACTAAAGAAATTAAAGAAATTCAATCACTGGCTGGGAACGTGATCAGATAAAAGGACAATGGAAAAAGAACTATAAATACCGAGACAAACCTATTGTGAGGATTCGCTTATTAGTTTTAATAAAAGAAAATAACTATTAAGAAGTGAAAATATAATGTTAGAAGGCTAAACAACTAAAATCCATCTCCAGCTGGAACACTAGCCGATTCCTGGATTTCATTGCTAAGAAATCACCGAAGAGAAAGCAAAGTTAACTGGAGGACAAAATGCGTTACTGTGAATCAACTCTCAAAGGATCCCAAGAAATACGTATGGACACTGATCGGTCAGGGTAATATAAACTTTGTATTTTTTTTGTAATTGAACTATTGATTGATGATCCATAAAAACATATCTGATTAGGATTGTATCGAATCAGCCATGAACTATACGCTGCAACAATAGAAGGGGTTTTGTCATATATATATTTATAATGCTTATAATAACATTGTTCAATTTGTTTATATGTTTTGTTAATTTTTTTTTTGTTTTGTTTTGAGGGTTTTTCAAATAACTTTTGATGAAATTAAAGACTATAGTGGAGATTAAAAATAGAAATGATTGAAGAAGGCAAACAAAAATTTTAAGGGTGGAGTAAATATTGAAAGAAAGGGTAGGGGTTTAATATAATAACTATCTCCTAATAGTAAGTCGCTTAGTCCCTGCACCGATAAGATTCAGATCAGTCTGGGGCACATATATATATAAGTAAGAGCGCATGTTCCTTCGAGAACAAAAAATATATATTACTCTTCACCTTTGTAGGTTTTTTTTTATTTATATAAAAAAAAAGAGAGAGAAAAAAAGAACGATAATGTTAGGCATGTTGAGTGATTACTAAGGATGTATTTCTATCTGGGGTCTTAAATAAAAGTAAAGTAAAACTCATAATAAAGCTAATTATTATTGAAACATATGTCAGTGTCTGTATTCATTCCTGTAGTGTTTGTATGTGATAATAAACATATGACCGTAGTGTATACATGCATATAAAAATGTGATTGCAATGGGAGGTTAGCGGATCTGTCATACATATACAAATTAACAGCTGTGATATAAGATTCTTCTAATTTCCTGGCTCCAGATTATTTACTGGTGGTGCCCTCATATGATACAATTTCAGCTGCAATTAAAATCTTTGATTCTTGGCCTACAAACTTTTAGATACGAAAAGTAGTGCCACAATATACATTCATCATGAATAATTTGTGTTCCTCATTATTTAGCCAGGCACTATAAATAAAGGCTGTGTAGTGGTCATTATTGTCTCATTAAACAAAAGTTTTCTAAAATATATGTGCCATATTATCTCATTAAACAAAAGTTTTCTAAAATATATGTGCCAGTCTATTTCTGATTATTTGGATATAAGTGTTGTCTATAAATTATATAAATTTTAAAAAAATGTAAATCATTGGAACATGTTTTATCTGATCATTACAATATATATGATCACTAGATGGAGTTTACCAATAACTCTAAACAAGCTTTGTTTTATAAGTACCAAAAAAGAGAGAATTCAAAATCTCTATCATTAACTCTACCTCCAGACCAATTGTTTTGGATCTTATGGCTCACCTCAGTGGAGGGCTGGGTCTCTAGAAACAAGATCTAAAATTCTAAATCAAAAGTTAGTACTTATAAAATAATAATTTACTAAGGCTGTAACCTTAGTAAATTATTACTTAATATAATAATGGGCGTTTAATAAAATTTATAATTACTTATAAAATACGTTTCTATCCATTTGAAAGTCTGAACTTTTCGGACAAGTAAATGTCTTCAAATCCAGCTTTGCAAACCAGATAGCTATATGGGTCTGAATTTAGCTCAGTTTCATCATGTAGTAATATTTGCAATATGGCATTACAAAAGCCATCAAATATATACTCATAATAATTAATAAAACAAGTTATAAATTTTGTAACATGCTTTTAAGCTTGGATGTAAATAATCACTAGATGAAGCTTACCAATAGCTCTAAACAAGCTTTGTTTTTATAAGTAATGAAAGAGAAAGAATTCAAAGTCTCTATTGTTGATCCTATCTCCAGACCATTTGGTTTAGAGCTTATGGCTCACCTCAGTGGAGGGCTGGGTTTTTAAAAACTAGTTCTAAAATGCTAACTCAAAATCAGCATTTATGAAACATGTTTCTATCAACTTGAAAGTCTGAACTTTTTAGACAGATAAAAGTTTTTGAATCCAGATTTGCAAACCAGATAGCTATATAGGTCTGAATTCAGCTCAGTTTCACCATATAGTAAGTGGCTTTGCGACACTATATTGCATAGGCTATTATTATATGGTGAAACTGAGCTGAATTCAGACCCATATAGCTATCTGTTTTGCAAAGGTGGATTTGAAGACATTTAAGTGCTGACTTTTAAGTGAGTATTTTAGATTTAGTTTCTAGAGACCCAGCCCTCCACTGAGGTGAGCCATAATCTTGAATCTAATTGCTGAAAGTAGGGACAATGATAGAGATATTGAATTCTTTTTCTTTTGGCACTTATAAAAACAAAGCTTGTTTAGAGTTATGCCAGCTTAAAAGCAAGTTACAAAATTTATAACTTGTTTTATATATATTTAAATATAAGTATATTGCCTATGCTAAACTTAATAATATTAAAAGGGACATGAACTCAGTTTTTCAATTTATCCTACATCTATGTACTCTATCTTATAAAACTGATACACAAGAGCACATACTGTACTGGTCAGAATTGTACATTCATTTAACAAGGTTTAGAATTTAAGCAAAAGTACCCTAAATCCATTCATGCCTGTGATACACAGGTCAGGAGCAATCATAGATTCTGCTATATTTGCTCTTCTCTAAAACTATAACATTATAAACAACACTTCTGATGATAACAGATGAAATTTTATTCATTCTTGTCTCGGAGACACAGCAGAGAAACATGAGATCTACAGGGTAATTAGTATAAATAAATAATACCAAATTTTGGCTCAATCAATATCTTATGTGAAAGGAAAATTTATAAATTAAATGAATTGCACACAGCTAGCATTGTAAAGGAAACATGAATTATAAAATAGTATCCATCCAGAATGAGCAAATGTCCATTTAAAATAATCAGTTATAACTTCTAAATATTACTAACACTATTATAAAAATTAAATGGGATTCAATGAGTGAGATTCAGTAAGACCCAAACACATGAGTAATTCAACATAATTTAATGAACATAAATAATTTAATTTACATTAGAAACATAGCACAGATTTCATGTGGTTATTACTTTGCATATAGGCAACTGATTTAGTATGCTAATGAGCTATAAATAATAATAAATTAATGTTATCAATGCTATGATCATTTACTTTAAGTAATGATAAGGACGTTTATAAATTCATCTCCAAAGAGAGGTTTACTCTTGATATGACAGTTAAATAATTTATCGTTCATGAAAATATCTGGGCCTGTACAAATGAGGAATGGGTTAGCCTAAATAAGCTTTTCTGTGACAATCCTAAAATATTTGACTAATTATTAAATGAGTGGTTTACAAACATCTTTGCACCATGTCTTATAGTTAATATGAGAACTATGCATAAAAAGAACTTGCAGTGCTGACCATAATGATAGTGTTAAAAGTGGAGTTTATGTCCATCTTTGGACTAAAAGCTTTGTCATATAAGAGATCACTTGTATTTATAACAAGATGGTATTCAAAGAGACAAGTAGTAAGGTTCCATAATACATTTGCCGATGTTATCCAATGAAGAGCCTTAACAAACTAATGTTTGTCCTGAGATCGGAGCTACCAAATCTCATTCTCAGACAAGTTACATGAAGAAAATCCAGAGGTATAAATATGACAAAGCAAAATACAAAATCTTGAGAATGCTATCATAAGTAAGCAATGCAAATGTAGCTTAAGTCTTAAATGTTTTTAATGTACTAATTTAAGCTTAAATAAAATAATAATATTGTGCGTAATGCCATGACAAAATATTAATCCACTCAGCAACAACATAAAATCTTAGCAAATTAGGATGTCAAATATAGAAGGGAGAAATATTATTTTCCTATTTAACAAGCCTCAAATATTCCTAAATAATAGTATATTATAAGCAAGTTAACGCTTAATGGCATGAAAGCAATAAATAATTATTAAAATAAATTAATAATCAGATTTATTTAAAGAACATTATAGCATCAACAACAAAAAGTTTATCTTATCCCATAATATGACATTTTAAATAATCCGCCATTAAGCATATATTTCAAAATATTCAACTGAGCAAACTGCGTTCAATAAGAAATTTTACGTTTAACTATTTAAATATTCCAAAAATATCGGAATGGTGGCTGAAATGATATAAGTTCGCTAGGTTGAAACATTAGCACACTAAAATTAATTTTATTAAATACATAGTTTAAAATAAGTTTGCCGCATGAAAAAGGTAACTAAAGCATGAAATTTAAAAAAACTAGTGATAGATTTAAACTATAATTCTGTGCTAGTGTTTTATAGAATGAGATTTTTAAAACTTAAGAGAGAAAATCACAAATTTAATAATAATTAAGTTTATAGGCAGTTACCAAATAAATAAAGATTACATTATGAGTACAATTAAAATTTAGGAAAGAAATGATGAATATAAAGAGTTCATTCTTTGGCAAAATGGATTACCTTTAAAAGTTATGGTTAAAAGTTATGGCGGCCATTTAGGATAATGTATACGAAATTTAGATGTGAAGGCACTGTGAACAAAATAATTGTAGGCATCTTCCAATAGTTCTTTTACAGTTAAACAGAACAGTTCTCAAGCAGTGATGGCATGGTAGAAAGGCAGGACAAAGGCAATCTAAGATCAAGGAAAGCAAATCTTTCCACTACTCACAAGTCATTCTGTTTTCACTCTCTAATCAAACACAAGAGAATGAGTGATTTGAACTCATTCTGCATGTTTCTTGCACTTTCCTAGAACTTTTGCTCCTCCTATACTTGAAATTTGGCAACATTGAAAGATGTAAACAAGTACATTCCAGAAAGCATTATTTAAACATATTTTTAAAATTGCAAATAACTTTAAAAATATGAGTTTTGGTTTGACTTGAAATAGTTAAATGAGAATGACATTTTTAAATTGTAATAATACTTTCTAGAACTTTATGGCATTGCTTTAGCTCTACATTAATTGTATTCATTTTTATATCGTAATACATATATGCACATATACAATTGTCTAAGTAATAGGAAATTACAGGCTTTGAAATAAAATATACTTAAGCTAAAATAATAATTCAACTGGTTACACATAACCATTTTGAATAAACAGGGTGGAAGTTATATGTGTATTTGTGTGTGCTTAACATTCCTGGATGACCAAATAAACATATAAATTGGTTCAAACCCTATTTTAAAGGTATGTAAGTTCATCAGGCAGTGAATCTAAATATGTGCTACAGATTTACTGCTTCAATACATGTGAGGGATCACTGTGGTTTAAAGTCAATATGGATATTATTACAATATAGATATCAACTAGCACTTTTAATAGTTCTATCATCAGATTTTTACTTTTAGAAAGGCTATAGGGTTGGAGAGTGAAAAAGGTTGAAGGTTGTTCATTTAAGTTTGAAGATTCTCTATGTTAATGTATGTAAATTGAGCCCTGAGTGTGTGTATATATATATATATATATACACACACTCAGGGCTCAATTTACATACATATATATATATATATATATATATATATGTGTGTGTGTGTGTGTGTGTGTGTGTGTGAAATCATGATCTGCACCAATTGATGAGTGCTGATTCAGCATAAAATACATATACTGGAGATCATTTATCTTTTTCACACATATGTGGTCATGTGTATTGTACTGGTCAGAATTATATGCTCATTTAACAATATTTAGAATCTAAGCAAAAGTACCCTAAATTCACTCGTACCTGAGATACACAGCTCAGGAGCAATCATGGATTCTGCCCTATTTGCTCTTCTCTAAAATTATAACATTATGAGCAACCCTTTTGATGATAACATATGAAATTTTATTCATTCCAGTCCTGCATACACAGCAGAGAAACATACGATCTACAGGGTAATTATTATAAATAAATAATATTAAATCTTGGCTCAGTCAAATACCTTATGGAAAAGGAAAATCTATAAATTTAAATGAATTGCAAACAATTAGCATTGCAAAAGAAACATGAATTATAATATAGTATCCATCCAGACTGAGCAAGGACAGAACAACCCAGGGATAATGTTCATTTAAAGTAATCAGTTATAATTTCTAAATATTAGTATTATTATAAACAACAAGTGAGATTCATTAAGACACAACACATGAGTAATTATCAACACATAATAATTTAATGAACATAAACAATTTAATTTACATCAGAAACATAGCACTGATTTTATGCAGTTAATAATTTGCATGTAGGCAACTGACTTAGTATGCTAATGAGCTATAAATAACAATAGATTAATGTTATTAATGCTATAATCGTTACTTTAAATTAATAATAAAAGACATCTTTAAATTCATCTCCAAAGATAGATTTACTCTTGATATGACAGTTAAACAACTTATCGTTCATGAGCGCATCTAGGCCTGTACAAATGAGGAAGGGGTTAGAAGAAATAAGCTTTACTGTAACAATCCTAAAAATATTCTATTAATTATTAAGTGAATGGTTTACAAACGTCACTGTGCCACATTTATAGATAATATAGGAACTACACATAGGAAAAAGAACTCGCAGTGCTGATCACAATGATAGCATTAGAAATGGAGAACATTTCCATCTTTGGACTGAAAGGCTTTATCATATATAAGATTCCACTTGTATTTTAACAAGATGATACTTGAAGAGATGATTGGTAAGGATGCTATGGTTCAAACTTGGCAACATTTGCCATACAGAGCCATAACAATTTAACATTTGTCCTGAGGTCAGTGCTACCAAACCTCATTCTTAGACAAGTTACATGAAGAAAATCTGGGATTTCCATAGGAATAGATATGATAAAGCAAAATACAAATTCTTTAAAATGTTATCATAAGTAAGCAATGTGAATATTTCTTAAGACTTAAATGACTAATGCAATAATTTAAGCTTAAATAAAGTAATAATATCATGTGTAATGCCATGACAAGATATTAACCCATTCAGCAATGTATGTATAACTTTAGCAAATTAGGTTGTCAAATATAGAAGAGGGAAAATATTTTTCCTATTTAACAAGACCTAAGTATTCTTAACGATAATATATTATAAGGAAGTAACGTTCAATAGCATGAAAGAAAGAAATAATTATTAAAATAGATTAATAATCAGATTTATTTAGAAAACATAAAATACATTTAAATTAATAGCACTAATAACAAAAAAGGTTGATCTTATCCCATAATGCAGCAGTTTAAACAATCCACCATTAAGCATTTATTTCAAAATATTTAATCAAACGAACTGCATTCAATAAGAAATTTTACATTTAACTATTTAAATATTCCAAAATATCAGAATGGTGGCTGAAGTGATATAAGTTCACTAGATTGAAACATTAGGATACTAAAATTAATTCAATAAAATACATAATTTAAAATAAGTTTTGCCACATGAAAATAAGATAACTAGAGTGTGAAACTTTAAACGCTAATGATAGATTTAAAGTACATAATTCTGTACTAGCATTTTATAGAATGAGATTTTAAAACTCTAGAGAGAAAATCATAAATTTAACAATGTTGATAACTGAGCTTATATTCAGTTACCAGATAAATAAAATAATACATTATGAATATAATTAGAATTTAGGAAAGAGATGAGAAATATTAAGAGTTCATTCTTCGGCAAAAATGGATTACCTTTTAGATATTATGGTGGCCATTTAGAATAATCTATACAAAGTTTAGATGCAAAAGCATGGTCAGCAAAGCACAATATTAACAAAATAATGGTAGGCATCTCCCAATTGTTCTTTCACACTTAAACAGAAGCAGTTCTCAAGTATCGATGGCATGGTGGAAAAGTGTTATGAGGCGACCTAAGATCAGAGCAGGCAAATTTTTGATTTTTTCAGAATTCATTCTGTTTTCACTCTTTAATCAAACACAAAATGATAGAGTAATCTGAACTCATTTTGCACATGCCTAAAACTTTTACTCCTTTTTATACCTGAAATTTGGCAAAATTGGAAGATGTAAACAAATATATTCCAGAAAGCATTATTTAAATGTATTTCATAAAATTGGAAATAGCTTTAAGAATATGATTTTTGTTAGTTTGGCTTGAAATAGTTAAATGAGAATGACATTTTTAAATTGTAATAATACTTTCTAGAACTTTATGGTATTGCTTTAGCTTTACATTAATCATATTTATTTTCATATATGTAATACATATATACACATGCACAATTATTTAAGTGAAGTGAATTTACAAGCTTAGAAATAAAATATACTTAAGTTAAAATAATAACGCAACCGGTTAAACATAACCATTTTGAATAAACAGGATGAAAGTTATATGAGTATATGTGTGCCTAACATTCCTGGATGATGAAATAAACATATGTAAACCAGTTTAAACCATACTTTAAAGCTCTGTAATGTTACCAGGCAGTGAAGCTAAATATGTACTACAGATTTACTGCTTCAGTATCAGTTATATAAGATGGAGTGCATAGCTATAGAAAGTAGGAAAGTCTAAGATCAAGTCCCTTCTAAATATATCTATATACATATACACATTGTATTATTTATGGGAGCAGAAGCTCTGAGAAAAATCTTGCTATTGTACTGAAACGTCAGCTATTTAGCTATTATATTTTTATTACACTCAAGCTCCTATAATGCTAAAAATTAATTTATCCTTTATATATATATATATATATATATATATGTGTGTGTGTGTGTGTGTGTGTGTAAAATAAATAAAATGTCCCTTAATGAAAATATAGTAAAATCAATTATGTGCCATACTGCAAATTTTAAAATTTACTCTATTTTCAAAATAAACTAATCAATTCCTACAATTACATATAATGTTGATCTATAATACAAATAAATTCTTTACTACTTAGCATAGTGGCAAATCTTATATAATACTATTACATGTGATATATTGTATTTTTAGAAAGTCAGAGATATTATTTCTACAATTGCATAACGTACTATATTTATACAAATTATATAATATTAAATATTTTTGGCATAAAGAGAACAAAACTTATTATTTTCTTTTCAGCGATTAATGTTTCATGAAAATTATATAAAGCTTGACAATTATTTAAGGCTTCTGTTTTTTCTCTAGCTAATAAATTAGTTACTAAGATAATCGTCTTTAATTATACAATATCTGTTGATTCTTTCAATTTTCATTTTGTAATTTTATTTGAGGTTTTAGGTAATACTCTAGTTTTTATTTAAATACCGAATTGTTTTATTTATTTTAAAATAATTCCCTATTGAAAATAAATTATTACATCATAATTTTAAAAAGCTATATGCACCTTTATTAATGAAATAATAAATATTTGTTTTTAATTAGGTTTTTGTAATTAATAAATTGATTTGCAATAACAAAAGTATATATAAAATAGCCAATGTCACTGAGAAGACTATTCTTGATTTTAAAAAGTAATTAATGTCCATTATATTTTTTTATTAAATGTGTGAGTCGTCTTGGTTATAAGTAGATATGATCAATAACCTAAATTATCTAAAAGTTCGGAATTAATTTTTTTCTTTCTTTTTTCTTTTTAATATGTTATAAATGAAACCAATAAAAAGAGGATTTCAAATATCTAATAAAAAATCATTTTGTATTGATGAATCTTTTAAAAATAATAAAAGAAAAAAAGTGAAGATTCATCATTTCTTTGAAGTATTGAAGATAATAGACATATTCCATTTTAAAACATACTCATGTTTAACAGTCATCTAAAATCTTTAAAAAAGACTGTCAGTCCGTTTGATAATTTTTACTCAAGCAAACTTTCTTTATCTCAAATATATAGATATAGAGTTGGTAAAAAGCAAAACAATCTTAAAATAATCTGCTATATTATAATTATATTTACTATGTAGAAGTATTAAGAATTAATCATCCCTCAGGCGAGATTAGTGGTAGATAATATAGATCGGTATTTCTTACTTTTCTTGATTTACATTTTATATAATATGATTATAATTTAATACACTGTATAGGCTTATACACACCTGCACATATATAATGTAATCCATAAGGAATTCGAACTCAGACTTTCACACGAATCTCAACTCGCCATGCCATCTCATATTGCTGATCCACCTAATCACACATGGTGAAAAGATAAATTCAAGCTAATCGAGCAATCTTTAATTCGTCCATGATTATACAATATTTCATTAAATAAAATGTGTTTTCAAGTTTGTGTTCAAATTAAATGAACACTATAAAGTAATTTAAATTATTTGACAAGTGAATTTATTTTTTTATCTCAATACAGTAGATATTGTGAATATTTTTTTGTGTTAATTAAATTAATATAACAAAAGTAATATTTAAATGAATGTATAGTATGTATACTTAAGTGAGATGTAATTATAACAAATTTGAACCCAGACTTTCATTCAAACTCCCTTCAACCGTCCACTCCATGTTATATAATCAACACACATGATCACATAATGTGAAAATGATAGATATTCTCCAAATATTTTATATATCAACACACATGATCACATAATGTGAAAATGATAGATATTCTCCAAATATTTTATATAATCAACTGATAACTTCTGGTTCTGCACGAAATACTTACTATATTGTAGATTTTTTTTTTCGCATTATGTGGCTGTAATGGTTGTATAAGATGGAATGGAATATCACAAGTCTATATTCAAATCCCTCTAATTATAATAAAAGTAATAATTTTGGAGGTACTGAGAATTATTAATAGCCATTTTAGTTTAATAGGCAATATCAACACCAAAGTATTACAATGTTTACAATACTTGCAAACTATCTCTAGTTTCTAAAAGTGAATTTGTGATTCAATATACATCTTCATTATGCATTTATTGTTTAATTTTTTTACTCCATAAATTTTAGTCATATTAATTTACTTATTATGAAATCACAAATATAGCATTTTATTTAAATAAAAAAAAAACATTAAATATTCTCCAGATGTATTAAATAGTGGATATAGAAATTGATTGTTTTACCTTTTTTTTAATTTTTTTTTTTCCATAGTCATTTAGCAGGAGTTTGCTTTCACATGTATACTTTTTTTTAATTATCAATCAATACTTTTATACCTTTCAGCTTATGACCGCCTTGAACAGTTATTTCAAGTAAGTTGTCTTTTTTTTTTTCCTTTGTCTGATGTTTTACTTTCCTTATTTTTTTTTTTTAATTATTAATATAAATACCTATTAAACGAACTATTTTATAAATAAACATTAAAATAATACCTATAGTAAATTAAACTAATACAGCACTAATATGGCTAATCTACATATATATTAAGATTGAGCAACAAATTAATTTCAAGATTAAGCAGATTCTGCCTAGTATCCAAAGATTCAGGTTTCAGATTAATGATGAACAGTTATTTAATAATGAAAAAAGAACTGGCTACTCTAGATCCCAATATATATATGTGATGGAACTGAATAAAACATTAAAATTAAGTTTGCAGTATGAGTGGGTAAATATTCATGGGATTCTGCATCAAAATGTGTGGTGCTTTAATACCGGACGACTTTCTACTATTAAAATATGAGCCTATGGAATTCAGAAACTTGAATAGGCTTTATAAAAATAAGCTGGATCCTCCTGTTACAGTTCTAATAAAATTAGCTATACCTAAACAAAAAGGGGATGGATGTTGCCTCCACCATGAACCTGTCAGAAAAGGTGGCAAAACACAATGCACTAAGTGTACTTAGTACAAACCCACATGCAACACACAAACAAAATACAAATATGTATAATTAAAAGTTATTATGCCTAAAACAGATCACTTTTATCTGTATAGCTAATAGAGTCCAGTTCTTAAGATAGCATTATAATTATGCTAACTAATAGGGGCTAAAAATAACTTATCAATCAAGTTTAAAATACTGCATGTGCATCTTTAATTCTTGATTAAAAAGGAGAAAATATAATTAGTGAAAATTAATAAGACATTAATAAATATACTTTATCACAATTTTTAAGGTTAGTCTATTACTTCTAAATACTAGATATTAAAAGTTACAAAGAATAAATTTGACTAAGCAAACCATAGATAACATAATACAATATATATCCAAATCAATTGATAATAGCGAGTGCATAGCGATCGATTATTATCAGCATAATACGATTTCGAAACAGCATTATATTGGACCAATGCCATTATTAAAATGGAGATATTAATAATCATATCTCCATTAAAAGTTTATTAAAAATGACAGTGCTTGCTGTTTTAAAATACTTAGAATATTATAACATGTATATTATTTTTTAGAAAAAAAAAACAGAACAAATATATAGGCATAAATGCAGTAATACAAAAGTTAAATAAACAAATGATTACAGTTGTCATAATTAGAATACTAAAATAAAAGTTAACATATTTAATTTTAGGTAAAGGATACAAAGTTTACATTTTACTTTAGCTAGCTTTACAGAATTAGATTTGAATGTTGGTTAACTTTTATCTAGCTTTAAATATTAATATTTAAAGTTTAAAAGTTGACTAAGAGCTTTGCAGTATTTTATAAAAAATATTACTAACACTCTCAATATCCAGATAGGTTGTATGTTTTGAACTATGGACTTCTTGTGGAAGGCTAATAGCTGAAAGGTTTCCCAACTTTACAATGATGATGATAGGCCATTAGGCATGTAAAACAGGTCCAGTGACCACCATCTCCCCCTAAGAAAAATAGCTAATTTAATACCCTTCTACCCTGCCAAAAGTCAAACTGGCATGGTGATTGATGGCAATTCTTTTTTAAAGTTATAACACATACATAATATATATATATCTTATAATCTGAAATATGGCCTATTTATATGATTCTATGAGTAGAACACCTTGCTGTCAACAAGATAAAATACTGCTGGAGAAGTCAATTAGCACCTCTCTGATATTTTTTAACTTAATTTATTAAACTGATTTAATTCTTTACTTAAATTTTAAGCATGATATTTGTAATTTCATTTGGCCATCTCATTTTCCTAAAGACTATGCAATAGTGTTGCAATAGTAACGGAACATTAAATTTTGTTTACACCAAATATATTTTTGAAAAATATTATTATCAAAAATAAAATTTTAAACTTTGGCCACATTCTATATTAACACAGGTATGCGATGACACAATTTTTGTTTACAACTATTTCAATCTAAAATAAGAAGCATTATACACAGCTAAATAATATTTAAATCATATTGTACTATATATATATATATATATATATACTATATATATATATACATTATGGTAGTACATGATCTACACATATATACATGTGATTAAATATATATATATATATACATGCGATTAAATATATATATATATGCAGTGATACATATATAACCATGTTAACATCGATATATATGTACTCATGATGGATTTAAATATGGCACAGATGGAGTTATGGGAAAAAACAGGTGAAACAGATATGAGAGTAGGAATATACTGTTTAAATAGTTGTAAATTACATCAACAATTTCAATCACATAATTACTTTGAAACTTTTTATCATGAATTTTTTATTTATTTAACTACTTTTTTTATGTGTAAAAGCATCGGACTGGAACAAACCCACAAACCTGCGACAACTGCTTGTAAGGTGCTGTGCTGACTATTTTGACCATCAACACTTGACTTATTTAACTACTTTTTATCTCTAAAAATGCAAACCTGGGAGTGCTTCCGGTTGCCATATTGAAAAGACTTCGTTTTTTTAATGCTGCAGTTTAAGCAATCTTATATACTGTTCTAAATTATTAGATCATCTGGAAACTTTTTATTCAGGTTAGTCAACTTTGGTATAAGTATTTGTTAGAATTTAGTCGAAGGAAAAGCTAATTTAATATCTGACTACCGTTAGTTAATGATTTCTTACGTTAAATGCCTAATGGCATCGGTAAAGAAAGCTCAGGCCTGCCATGTCAATAAACATGTTGTACAGAATAGGGAAAAAACGATTGAAAATGAGCTAATAACAAGCCAAAAATACACAAATAAACAGAAAAACACTGTTAATGACAAATTATTATCAACAGACAATGTAGAAACAAGAAAAAAGTCCAATTTTGCTGCAAATATTACCAGCAAAATGTCCAGGAAAACTGCAAAAAGGAACGTGGAGTTTGACGCGAAAAAATACAATTTTAGAGCAAGGCCAGAGGAGGCCTCTAAGAAAATTCTGGTAGAGCCTGATTTCCCCTACAATCTGGAAAAAAACTAAGTAAATTGCCCACTGCAATCAAAAGTTACGAAAAAAATACTATCAAAACTGGTGCATCAGAGAAAAAAAAAGGAAATTTCACATCCGGGAAGTTGAAAAATGCGGAGAAACACTGCAGCAAAAAATTAAGGGCTTAGAAAACAATTCAAATTCAATACCAAAATCAAACAATATGGATTTTGATACTAGCTCCAACTCTATCAAAAAATCAGAATTTTCCAATGTAAGGAAAAAAAGTTATGAAGGCAAAAATAACACAGAGGTGGCGCCATTAAAAAATTCTAAAAAAGTTTACAATAGCATAAATCACAACAAAAGTGATTTAAGCATCAAAAACAATGATTTAAGTTCTGAAAATCACGGGGTAGACCTTAGACCTTCTGAGGAAGCCAAATTATCACCCCAGTCAAGAACAAAAAACAAATAAAAGACGAGGCTTGATTAATCTCGAACACCCAACACTAATAATGATTCCCAAGCTAACAATGATTTCCTACTACCAATGGACAAACAATTAAGATGCCACAATGCCCGCACTATGGTTCCCAAGGGAGAAACAGACAATAGTAGAGGAGAAGAATTTCCCAAACTCAAGTCTAAAATCTCTTCTGTTAATGACATAGACAGAATAAACTTTAATTTTAATTGTTCTAGTCCACCACTTAATACAGCTGAAGAACAGCCAAAAAAAATGTCATATGCCAAGAAAGCTGCCATAAAAACAACAATGGTAAATAATTCAAGAATGCAATATCAGAATAGACCTGACTTCAATCCTCATACTAGTTCAAACCTGATTAATAGAGCTATTGAAATAATGGACAACTCTGAGTCAATTCAGAGAGAAAAAAATTATGACAACTTGTCGACTTCTGCCATTAATGATAGTTCATGTGATCCAGCACATCATGCAAGAATAAGCTCCAACTTTAACCAAACTATCCCTGCTCTCTTGATGAAATCATTCCAAAGTTATAAAGACAACAAAGTCATTATTTTGTCAACCACAGATGACAAAAACCAATTGTATAAATTCCCAGTAAACTCACTTTTTGACCTTTTTAAAACTGAAGGAATATGGGATTCAATCTACAAAGTATTGTTCCACCCTAATGACAGATATGTGGTGGTCCAATTTAACAATATCCTAGCCAAAGAAGCTTTCCGTAATAACCACAGATGCCTCAATGGACTCTACTTGATCACAATAGATTTAAATAGACCCAGTACATTACAAGGCTATGTTAGAAACTGTAATGTAAACTTTGGAAAAACAGAGCTACAAAACATCCTTTCCCCTTATGGCAACCTTTCTAGTTTCAGATACAGAGCTATTAGTCACTTAGGGAAAGATATTCTCACCAACATAGCTGACTTCAGCCTGGTACTAAGAAAAGGGATTTCACCTTTAACAATACCGGGGGTGGTTGAATTATATGACCAACCACTTATCATAGTACTATGTGGAGTGGCCCCACAATGCTTTCATTGCCAACAGCAAGGTCATCTGATGAGGGACTGCAGTGAAAGAACATGCACCAATTGTGGAGCAATCATGAAAAAATTCCACAAATGTAATAGGAAAACTGAGAAGACAACACCACTGCCTCAAGCGGAGACAAGTGGCTATAGACCTACATCAGCCCTCACCTCCAGAAATATGACAAAAATGAAACTCTCAAAAACTACCAGATATACTTCCTTGATGACAAGAAAATGGTTGCAACCAACAGCATGAGCCAGAAATCTAGCTTGGCAATAACTGAATTTGCTCAACAAATGGAGAAGCTTCACAGAGAAGAGGTTCAACCAAGAAACCCAAACCTGAGTGACTATGAAGCAGAAAGCACCAGCCTCTTCCAGGCTGTCCCACCCAGATGTAAGAAGAGAGTCAGATCAAGGAAATCAAAGATAGGCACAGCAGGTTCATCTTCAAATGGTGAATGCCCAACCGTAGATGACTTGCTAGACATGCACTATCCACCAACCAGTAACTTCAATCATAAAAGAGAAAAAAATGAGGCTAAGTTCTCCTCCTCTGACTAGGCCATCTGGAGAAGAGAAGACTGACTCAGGCAAAGAAGAATGTATTCAGGAAAGCAATTTAGAAGATGATTTTTTGGAACAGGTCCTACAGTTTGAAGGCTTGGAATATTCCTCTACAATGGCTGAAGATGATGCCCAGACTGACCAAGAAGTGAATTCATCAACCTCTGATGAAGAGAGCACTCTCAAGATCATCAAAACAGTCGATAAACAGCCTTACTAGTATATAATAAACTGACTATGTTAGCTTTAAACATATGTTCTGTTAATGTCAGGGGCCTAAATTCTCATGACAAAGTTTATGCACTGTCATACTGGTTTTGTAGGCAGGCCCCAGTGATCCTTTGCTTATCCGAGACTAAGTTACATGTCCGGACAGATGAGAGAATTATTAAAATAATAGAAGAATATGGCATATTTCACTACTCATATTCTTCCTCAGCAGTCAGTGGAGTGGCCATTATAATAAATAAAAAATCAAGATATCACTATTTAAATTACTGCACATAGACACTAGTTGCCTAATCACAATTATCCAGTTCCAAGGATGGTATATAAACATTATAAATGTGTACCTGTCTAAGAACCCTGAAATGGTTATTAGAGTAACACATACTATAAATTCAGTATTACAAACAAGCCCATTTCCAATCATTTTGATTGGAGATTTCAACCACACCTACAATCAGTTTCAATCAAAATACATCAAATGTATAAATCTCCCAGTAACAAATGGAAGAAGTTTATTTCCTGAAGATCTCTTCTCCTTTTATACAAAAAAGACAAAGTCTCTCATAGATCTGGTATACTTCTCGCCTTTTCTGACTTCGACAATAGAAGCCCACCTCTGGCCTACAGTTTTTTCTGACCATCTGGTGCTAGAAGTCAAGGTATATCATGGAGGAAAGATGCTTCCTACTACAGATTTACCTCGAACAAAAAGAATGCTGACTAGATACAACATCACAACCCAGCTAATATCAGAGGCCTACATAACATTTCATCATCTTCAGATACTAACTTTACCAGCAACTGATGCATGGATGAATTTTGTAAACTCACTTGGAGAATTGATCAATAACTGTACAAAACAAAAGGCCTGATAAGAATGATGGGAGAGTTGGACAATATAGCCAGATAATTAAAATAATTACCACCAGATGCGCAAAATATACCTAACATATTGTCACTGAAATCTAGATACAAGTTTGTTCAAAGTGCTATTGCTGAATACCTCTCAATCAAAAGAGCTCAACAATATCTTCACCATCAGCACTGCTGGTCTAGAGGGTACCTATGATGGGCCCTTGGTTCAAACAGGAAGTACAAGACCCCATCCTCAATCAAAGTACAAGGATTTAACCACTCTGGAGTTTCCAAGCTAGACAAGATCTGGGAATTTTACTTCAAGAAATTTCAACCCCTGGGTATGTACAATCTGTGGAAAAAATTTGTGACAAAAGACACCCCCCTTCACAAAATTACTGAAACCAGAATTCTGCAGAGACTAGAAGCCTTACTGGGTAGGACACACCCTGGTCTGCCTGGAATCCCCAAATTCCAGCTACTTCATTTACAGGAATTCACACTTCCAATAATGAAGAGAATGGTGGACTATATTGCATAAGACAGCAGAGAAATTACAGATATCTGTCCAATAGCCATGGTTCCCCTAATAAAAAATGGGAAGCCCCACATGACTTGGAAAACCTGCATCCTATATCAATCGTACCCCTGATGGTAAAGACCATAGAAGGACTTAATAAAGGAAGATATTCAGGAATTAATCATTGGGCGACTCTCAGCTTATCAATTTGCAAAGAAAGGATGCTCAACTGCCGATGCTGTCAGTCAATTTTGCCTCATTATAGATCAGGTTTGCAGGAAAAGAATGTCCTGGCCAGTCGCAGTACAACTAGACTTTGCTGGAGCCATTGATTGCATCAGGATAGATGTGCTGCTTAGTGTACTGAAGGATCTCCAAGTGCCCCTGGCTTAACTTCAGATGATTGAAAACCTCCTGCAAAACAGGGAGATTTGTCTCTCATTAAATGGCAGAGTTGCCCCAGGTTTAAGGCCCAGTGTTTTCCATCTCTGAGGGCTCTCCACTAAGTGCACTTCTCTTTGGAGCCTATGTTAACCCATTATTGTTAAGCATTGAGGCTTCCCTTTCCTGGAATTGCAATTCCATTGCTGGGTGAAAACATCAGACACATCACCTATGTGGATGATGTGGTGGTGTTACTCTCATCAAAGAGTGAGTTTCTCAAAGAAATCCTAGATCAATTTGCAATCGACACCAGTCTGCGAATTAATGAAGGCAAATCATCCATGTGGTCAATCCTGACTGGGAAGCAAGTCCTGAGTAGACTGAGAGCATCCCCTCAGAAATTTCTGGGTTTTCAGTTGTTCGATCCGCCATCAGTCATGCGGAAAAATTTAGAGATCTCACTATTCAACAAAATTGAAAAAATGGTGTCATCATTATCCAAGATATATTTATCACTGTTGGGTAAAGTCACATTACTGAACTCAGTAGTCCTTCCCAAAATGATATATTTATCACTGTTGGGTAAAGTCACATTACTGAACTCAGTAGTCCTTACCAAAATGATCTACTACCTAGCTGGATTTGCCCCACAACAAGGTTCATAAAAAAAGTGGAGATGCTATGCAGAAGACTATGCTGGGGAGGGAAGGCTGCTGTTATTAGTCTAAAATGATTGCAAAAACCAAAACCATTGAATGGTATGGCACTACACTCTAAGATATTTCTAATACAAAGAGCACACAACCTAATTACCAAATTACTCCATGACAATCCAAAAATGAAATGCCCAATCCCTTTAGTAAAGGTCGAACCAACAGACAGGCCACTCCCAAAACTTAAAAGACTATGGATTCAACAACAAACTACTTTAGTAGTGGAGAGCATTAAAACCTTGAGTACTCTATTTTATGCTAAACTCACATACTGGGAAGTCTACCAAGCAGTTTTTCAGGAGAGAATTAAAGCTGTCTGCTTACTTCCCATACAAATTCCCAGATTTATAAAGCTGACAAAATTTTGGAAGCTAGATCCAAAACATGTGGACTTCTTGATAAAAATAAACCTGGATGCACTACCTACTGTGGCCTTTCTGTGCCACCAGAGAGGATACAATATTAACACGATCTGCCCCTTATGTAATAAAGATGAGGAGACAATGGATCACATCCTTACTCATTGTGAAGCATGGGAGAACTTCCGAAAAATAATTTTAAAAAGAAATGGTCAAACCTGAACAGGCCCAAGTAGCACTAAAGCAGGCCCTGAAAAAGGGCATGTTCGGTACAATAAGACTGGCAACTTTTATAAACTTTGCCATCTGGACCATTAGGTGCAAAATAACTTTTAAAAAAGAACTGGACAAACTAGCAAAAGATGTCTTGCTCAACCTTCTTAAAAAAATAAAAGAAAAAGACAAGAGATCATGTATATCCTGGTTGGCTGACGAAACCTGGGATCAAGTGAATTTATAACATTGATTAACATGAGTGGGAAAAAACAATTGCTAACAAATTATCGCAAGTTCATCACTGATAGCCACTAGACCACTCCAATGCCAAAAAAAGGCCAAAATGCAAAGACAGGGAGGGGGATCACAGCCTTTGTCTAAAAATATGATTATAATGTGAAACCAGAACAATCACAAGCCAACAAAGTAATAAAATCTTTGAAACTGTTGTTATCCACAAATGAAAACTCAAATGATAACCTTTAATCATTGTAAATAACTTTAGTTGTAAACAACTAATTATGAATAAAGTTTGTTTGAAATGAAAAATGCAAACCTGTGCAAGGATTATTATCCTTTTGTTTCTGTAATCAGACTATGTTCTCTGTTCATCCAATTTAAACTGAAAAAATTGAATATTGATCAATAAATAGAAATCCTGTTTTAACCTTCACATTTTCAAGTGATGTTTTAGCATGTTTCCAATGGATGAGTTTTCCATTTAAGCTTTTATAAATGTCGGTCAAATATGACTATCTTTTAACTTCTATTCCTCATATTGCAAATATTATTTATCATATGAAGTATTTTTTATTCATGTATAAAGAGTTTTTTTTAATTTAATTTTTTAAATAAAACTCATTTATGAAGTTTGGGGATTCTTATGTCTCACAAATTATTTTCTTCTGTTTTGCTAATGTTTGCTTTATCACAAATACAGAAAGCATTATATTATCAGAAATATCCTTTGATTTTAACCCTTCATATAGAGGCATTTCATTTGCTCACAGAAATTGATAACTTTCTTTTTTCTTCATATTTGTTTTTTCTGTCTTAGAAATATTTCATCTGTTCTTTTAAATAAATTCCTATTTTTGTCTATATCATCATCAAAGATTTTTGTACTTTTAAATGTTTCTTTATATCCTCTTTATATTATTTCTGATTTTTTCTTCTAATATTTTGTAACATCTGCATTATTTATGCAAATTGTTTCTTTTCTCTAGTCATGTTTATATAATTTGACATTAAAATTTAGACCGATTGTTTCAATTATAATTTAATGTAACAATTTATTATTTCTTTTTTAATCTTTTACTAAATTTTTATTCATACAATATCACTGAGCCAAGATATTTTATCATTCTTATTGAATTACTACTACTTTCCTTTCTAAATTTGATTATTACAGTACATTCTTAAAGATCATTTTTCCTCATTCTTCTGAATTCAATTAAATTATTGAAACTCTTTATTATTCTTGCAAATTTGATTTCCAAGCTTGCACATGATGCCTAATTTTAAGCAAGGAGAATATATGAATATGTAAAGCTTAATCATCACTCAGTTGCAAATTTGAGTATACTAGGAAGTGTGGCCATTTTTTAAGTTCCACATTAAAATGTGTTTCATACAATGGTCCATGTTCCTTCTATTACGAAATATATGTATCTTTTTATTCATTCTTATTTTGGAAAGCCAATTTTATGTAACAATAATTCTTTAAAGCATCAGGTTATACCAATTTTATATAATAGACAATTAATATTTTGAATGTCTAGAAATATCGATATATATATATTGGGATTGCTTATTTTATTCATCAGGAAATAATCCTTTATTTAGCTGAATTATGCACATGAGATGCCAAATACAGTGGTAATAATGAGTAAATGTGCATTTTATTGATTATTATCCAGCTGTATTTATTAAGAATACCAGTACAAAATTTTTCCTGCTTAGTGATTTACTTCAGGAAATCGAATATCATTATACTTTTAACTTTAACACTTCTCAAGATTTCAAAATTAATACGAGATATGTTTTATAAAATCTCAAAAATTAATCATACCAAAAAAAAAAAAACCTAAACTTTTAAAAATAACAAATAAAATTATAAGAGTCACCCAAATATTTATAATAATTATAAAATTCATACAATGGGCAACTAAAAGCAAAAGATAGATTTGCAATATAAAAGATAAAGTGTTTGATAATTCTTATATTTTCCCACTAAGGTAATAATAAATATATCTTAAACATTGTGATTACTACTTCCTAGATTAAATCTTTATTTTAGAAATTATTTTTAGGTATTTTAAAAAGTGTTACTACCTTCACTATAAACGTAAACGTAAATACTTTTATATTTAAAATAAATACGCATGAAAGTTATAAAATGTTGTAATTGCATCTTTATTACAATATATACAAGATTATTTTCTTTATATTTTATATCAGTACGACATATCTAATAGCACACACGTTATTGAGAAACATGTAGAAATGAAAGGTAGCATTCCTAGTTTTATTTTCACCCAATCAGATCATTATTGCTAATATTCAAAATATAAATTTTATTATTTTAAATCATATTTTAAATTTTAAAATAATAGATTGTTAAATAATTCTAGGTTAATCAATTTCAAAATAGAATATCTTATTCAAACGAGTTATATTTTAATATTAAATAAGATAACTTTAAAATTAGGGTAATATTGGTAAACATAAAATGTATTCAAGTTGTAATAATATTTTATACATTCTTCTATATTTAATTTAAAAAAAAAAAAAACATTAATTAGCTTTAATACAAAAAAATAATACCCTGCAATAATACATACAAATAAATACTTAAGAAATTACGTTACTAGCAACACTACCGTAACTTTATTTACGTTAAATAAAAATTAGCCATCTTTCAGAAACGTTCTACAGCAAGTCTGATGATAAATTCTTTAACTATTCTTTTAGTAGACTTTCTCACTTTAGGCTAAGACTTTAGATGATAGTGATATAGAAAGTCTTTCATATCACAGCAGGAATTTGTTTCTTTCATTTAATTGCTTCTATTCTTATCAGCTATTAAATATAATATTCTATCGTAAGAATAATTTTTAAATTTAAAATAAATAAAAATAATAAAAACGAAAGTATATATTTTTATTTACATTTATATATAAATATCTTACTATATATCGTTTAATATTTTATTTACATCAATTTTAATGAATCTATTTAAAAGAAAACAAATAATGTAGTCATCATCATTATATGAACTCATATGATTTTCTTAAACTATATATATATATATACATAATCAATTAACCCTTTTGTTACTTTGTAATACTCCTATTAGGCTTGCTATTAAATCGTAAGCTATTCTCCAGTTCCGAGTAAATCTATAAGATTTTATTGATTACAAATATATCTCAAACACTTTTGCCAAATTATTACACACATATAAACATAAATGCACATTTTTAAAAATAAAAACAAAAAATTAAAGCAGCTGTCATAAAACAAAATAATTGTTTTAATGTTTGGCTAAAATACTTAGACAAACTCAGTTTTGAAAAAGAAAAAGAAAAATTTATGTCAGATCTATCATGAAGATAACATAGTTTTGGATAGATAGAAATGTACAAAAGATGTCAAATGATATTATCTAAGATGACATTTTTGAAGGTGTAAAAAAATGTATAAAAAGTGAATTTACAGATAAAATGCCTCAAAGATTTCTTCTGACACACACTTAGCAAGCGTTTCTTTTTCCATGAGATGATCAAATAATATGAATGATTCCCTATTTTTAATTGCTTAAACGATAATAAAAAAAACTCATTTATTTTGAAAGATTATTTTATTTTTACAATTAATTTGAAATATAAATAAATAAAATTATGACAAATATTTGAAATCTGCTTCGTTACAATAAGAAGATTGTTTTCTGTTTGGCCTATATATCTGTATATTAGATGACTATAAGAAAAGAGTAACACATGGAGGAGGGGGGGGCGAAATGGCAAAAGATTATTTCAACTATTTCTAAAACTCAGATGTTAAAAAGATAAAAATATAAAATTAAGCTATTACTGGAAATTGTTAAGTATATATGCATAGCAAAATATTTATGTTCACAATTTATTACAAATTACAAAAATAAGACTTTTTTTATTTGTTCACCAAAATGTAAATGTTTCTGAAAGGTCATTTAATGCTATATCTTTAGTTGTTATTTCAATAAACAAATAGTTTATGCATATAACTAAAAACCCATTTTCGTAATTGGAAATAGAAAAAAAAAATTGCATTTTGAAATATTTAATGATAACATAAGTTTAAGTTTTAGAGTTATTTCTGCTACTTAATTTATAAATATATTTAGATGAAATATCATTTTATCTGTTTTTTATAAAATAATCACCGTTTCTACCGGCTCTTTATTTATCAGTTTAATTTTAGTATTCATGTAGATTTTAAAAATATATAAGTTAAATTATAATAGATTGGTTTATTGCTTAGTAATTCATAAGAAGTTTAAACAATGGAAGTCTCATAGCTGGCCCTCATTTCATGAAACGTGAGCTCCAAAGTCTACTATTCTACCACTGCACTTCATCATGCAAAGTATTTATGACTATTATGGCTATGATAAATAAATGGTAAAGCAGATGATCGAGATGAAACAAAACAGTAAGAAGCGAGATGATAATGTCTACCTAGGAGAATGGGAAAAAAAATACGTGTATGGCTTAATAAATAAAACTAAAACATATGTTTTATGTACTTTTTTTTTGGAGTTTTGACTTTTATCAAAATTATGAGACATCAAATCTAATGTAGTGCTGTGTTATATATAATTATAATCAAATGGAAATCTGAAAATTTATCATCAGTAGTCATATATATTTTAAACTTTAAATACATAATTTGTTTATATTTGATCTTGATTAATCAATCTATTTTAACAAAGCACGCTAAAAAAAATGTTTCCTAGTTATTGTTTGCTATTGGTTTCTTCAGTATTATAATATATCTTTTATAATATTAACAATTTTAAATTTTAATTTTTGTCTGAAATCCGATTAAACCATCTTTTATGATTTAGCATATATAATATAATAGACTGGAGATAAGTACAAATAGTGTGTAAATCATCTATAATTTACATAATCCTCTGAACTTATCAATAGATGTGATTATTTATCTATAGCAAATATATATCTATTTAAACGTTCTCTATTTATTTATTTGACTACTTATACACGAACACATACATTATTTGTAAAAAGTACTAATCATCAATATAATTAAAAAATAGGATTTTTAATTTAAAAAACCAAAAGCATGCACAAAAAACGTTTTAAAAGTAGCAAACAAACTTAAATATTTAATTGTAGTTTAAAAGTTTCTGCAGATATTTTCACTGAATATAATAAAGAAATTGACACAAGAATTTAAGTCAACTTCTGGGGGGTGAAAGCTATTATTATTATGCAGAAATTTTAAAAAAATAACTATGTTATAAATAATTTAGCTATCCAAAAAATTATAAAGATTGTAAGAAAACTGTAATATAAGATTTCTTTTAAACATTTAAAAGTGACCTTTTTAGATAAACATATAATTTAAAAATGCAATAGGCGTGTCTAAACAATTTCATTTAATATAACTATTAGCTATGGCAACGCGTTGGGGGGTTTTTTCTTCGTCTGTCAAAAACACTTATAATTCTGTAATTAATGGTAGTTTGGCTGTTTGTAAATATTCAAAATATATATTACATTTATAAATCAGAATTCCTATATCATAATAAAAAATAGTTAATGTATACTTTTTATATAAAATTTGAGCTTGTATTTGTAATTTTTACATACACATATAAGTAGTATATTTGTTTGCAAATGTTGTTTGTAAATTTAATCAATGTCCTGAAAAAGTACATTTGCCACTGTATTTATGTGTACGCGTACTGTAGATTACATATATAAATTTGATGAGAGTGAACATCTCTCCAACTGCTTTGCAAGCTTAAAATTTTGTTGAAATATGTTTTTTTTTAACTATAAGTCAAATAAAATGAGTTTCAATGTCTCTTAAATCACCAATAACTAAAGGGAAACACGTTTAGAAAAACTATCTATAGAAAATAACATTTTATTAATTTTTTTTCTCAGTGACGAGATGTTTATTCATAAAAAAAAAAAAAACAACAGATACAATGAAACAAATGAAATTTCAGAAACAAAATGGTAAGAGGGGAAGGATACATGTAAAAAGGGAAAGGGAAGTGGACAGGGGAAATGGTGTGTAGTTCAGGCTGGTTAGAAAAGCACATCTTAGAAAAGGTAGGAATATGGAAATTTTATGGTGAGCGAGGATGATCTGGGTTGGGAGAGATATGAGGAGTACAATTCTTGCTTCTCCTGCCAGGATTGCACAGTGACTCATTCTTGATGTTACTTGATGAACCACTGTCCGAGAAAATTTCAGCAGAGGAAGGTGAGAGAGTGCGAAGGGAGGAGGGTGACGAGGCCCGGGTTGAAGCCAAAGAATTTTTCACTGAAAGAATTCTTTTTTTTCCCCTGTGTGTTCTGAATGTCTGAGACTTGCCCTTGGTTCAGGAAAAGGATCCATTATGATTTTACTGGGAATATCAAGGATAGAAATCTGCCTGTCAGAGTTGGTGTCACTATCTGATGGGTTAGGGCATGCATGCTTCTGATGTTTCTTGTTAGTGGTGGAAGGGCCAGAGTTGGTAGACTCAGACAGGATGATTTCTGAGTTTGAATAAGTGTTCATGTCCATTAAGGAAAGAGGATCCTGTGAGCAAGCTGTAACTGAGAGTGGTGGGCTGCGAGTGAAACCAAAATTATGTGGCCCAGAGGAAGCTGGAATCTTACTGAAAGGTGACAGGGTGGCCGAATGCTGAAAGATTGAATTGAAGTGAGATGGAGGTGAGAGGTTAGCTGAAGGAGGATGTTCATATTTATTGGGGCTGTGCGGAGCACAGATGTGGTTTAGGCCTTTTTCTTTCTGGAAAGAGTTGCATTTATTTTTTTGAGGGCAGTCCCGATTAAGGTGGTTGCGGTCTTTGCAGGTGAAACATTGTGGCCTCATCTCCTTAATTGAAATGACCAAAGGTGCTAGTTCAGCTGCTATTGTTGTGGGAATGCTTTCAGGAGAAAGACCTTTTTTAAGGATGAATTGAAATAAGACTGTGTTGGTGAAGTGAGACCATTGGTGAGAGGATCCCTAAGATACTCAAATGAGGTAACTTGTCCGAATGCCTCGAGATGTTTCTGTAGGTGCTGACTCTGCATACCTATGTGGCAGTTTTTGATAAACCCCTTAAGTATGGATGGTCTATTGGTGTCTATTGGAACCATGAACATATTGTTTGAAAATTTGAATCTGTTTTTGAAGGCTTGTCTTTGTGTTGTGTTGTGAAAGTCTAATGCCATGAATTGGTCATTAGGAAGGGTGAGGATTTTATGTATATAGTCAGTTAGCTTGTGGAGTTTGATAAAGTCATAGAGCTGCTGTGTTGGAAATTTATGGAATCCACATTGTAGATCCGTAACTGCCAGAATGACAGAGCTGTCACTCTGGTAGCAACGAAGTGACTTGGGGAGGGGCAATGGAACTTTTTGGTTAAATTGTTCTGAGATCACTGTGTGATTCTCTGGTGTGAGTTGTTTAGTAGTAATAAAGGTTTCAGAGGTGGCTGAATCATGATTGTTCGAATTGTCCTCATCAAGGCCCCACAGATTTTTAAGGACCGCTTGGGGTGTTTGGGTTGTGGTTCTATTAGAACTTTTTGGTAAGATGCTGGATGCAGCTTGAGCATAGGAGTTAGCAAAGACTTGCTGTGGTGATGGATTTTTAATAAAGGATTGCTCTATAGTGTGCCTGATAATAGTGGGAGTAGTATTGGCAGACTTAGTTGCGCTCGTAGATTGAGATGGGGAATTATGAGTAGCATCACCTTTGGAGTAGTTATTGTGTGTTAAATTTTTAGAGAAATCAGAGTTGGATGAGGTTTTTGTATTAAACTTAGGTGTAGCAGGCTGTTTTTTACCCTTTATAGTGGAGGAGTTTTTAATGTTCCTAGTTTTGCTTGGAGCAACCTTTTGATTGGTGAGATTACTTTTTTGGAATTGCTTCTTGCCTTTGATGGGGAAAGCTTCACCCTGTATGGGAGGAAAATCCAGAGGGTCTGGGGATGGAGATCCTGAAATAGATTCTGTGCTAAAAGTTTCTTTGGAGTTTAATTTAGTTAACATTTTTGGAAGTTTTGAAGATTTTTGTTTTGTGAATTATGTTTTTGCACATTTTTGCCGCTAGGGGCGGTGGCCATCTTTAAAGTGTTTGGAAGAGTTAGAGATTATATAAAGCAAAAAAATACATATAAATCAAGCGTTATGAAAAATAAATTAAATTACTAGTATAAAAGCAAATTAAGCACATATTCATTTTTAATAACTTTACAATTGCTTAAATGTTTGATATTAAAAATATTGTGAATTATAAGTTACATTGACAGTTAAAGAAGAGTTTTTGTGAGATTTTAAAGTTGTTTGGTAACATTTGTAAAAATTTCACCATCAATAAACTTAAATAAAAGTTATTTTATACATTTATAATTTTAAATATTTAGAGAGTTTTTATATTATTAAAATTTTTTTAAGAATACTGTGTTTAGTACTTTCCATAAGGCTTTATGTACATCTGTAAACAATAAAATTTAATTTTTACAATTACAGTTATTTAAACTTGTTTTCCCTATAAATTCTTGGATCATCAGACAATTTGAGAATCATAGTTTTAAAAGACATTTAGATGTACATAATATCTGTAAGAATTTTGCACTGTCTGTTGGGAACTTGGAGACATCTGTACCATCAACAAACTTATATAATACAAATCCATAAAGTTGTAAAAGCATTCTCAAAATTATTAAATATTGATACTTAATAATTATGTTTTAAAAATAATACATTAAGACATCTTCAATAACTTTATAATTTGATATACAGTTAGTAAAGTTTCAATTTTGCAGTTATCATTGCCTAATTATAATTTTATTTATAAGTTTTTAGAGTTTTCAGCTAAGCATAATTTATTTTTTGTGATTTACAAATAAATATAAGAGTTTTTGTGCAATGTTAATGTTTGTGTAGATTTGGATAGACTTTACCTTCAATAAATTTAGATATTTTGTTTTAATATTATATATACACACACTTATATATATATATAATTAAATGTGAGTCAATACTTAGACAATTGCAATATCAATAACAATCAAGAATTCCAAACTGTTTTCAAGCAACCTATTTTTAACAATAGATTGTTTTATAATTTGTATTTTCAAAGGAGCAACTCTCTTTAATAAAAAATAAACCAAAAGTAAAATAACAGTTGACATCAATTGGATAGTAAATATGTGATAATTGCAGACTCATAATTGCAACATGTAGTTGCAAGCCAAAGCATTCAACAATCATGAGATAGTTATTTTGTCTGCAACAGCCACACAAGTGATTATTCTAGATGGAAAAAGGCAAATGTTATTTTGGAAAAACCTCCATTATTATTGTTTTATTTTACTTTTTATTTTATTTTTATTAAGTAAAATTCTTCCCAAAAACATAATTTAAAATCATTTTTTGCCTGTAAAACCATTCATTTCAATATATATATATATAATTTAATCTACAAGTATCAAATTTTCTTCATTTACACAATTGATATCATAAATTTTAGATAAAAAGTTTATCATTATTAATAATGTATGATGAAGCTAGATGTGATTATTAAAAGGCATTATCTTATTTATTTAAAATGGATAGTGTTAAATATGTTAGTGCAAAAAATGTACAATTTTCAGATCAACTTTTAATAATTTGATATTGATAAAACACTGAACAAATCATAATAAACATGTATAAAAGATTGTGATTTGGGTCAAATAAAAAGACATGGTTTAGCCATAGATGCATCTCTAAGATCAACTTTTCAAGAGTTTTTATTTAAATAATTTAGACAAGTATGATTTAAAATATATATATATATATATTGTACCAGTCAAAACATGTTGATCCATATAACATGAGCTAGAACTCAATGAAGCATACTTCAAACCCAGTCAAGCCTGAGATTTAGGTCAGGGACTAACCTGGGTTTTAAACCCATTCCTCAAGCCCCAGATCAAACACCTAATGAATAATATATAATGTTGGCACATGAGAATTACCTTTAAATCTGGCCCACTAGCAGAGTGGAGAAGACAATGAGACTCAGTATTAACTAAATTAAAATATTCATATATGTGATTGTATATATGGAAGTGGAGAAAAAGGAATTCAAACTACTCAAATAAGTTAGACAATAAAAAAATGCATAGTATAATATAATGACAATTATTTACATTGAGATGTGCATGAATGAGCAGTCTACTAAGCAGTATATAATAACATATTATCATTCACGCTTTTATTTTCATATGCTCTTTGGTGGGTCCAATATTAAAATGCCAATCAATTATTAAAAAGAATTTACGTAAAATTGCTATTAATGCTGTTGTATATAGTTCTGAAACATGGTGACTAACAGTTTTGGGGAATGTTCTAAGATTCATTATATATATATAAGTAGCTATTTTCATGAAGCTGAGGTCATGGAAATAAAATACATTTGAAAAATTATATTGAAGCCAGGATAAAATATTTATTGAAAAATTTTTTTAGTCAACACTTAGAAGATAGAACGCTCGATTTTCCCCATGGCATATACTCTTAAATACAGAATTAACAAATTATGATGATGGAATTGTATAAAAAGACTGAAATAACATTAATTAATAAAACTAGTAGCAGTTGGCATTTATATATATTTTGAGCAGAGCACAATTTTAATATCACAACATCAAAATTGGGTCATGAAGCAAAAGAAATAATAATATGAAAAAGTTTGTAGTATTAACATTATGGCAAAGAAATAACAGGAAAAGATCATGCTTTTGGACAAAAACAAAATCTAAGGCCCCCTTCTTGGGCAATGCTTAGACAAAAGTGGATAGGCATAGCATGTGCCAGAACTTTACTGGAATCACCAAGTCCAGTGGCCCTCTTATACAGAATAAGTGGTCCAGAGAAGGTCACCTATCAACAGGATAAGACATGAGAAGAAATCTATAGGTTCAATCTTGTCACAACCCCCAGATTAGAAGCACATAATATATATATATATAATTCAGGAAAAAAAAACAGATGTCAGTAACACCATATGGATAAATGTCATTAATGACATTGAATAAGATTTACTGCTTTAAAAATAAATGACCCTAGTTTGAATGCCATAATTTATACAAATAAAATGTTATGCCACTGTAATATATATATATATATATATATATATATATATATATATATATATATATATATATATATATATATATATATATATATATATATATATATATATATATATATATATATATATATATATTACTTAATAACTAAAATAGTAAAATATACATGAAAATTTACCCCTTTCCCATTCTGCTATTTAAAAATGATTCAATTCCACCTTCAGATATTTTACAACTGAGAATATTTAAGCATATGATTTTTTAAAAATATGGAAAAATAAAATAAAAACTAGCAGTTATATAGAAAACAAATAATAGGTCACCCTTTCAGAATTGAATAAGTAACATTTTAAGATTTCACAGTGTTAATTATCCTAAGTTCTGGATTCACTCCAGGTAGAATCCAGAGCTAAACAAATAATTTTTTATATTAAAACATAAACAAAGTATTGACTGGTAAATACAATCTGGTGCATATTAATTAATAATGCATTATATTTTAAAGGGATATAAATAACCTTAATTCATGAAGGTTTCTTAAAAAAAAGGAAGAAAAGATTTTAGAAATTCAATTTGTCAGCTTGCTTGAGATTGGCATATTAATAATAACAATATATATATATATATATATATATATATATATATATATATATATATATATATATATATATATATATATATATATATATATATATATATATATATATATATATATATATAATCAAGTAGTAAATACATATAAATAAATGACAGCACCAAAGCTAAAGATAGAGCATATGAGCGAGAATAAGATTCATAAAAATTCTTTGAGATCAATTTACATTTAGATTTTAGTAAAACACAAAGTTAATAAATAATACATTAGAAAAAATCTTAATAGAGGTTGAGACTAGTTAGGCAAACTAGATCTCGTTTCAATGGTGGCAGTTTGAAATAATTTACCTTGCACCATATAAGAGTCAATTTTTCAAAGTACAGAATTTAATGGATCCATGTGAATTCTTCTTAGTGACAGCCAGATTCTGATCAGCATTCCAAAGTTCTCAAGTCAGTCCTTTACTTCATTCTATGGGAAGGATAGTATAGCAGTGAAAGATGACCCCCAAGGATCGAAAAGGTGATGACCTTTCTACCCAATCATCATTTTTATTTGACAAAGCAGCATGGGTTATAACAGTACAGTTCTCGCAATAGTATATAATCCATTGTTTGTCAAAATTGGTCCATTTTATATACTGCTCAGGTATTTCTGGAATGCTTTCAATTTATTTCTAGCTCCAATCTAATCTTTAACTAAAATATTAAGTTTTATTTGTTCATTGTTTGAAGGTGCAATCATCAGATAACTGTCCAAAAATAAATTCAAATATATTTCCAGATTGGAAATAGATTTGACAAAATAGATTTGACAAAAATGTTTATAACAAATGTACAATTGTTAATCTTAATCCCCATTTCATTTTAAGTAAAACCATAATTAAAAATTCCTTCCCAAAATTAAATTATTGTGTTTACAACCCTTTGATTATTTTTGGATAATTAACGATTGCATCCTCCTTCTTGGATTTTATAAAAATATATAGTTTAATAGAAAAACAAATTAAAAAGAAACATTTTAAACTGATGTATAATGAAATTTTTTTTTTTAAAAAAATCAATATTTTGTTAATATTTTTGCTCCTATAATATATATCTGATGTGCACTTATGTATTTTTAATGTGAAGAAAAGAATTAATAAAAAAGAATTATTAATAACAAATATTGAAATTTAAACTTTGTAAATTTTAGGCCACATCTCAAATATATACATTATATATATATATATATATATATATATATATATATATATATATATATATATATATATATATATATATATATATATATATATATATATATATGACTAAAGGAGCAGGATGTGAATAGGATTTGAATACAGGTTAGTAGATGACACCATGAAGCTCAATCTTAAGCTAAGATTGACTACTTCAATATATATATATATATATATATATATATACACACATACATACACATTAAAAGCCTAAACTAAAGTAGTCAATAAAATAATCAAAATTACCGCAAATTTACAACTCAATCAGATTAGCCAAAAAATATAAACTCTAAAATACAACCAGTGGTTTTCACTGCTAAAAAAAGACTTCTGAAGTAGTTCTTTACACTTGACAAGTAAAACCATTGGTTGGGTTTTAATATCATAGCTTTGAGATAATAATATTTTGAGAGACCTATTGAACAAGAGATTCTCTTGTCTTATATACCTTATATTTTATTGATGTATTTTTATAGTATCTTAATGTGAGACATTTATAGAAAATAATAAATAATATTCTGTTTATATATTTAAAGCTTACTTATTACAATAATACTACATTTAATAGATAATCAAATTATTCAATTGCTACAGGTTGAGCAGAATGTTTTATTTGAGATCTTAATATTATATAAATGGGCCATGTAGATACTGCACTTATTTAGTGAAAGATAAATACCCAATAAAAAGAATTAAATAATATATAATTATAATGGTATATTATGAGTATGAGATATATTGGAATTTTTAAAATGTGTATTAATTATTGTTTAGTTGATAAATCTTAAAATACTTAGGTCATATTAGAAATCTTGCAATTGACAACATTGTTTATTGATTTGTCCATTTGTGTAGACAACATTGTCCATTCCACATCATTGCATATACCTGAAATCCTTAAATCAGCAACACTTTTTATAAAGAACTTTATGTTGTAAGAAATTGTAGAAATATTAATCTAATTATTTTATATTTTTATATTCTATTTTATGCATTATATTTTATTTAAAAAATTGGTGTGATTATTGATTAAATAACATCTTTGCATTTTAATCATCATCATCACTCTCACATTAAATGTATACACATGGTCATATTATTATAGTTACAGTAGTATAATATTAGGAATAAAATTTTTTATTATAATCCCAGTCCATTTTTTATAAGTGAATATTATTTACATTGAAATTACCTTATATCTCATTAGCACTATTGTTATATCTCTGTTTATGTGCTAAAGTATGTGCTGGATACAATATCAAAATTCCCATGTATATTCATTCATAACTTGAGAAACTATATTATATTGATAGTTAACTATTTTATATTATCTAAAGAGTACCAGAAATAATATATAGGTAAATATTATTCTGATACTCATAATGTTATGCTAGCTACATGTAACCTTGTTAGTTTTTAGTGATTAGAAATGCATTAGCATATAATATATAGTCAATGCTGAATAAACCCTGATATATAATATGAATATTAACATTTACATGTAATAATACAGTATCAAATGATATTCATGTGACAGGTATTATTTGCTGATTATTTATAGTATTACTGCTTTGCATGGTTGTTCTTAGTATTAGAGAGTCACCACATGGTAATTTGTGTAAATTCCATGACAAAATAGGGCCCAAATGCATAGTTTAATAACGATTTTGGTACATGAGCTAAATAATAAATAATAGTCACATATTCACTTAAGTTGATTATAAAGGTGTTTATAATTTTGAAAATTCAATTTTGTATATATTTTGAAATATGATAATAGATGATGAGTGAAATTTTAAACATATAATTTTTTTCTATTTTTTAATAATAATAGTGTTTGTTTACATAGTGATATAATAATTCCTAAGGCACAATAAATATAAATGTTTTAATTTATAAATAAATGAATGCAATAAAATAAATTACATTATTGGTATAATTGGTAAAGACAATTTGGTTTGTCATGATCATAGGTTCTGTGATGCTTTCAAAGGGGTATATTTGATGATGTTATGTATAGTAGAAATATACATTGGTTAAAACAATATATTGATATTATATTATTGTTTTGAGAAAAATATTAATAGTAATATATAAATTTTATGCTGATAAAGAAGTTAATAGTGATAATATTTTGGAAAGGCTCCAGAATGAGTTTACATCTGTTCAGATGCAACAAATGTTCAATATGATAAGTGTTAAATTGGATGAGTATAAGGCACATTCACATGCTAAATTTGAAAAATCCCAGGCAGATTCATTAACTATGTTTTAAAATTTAAAAAAATTATCTATTAATCTGGACAAATCTAAATAGATTCTAAGGCATATTTTAAAGAACTAAAAGCTGATCTAACAGGATATAAACAGATCTTAAAAATTTGGTTATTAAGTTTAATAAATGTAAATGAGATTCTGGTGCTAATCTTCAAAATGTAACTATGAAGTTTGTTGAGTCTAACACAGAATCAGAGGCTTGGCTTAAAAAAAATCAGTAGAATCTAGAGAGGAGTTTACCACTAATTTAGTTGGAATTTTTCCAAAAGTTAAATGATAACCTTGATGAGTCTAAAGTAGATGTAGATATTAAATCTCAACACTTAAAATACTAATGTTGAGAAATCTAAATCAGTTCTAGATAAAAATCAAAGCTTAAATATTAAAATGCATAAGTGTAAAGTATGTATAGATAGTAAATTTGATGAAGTGAAAGTTGAAATCACAGAATCCAATGTAATACAAGGAAATAAATATAAATATTTAATTCAATAAGTGAAAACCTCAGAATGCAAGGTTTAAATATTAGATGATGAAGAAAATGTGTCATAACAAAGTCAACATGGTACAAAGTGAGAGAGATAAACATAGAAATGAGATATTTAAATAACACTTTTTTTTTAAAAGCATGGTATATACAGTTACAAATTTGGAATAGAAAAAGGCAAAATTCACATTGTGTATCAAGTAATTCAAAACTATATTAGTTAGGGAAAGCATAAACAATTTCTGAGAAAGAAAACAGTTAGATTTAAAATTATGGTAGCACATCTTTTGTCTGAGTATGTAGTCACAGTAGATGGAAAGACTATAGATGAAGTATCAGATATGCTTAAGATTATAAAAATAAGTAAATTTATTAATGAGGCAAATGATAAACTAAAAGGAAAAAAACCTCAGAATTTGATGACCAACACTTGTACATCAAATGTAGATATATTTAGAGGTAGTCATAATTCTATAAGTAACTATAAATTTCAGGGAAAAGAAAAACTATTCAGAAGAGATAAATTTCCTGAAAATAATATTGGTAGAAATCAAATAACAAGAGATATTGGTGCTATAGGTTATTCTAAACATAATTCAAAAAATACTAATGTCAAAGCTTTATGGGTCAATCTTAACTAAATATAGAGATTAATCACTTATAGTGTATGCAGCTTATGATCATGCTATTTATAAAATAAAATCAAGTTTTAACTAATCTAATAGTGTTAATTAAAAAAATACTGTATAACAAATTTGTTAAATCATTTAAAATATGAATCCATTACATCAAGCTGTATTAATTCTAACTGAATATAACTAATGTGTTATTATTATTATTATTATTATTATTATTATTATTATTATTATTATTATTATTATTATTATTATTATTATTATTATTATTATTATTATTATTATTATTATTATTATTATTATTATTATTATTATTATTATTATTATTATTATTGTTGTTGTTGTTGTTGTTATCATCATCATCATCATCATCATCATCATCATCATCATCATCATCATCATCATTATTATTATTATTATTATTATTATTATTATTATTATTATTATTATTATTATTATTGGAAAACATCACTTGAGTAATTCAATGTGGTTTTAAAATATCTAGGCAGAAATATAATTATAAGTAAAGATGAAATATACATATATATTTTATATGGAGGCAAATGTGATAGTTACCCCATTAGCTCAATAATATTATAATAACCTAACATTATCATTTTCTTTTATTAAGACCAGAATTTTTTTTTCAATTTTATTATAACTATAAGTAGAGCATTGCCAAGGTTACCAAAAATAGCAATTATAGCTAAGACCTGATAAACCATGTTGCTAAATTATAAAAAATATGAGCAAATTGAAAATCACGTAAAAGCATTCATTAAAGAATTTAGATTATCAGTCCCTCATTATACTATGATATAATTTATGTTTGAATATCTCATAATAAATTACATATATCGTTCATAAAATAGTAATAATTTCATTGAATTGTACGTAGTTTAAAATATATGTAGATAAACTTTTAACTACCCAAAACATTTAAATGTGAGTGCATGTATTCGTTTATATATATATAACTGTTTTCCAGAAAGTAAGAATATATTAAATATATATATATATATATATATATATATATAACTGTTTTCCAGAAAGTAAGAATATATTAATGAAAAGCCATAGAGATAACACATAAGCACATAAAATAGGAAAACAGTTAATTGAAAAATTTAATCTTGTTGATTTTATTAAAATTAAGAATAAGTTATCATTCAGTGTTAAAATAATTATATAAGTGTATATTTGTTGTGATAATAATTTTATTTGAAATAATTCTTTTATATAAAATGTATAATAAATATAGCTGATTTAGTGTTAAAAAAAACAACAACAAGAAGAACCATATCATCTGATTAAAGCTGTTACTGGCTAATCTAGTAAAATTTTCATGTACTAATTAGAGTGAGTAAAAAAGGAGTTTGAATTCACATCGTTTTTCCAACACGTGTTCATCTCTATGTAAACAAATCTTGACAAAGTGCACTGCTTCTTTTCTTTTGTTTTTTTTTTCTAGAAAGAACAAACCTTAATTTTGTCATTTTAAATTCTTAATTAATTCTTTAAATCAATAGTGGCCGTCTGATAGGACATCGTTGAATGTTCAACTTATAATGTGGATATGGATCTCTTGATCACCGCCCACCTCATCATCATTGAAATAATTTGTCAATAATAACTTAAGTTGTTATTTAATATTTGAAGCTGATAAAAATTTAAAAGAATAAATTGTACCAGTTATTTTTTTTAATAAAACTATGATGGTATATAAACTCATAATCAAGAATTTCAATCTTTTAAATCTACCTACAGATTGATTAATCTTATATGCTTAATTGAACTGGATTTTATTATTTTTATTAATTTTTTGCAGAATCATTATTTAAATTCATCTGCAAAATTGTTAATGTAATGTAATAGCTGTATTAGCCGATTTTGGAAAAAAAAACAAAACAGAAAACTGTGGGAAGTATAAAATGATGCAATATTCCTCAATTCTCACATTTGAATTAAAAAGGAAAAGTAATAACCTAAAGAATCATTAACTTAACTATCCTCTTAATGGATTATTTTGAGAAAATTTGTTGTAAGCATCACTGTCAGTAGCTTAACAAAAACATCATTCCATGAATAGATTTATGAGACTAATAATAATAATAATAATAATATATATATATATATATATATATATATATATATATATATATATATATATATATATATATATATATATATATATATATATACACTTAATATCAGCATAAAATGAATTCTTTAAAATCGATAACGAATATGTTTTGATGTCTGCTGCAACACAAATCTCAAAAATTTAAATATAATAATCAAGTCGATCTGAAGGAATTTATTAATATGAAATCTGTGGGGAAAAAGTAAAAATGTACATATTGACATTGTGCATTATAATTATAACCATTATGTGTGCGATTTGTAATTATATATTTTTCTAGTATATTATAAAAAAATTTTAGTAAGCATTTATAATTCATTAATGTTCTCGACCATCATAATAAGAGCAGGTAATATGTTTTCTTTATTCTAACTAGTGTGACAAAAAAAATATGATACTAAAAAAAGTTTTCCTTTATTCTAACTAGTGTGAAAGTAAATATATGATACTAAAGAAAGTTTGTTCCTTTAATATCATAGCTTTTAGATAATTATATTTTGAGTCAGTCTATTAGACATGAGATTCTTTTGTCTTATATACCACATATTTTATTGATGAATTTTTTTACGTTATCTTAGTGTGCTCATATTCATAGGAAAAAAGAAATGATATTCTGTTTATATATTTAAAGTGTGTTTATTATAATAAAACTAAACTTAATAAATGATAATTATTTCATGACTAAAGGGTGAATAGAATGTTTTGTTTCAGACTTTAATATTGTATAAATTGTTCATGTGCATACTGCACTTATTTAGTGAAAGATAAATATCTCCTAAATAATGATTAATAATATGATACCACTATAACAGTTTATTATCAGTATAAGACATATTGTGGTTTGTAAAACATGGAGTAATCTTTGTTTATTTAGTAAATCTTAAAATAATTTGAATATATTAGAAATCATATCTTAGTCAATCTTCTTTATTGGGTTATACATTTGTGTAAACAACATTATCCATTACACATAAGTGCATCTATGTGCAATATTTTATTTAACAGTGCTTTTTATAAAGGACTTTATGATGTAAGAACATTGTGGAAATATTAATTTAATTATTTCATATCTTTATTTATTCTATTTTATGCAATATATTTTCTTTAATAAATTGTTTTGATCATTGTTTAAATAAGTCTTTACAATTTAATCATCATTATGACCCTCATGTTAAATTTATGCACATGATCATATTACTATAATTATAGTAGTATAATTTTAGCAATGAAGTGATCATTATAGGCTAGTCCAGTTTTTATAAGTGAATATTATTTATATTAAAAGTGCCTTATATCTCATTCACACTATTGTTACAGCTCTGTTTATATGAAAGTATGTGGTGGATATGATATCAAAATTCCCATTTGTATTTATCCATAACTTGAAAATTTATATCATATTGATAATTAATCCTTTTGTCCTGCACTAACATTCTGACAGATTTCATTGTTCTAATTAGATTTAAGCTTTCAACTTTCACTTTATTATTAAACCTTTATTATTTATCAGAATATAACAAATTTGACTTCATTTGATAGACATTTTGTTTATCAATAAAATAAATTTTAAAAAATCACATTTGATATTTGGAATTATTTTAAAAATTAGATTTTTATCAAAACAAAGCTCTGTCATGTCATCAAATTTCAGGAAGAGCAGATTCAATTTTAAAAATGAATGGAATCTTCTTTGTTTAATGATTGTTTTAAAAATCTGAACAAATTATTTTTAATAACTGATAAATCTATACATTTATGCTTTCAATTTTTTTATAATATTTTAAAATGTTATACATACTGTTGTAGAGATGACATATCTAGTCAGTTGCTTTTCCTGTGACCTTAATGTCTATGGTAATGTTAGACTGAATATTATATTCATTAAATATATTTAAAAAAAACCTTTCTGTAAAAAATAAATATGTAATAATATATATTTTGATTTCTAATAATTATTACCCAATTATAATCCAAAAATAATTATAAACTTTTCAAAAAATTAAATTTTTAAACCATCATAATATTTTCTTGAAGTAATCTCAAAAAGTTTGAGATTACCAAACACATAAAATGCATTCATCAATGTATACTTTGAGGATTCATTTATTTAAATATCCTGTTATTTTTTTAAAATAAAAATATTACAAAAAAAAATGTATGTGAATTTTAAAGCTGTAAAGAAAAAGCTTTACAGAATTTTTCATTAGAGAGCAAAAAATGTAAATAGAATTTCTAGACTTCCAGCCTGAGAAAATTGTTTAAATTAAAACAGAATATCTGAAGAGTATTAGAAATAATATTTATATAAATATTATTTTTATATTCGCAATGTTACACTAGCTACATGTACTCTGTTTTATTGTTAGTGATTAGAATTTTTTTAATATATAAAAAATAATAAATGAATCCTGAAATAAATATAAATATTAATGATCCCACATAATTGTACAATGACAGATGGTATTTATATGATTGGTATATTTTGCTTATTGATTGTATTACTATTTTGAAAGAATAAGCTAAATGTTAGGTACTCACCACATGGCGATTAGGGTTAAATTTCATTACAATATATATTACAACAGCTCTCCTGCTTAAATAAATTAATACTTCTAAACAACATGGCATCTGTCATTAGAATTTTAAATACTTAATGGGAAAGTAGCATCTATGTTTACTATAAAAGATGTCAGTTTTATAGATAAAATCATAATATTAGATAAAAATTATTTCAGGCAAGTTGAAAGTACAGTTTTTTCAATCTAATATACTATTATGCAAGAATTTTCTGTTCTTAAGCCTATGATAAATGTAAGACTACATTTAGAAATCAAAGCAAACAGAAGTAATACAAATATTAAAAAAATACAATGGATACAAATTCCTCTTATACCAAAACTGATGGCAATAATGTTATACATAATAAAACAGCTTATGCAAGTATTGTAAGTGATCATAATAAAAATGTATCCATACAAAACAATATTACAGAAGAAAATATTTGAGAAATTTCAATTTTGAAGGTAATAATTTGTGCATTCTTGAACAAAATATTAATTAAAAAGATAATTTTAATAAAAACAATTTTGTATTATTCAATAAGAAATTCAATGTATTGTTACCAAATACTTTACAAAAATTGTTTCAAAAATGATAAAACATTAATATTAGCAGTGATAGACATTAATATCACATTAATAAAATTTTTGACATGAATTTATAGATTGTTCTATAAAATTTTAGCACACCCTAACAATAGCTGTTTGGTTTTTGGGTTTAATAATATCACACCCAAGCAAATTTTCCAAAAGTATATCCATTTCCTAAATAACAAAGTTATTTGTTATATAAATACTAACAGCAAATAAAACTAGTAGGACAAATCAAAAACTGCCATGTTAATTTTACTAGTCATGATTTACAATCTTTACTATTCAATTATGATAAAATCAGTAACTTTAAATATCTACTTGAAAAAAGTCAGTCTCTGTCCTAACTAATACTGCTGTATTTATCATCATAATGAATAAACATATTCAACCTTATAATATACCCACACTATATTCCATGGATAGTTTTCCTTTTATCACATTTAAAGGCATTCCTACACAATGTTTTTTTTTTTTTTGCAATTCCAGAGAACATCTCATCAAAACATATCCAAATTGTATTTGTTTAGAATATGGTTTCAAAAATACAAAGACCCATCAATACTCAAAAGATATAACATCACACAATAAGGGAGAGTTACTAATAACCTCAGATACAACATTACCAGATTAGCAATGCAGAATAAGGACAATCACATTGAACATAACCTAAATAGATTCACATCAGTTGAAGTAATAACAACAATAGACACACAAATAAAAATCATTCCATCATTTTGGCTACTCAAAAAGATATGTCTATAACTGAGTCAGACATGGAATACACAATAAATCCACCAAGTGACAATATGTCTGATATTGATGAAGAAAGAGGTAAATTTCTAAAAGTTGGAATATATATATATATATATATATATATATATATATATAACTTTTAGATATATATATATATATATATACACATTGTACCGGGTCAATCTGCTGAAACCACATACTTATACATATATATAAGTTTTGGCTGGTTTCAAACTCCTTCATAATACATTTATAATCTTATATTTGTTACGTGAATGAACCGGCATGTTTGAGCAAAACAGGAGATCTTATTGATAGACTAACTATCAACAATGGCCCACCTCAGCTGCTAGATTCAAACCCCTACTATCCAAACACTTTATTTGTTTTGGAGTAAACCCTGGGGTTCCAGCTAGTCTTGATGACTAATGTATTTGGGCAGTAGGTTCATAATCCAGTGCTTGAAACATTCCCTAAAACTAGCTGAGTCTAATTTTAATTCAATAACAAATTATACAAAATTGATGGTGGAAAGAATTAATAAAAAAGGTTGGTAAAAAGAATTGACCAACAAATGAAGTTTAAGTTTAAAGACAATTTATTTTAATCAAAAATTAATTAAGTTTTAAAGATAATTTATTAACCAACATTAATTTACTAAATTTAAACATCTTGATAATCTAATTTAATACACACACATTTTTAAATTAACACATTATAACATATATCTGGTGAAAAGCATAAATAATATGTGACATCGTTAAATTATCTCACATTCCCACACACGCACATCAATAGTTCATTTTATGCATGCTTAAGAGTTCAAATTACTTTACTCGGTAGGATTGATGAATTACAGCGGTGGCTACTATGTATAAATGATAATAAATAAATGTTTACCTAGGATTTTTGGAATGTGGATATTGCTTGTTGTTGACTGCTTCTGCTACTTCTGATGGATTATATCTAACCGGTTAGATTTGGATGTTTCTTGAAGAGATTTTGTGCAAATCCATTGGTCTTATTCTTGAAAACAGTTGAACATTTGATGGAGAATTTCTGAGTTGTTATGCAGACATTATTTCTAAGGCAGGTTTTGATGATCTTGTTGGACTAAAAAGGCTGAAGCATGAGCATATATTTCCAAAAGCTGCTCAACAATGCATTTTTGTTTCTGGATACATAATAGAAATGCACTGTTATCTCAACTGAAACCAGACTGTCACTGCCAACTAGACTGAAAAAACTCTCTCAATTAATTCCCAATAATAAAAAAGTCTATTTATACCTGCGACATGTTGTCCATGTAATATCCTCCGGCAAATATCTGTTGTCAAATTCCATTGGTAATTAATCCTATGACAACGTGTTTTTGATTGATTAGTAGTAGCTTTCATAAACGTATTTTTTTTTATCTTTAGTAGCCCACTGCTGTGTTTTTAAATATATTTCATTTCAATATTTATTTTCATGTGTTTTTCAATACGATTTTAACACACATTTATTATATCTCTTTTTAACAGCTTACATTTATTTACATTCACACGCACATATATATTTTACTATTCTAAAATCAAAAATAGTTTTAAGATTATTTTTCTTCTTTAATTTAAATGAAGAGATTTATATATTTTCTTTAAACCTTTTAAATTGTATTTCAACTAATAATAATAAACTCTTTACTTCCTTTTTATAAAACCTTTAGTTTAACTTTAATAAAAAACCCTTCCCACTTTTAATCAATTATTTTTCAACTTTTATTTCAACTCTTTTACGGAAGATTTTTTTTATTTTAATAATTTTTTTAGACAAAATTATTTTATATACATGTGCCAAATTGGCCTTGGCACATTACACCCCCCTCCGTTTTAGAGTAAAATGCATCATTTTTGACCATTTTATCTCTTGCAATTTTAATTCTTGACTCTAAAGATTTATTAATTTATTATTTTTCTAAGTTAGCTTTTTAATATCTTTTACTTAACATACAAAGGGCAATCTGTTTTGACTATCCTTTCCTTCTATCTATGCCAAATACATTGCTCACAATGATCTAAATCATGGATAATGACCACCGGGACAAACTAATTTTGTGGCACAGAGATTTTTTCGAAACGATGCGGAAGCAGATTCGCTGACTTACACCTACTTACACATGTATAAAATCGAAACTTCATTTGCTGATTCTCTTGATTGGACTTGGAAAAAGAAAGGGTCGCTGCAAAATGGCAGGAATTTTCAACTGTCCATTTTCGACTTATGCTTTGGAAAGAGGAATGATCCCTGACAAGTCCATTACGGGTACTAAAATTTATCCAGTTGGCAGCTTTAAAGATATCTTTACCTAAACTTATTTCTATATTACCCTCATTCCCTTTTGCTCTAGATAAATTCCTACACATGTGTATACTTGCAACATAATTCTAAACCTACTAATATTCTAGATATCGAGTTATTACTGGACTTGCTTACAGGGAATCTATAATAAATAAATCCCTATTTGCACACATCATGAGGTGCAGCAGTGCCAAGAACATAACCTAAAAGGATATCTGGATAAATACATTTAAGATATGCATCATGAGGTATCATATTTACCGAATATTACCAGTGTATGTGCACGTATATACACATGTATACTTATACACTCTTAATTCACCTTAGATTGACTTTTATTTTTTTATTATTAATCTTCCAACCTTATTTTTAAATTCACATGAACAATATCTTACACTATTTATTTATATTACAATATTATTTATAACCCTTAAGAAACATTATTTAAAATATTTATTTACACTAATCTTATAATATTATTTGTAAATCATTACGAACATCTTTATTTAACATGCGTGTATTCAATAAAAAAAATTGATTAGTTTATTACGAGTCATTCTTCATTATTATTTACTATAGATTTATTTACGCTTATTTATTTAACTTGATTTTATCGATTTTATTTTAACTATTTGACCTACTTATTTATTTACGAACATTTTTCTTGATTAACATGTGCATTGATCACTTTTCCTAAGTATTGACCACTTCAAATTTTTATTTTTCTAGAGTGCATTTTTAGTTTTTATTTTCATCATTAGGTAATAAATGTAATGTTAAGAGAAGTAGGCAGCAAAGTATAAGGCAATTCAACACATGGATAGATCTTGTGCTGATTCAAACCAACCCTCAATTTCTTGCAGAAGTGGTGACTACAGCATGGGTAACTGTAGTGCACAACAGATCCTGAAAAGGGACTTTGAGATTTGTGAATGGCAGGACTATCTCTACTGCACATTCGACTTGCTAAAATATTTATTTTATTTGGATCTACTAGGAATTTTTTTTCCAGATTTATTACTTTTTATATGCCAGGACTTTTCTACTGGTGCATCATCATCAGTATTATTTATTCTTCACACTACCCATCTGTAGAACAAAGTCACTGAAAAAAAAAATCTCAGTCCAACAAAAGTCAGGCCTGAAATTTATATCTTTGCCCAAATACCGGCACACACCTCAATCCTAATTTAATACACTTTTTTTTTAATTTTATTTGATAATGTATTATTTTCATTAATACTTTCATTATACACTTATTTATTTCATTTTTATTTTTAAAGCATTATTTTTACTCTCCCTCTTTTTTTTTTTAAAAAAAAACATGTTCATTTTGCTTGTCTCTTTTGATTTACACATTTATTTTGTTTGCATCATGCTCCGCTATGTTCTAGGCTTATGAGCTGGGATATCAATATAATCAATAAGACATAATCGAGGGTTTTGACATAAATTGTTTTATAGATGTTTTGACATTTTAAACTCTAAGATTGTTATTTTATTTTACTAAGACTAACTTTAATCGTTTTTCATTATTCAAACTAACTTTGATTCTCGTTTTTACATTTGTTTCATTAAACTTTGTTAAACATTTTCCATTATTCCGAGTCCATGGTTGTTAATAACTAGGTCAAGCCAGCGAATCCATCAGATTACATATTTTTAATTTTTGTCAGGCGGTTCTTTCTTTCTACATACTAACTCTATAATATAAACTACCTTCCCTCTCTTATCTATCCCGCTTTTATAATTTATTACTTTATCTCTTTCTCTTTCCATTCTATTTCCAACTTTGTAAATCATAAAACCTTGATATTTAGACAAACTCTGAATTACTTCAATCTGGGAATATATTTTTTTTACGCTTTCTTTTATAAAAATCTGTTTTTAAATCTACGAACACGAACGTTTACTTTAAACCTTTTATTTTTAATTCTTTGTAAAAACTATTTTATGCTATCTTCTACCTTGAACTTATATCTCTCTTCTATTACTTGGTCTACATTTGTTTCTACTTTATATGTCACAATGCTATTTGATTCTAATTTAATTTCTATGTCTTTTATCACCTCAACTTCCTTTTCATCTTCCTGACTTTCTTTAACTAAATCTACCTTTATAATTTCTTGGTTCTTCTCTACCTTTTCTGTAATTTCACATCTTATTACCTTCATTTCTTCTTTTACCTTATTCTGGCCCATTTCAATCGGGTCCTTTAACTTTTCAAGCATTTCAGCTTGCCCTTCCAATTTACTCTTCATTTCATTATTTTGGTTTTTAAGCTCTTTGGCTATTTTTTATATGCTTCAGCTGTTTCTTTTTGTTTTTCAAACATGCTGGTTAGTAAAGCTATGATTTCCCTTTTTTCCTTGTTGGGAATATTTTCTATATTTTTACCTTGAACCTCCATTTTGGCTTTATTTCTTATCATTTATAATTTTAAACACTTTTTATCATTATTTTTGATACCATATTTTATTTTAATAAGTTTACTAATTTCTATTTTATTTATTTGTTACTAAGCTGGAAATACATGCTGACCCCTCCTTTGTCCATTTTTCTCTACCCGATCTTAATGCTTTAACTCCGCCCAAACACCCAACTGTCTCTGATTTAACATAATGATTTATTTCAACTAACGTAAATAGCATAAATCTCTCTTCATTTAAAGGAAAAAAAAAGGTTTCGGTCAATTCTTTTTTTTTATTTTTAAATTAATACCACTTTACGTACGTAATTTTGCTTTTCTATAAAAAATTTGTCAAACAAGAAACACAGTATTTGATTACTATTGTTCCTTAGGTCCAGCCCCAAACATTGGGAAAGCCATTTATGTACCTGGTCGATCTGCTGATACCACATACTTATACATATATATAAGTTTTGGCCGATTTCAAACTCCTTCATAATACATTTATAATCTTATAAATGTTACGTGAATGAACCGGCACGTTCGAGCAAAATGGGAGATCTTATTGATAGACTAACTATCAACAATGGCCCACCTTGGCTGCTAGATTCAAACCCCTACTATCCAAACACTTTATTTGTTTCAGAGTAAACCCCAGGGTGCCAGCTAGTCTTGATGACTAACATATTCGGGCAGTATGCTCATAATCCAGCGCTCGAAACATTCCCTAAAACTAGCTCAGCCTAATTTTAATTCAATAACAAATTATACAAAATTGGTGGTGGAAAGAATTAATAAAAAAGGTTGGTAAAAAGAATTGACCGACAAATGAAGTTTAAGTTTAAAGACAATTTATTTTAATCAAAAATTAATTAAGTTTTAAAGATAATTTATTAACCAACATTAATTTACTAAATTTAAACATCTTGATAATCTAATTTAATACACGCACATTTTTAAATTAACACATTATAACATATATCTGGTGAAAAGCATAAATAATATGTGACATCGTTAAATTATCTCACATTCCCACACACGCACATCAATAGTTCATTTTATGCATGCTTAAGAGTTCAAATTACTTTACTCGGTAGGATTGATGAATTACAGCGGTGGCTACTATGTATAAATGATAATAAATAAATGTTTATCTAGGATTTTTGGAACATGGATATAGCTTGTTGTTGACTGCTTCTGCTACTTCTGATGGATTATATCTAACCGGTTAGATTTGGACGTTTCTTGAAGAGATTTTGTGCGAATCCATTGGTCTTATTCTTGAAGACAGTTGAACGTTTGATGGAGGATTTCTGAGTTGTTATGCAGACATTATTTCACAGGCAGGTTTTGATGATCTTGTTGGACTAAAAAGGCTGAAGCACGAGCATATATTTCCAAAAGCTGCTCAACAATGCATTTTTGTTTCTGGATACATAATAGAAATGCACTGTTATCTCAACTGAAACAAGACTGTCACTGCAAACTAGACTGAAAAAACTCTCTCAATTAATTCCTGATAAAAAAAAAGTCAATTTATACCTGCGACATGTTGTCTGTGTAATATCCTCCAGCAAATAACTGTTGTCAAATTCCATTGGTAATTAATGCTATGACAACGTGTTTTTGATTGATTGTTTAATTAGTAGTAGCTTTCATAAACGTATTGTTTTTTTATCTTTAGTAGCCCACCACTGTGTTTTTAAATATATTTCATTTCAATATTTATTTTCACGTGTTTTTCAATACGATTTTAACACACATTTATTATATCTCTTTTAAACAGCTTACATTTATTTACATTCGCATGCACATATATATTTTACTATTCTAAAATCAAAAATAGTTTTAAAATTATTTTTCTTTTTTAATTTAAATGAAGAGATTTATATATTTTCTTTAAACCTTTTAAATTGTATTTCAACTAATAATAATAAACTCTTTACTTCCTTTTTATAAAACCTTTAGTTTAACTTTAATAAAAAAACCCTTCCCACTTTTAATCAATTATTTTTCAACTTTTATTTCAACTCTTTTATGGAAGATTTTTTTTATTTTAATAATTTTTTTAGACAAAATTATTTTATATACATGTGCCAAATTGGCCTTGGCACAATATCATATATATATATATATATATATATATATATATATATATATATATATATATATATATATATATATATATATATATATATATATACATATATAATCTTTGGATAAAAACCATTCCAAAAATAGCACAACAAATCACAGAGGAAAATAACTCACATTATAATCAAGATTCTGAACAATTATTACACATTACCAAAAAAATCTAAATTTACCTATTTAACAATAGAAAACCTTGCATTTCCTATAGTAGATTTAGGAACTCCACAAAAATTAGATATCAGAAAAAACGTCATATCTCAAGAATAACCTTCTTCCAATGCAAAAAATGTTTAAAAAATATTAAAAAAAAAAAAAACTCAAATATTACATTAGAGCCCAGTATGTCATACAAAAAAAAAACATCTTTACTTTTCATCCCTATTTCCAAATTTCAAAAAGAGTCACTCCAAACATTGTAATGGTATATGAAAATTTATATCAAAATAGACTTTAAAAAATAATAATATGGAAACACAATTAACTGGAAAAACTTAAAAATATTTTTATTCTGTATTGCAAGCAAAAATAGTTAAGTCGCTGTGGTTTATTTTTATTATCAAAATGATTAAATTAAAATAGAAATTTATTTATTGTTTTACTATTTCAATACAGTATAAAATGTAAAACATATCACAGATAACACTCATAGTCTTATTATTAATGAATTTAAACATAACACACATTAATATAAGAAGAATTAACACACCTCAACATTTCATTGTTCTCAGAAACTGACTCACAGATTCAACTCAAACATAACTATCTTCTCTGAAACAAAATATTTATCGCATTTAATAAATAACCCATATATAAATCTTAATAAAATTTAGATTCATTAAATTATCACAGTTTGATGTAGCTGCATCAGGAGTAGAAATGATTATACATTACATTTCTCTATTTAATGTAATATATATTAAGGCTACAACCTTAAAACTATACATTTGAAAAAACAATAGCAGGAACCTCTGCAAATCTTGTGTTAAACATTTGCATAGGTCCCTGCTATTGTTTTTTCAGGCACATAGTTTTAAGGAGGTAGCCTTAATATATATTACTTTAAGTAATGAGTATGCACTTTATAAATATAATTATTACAATTCTTTATTTAAGAATTTTAAAATTTTTTCTTGACTCCAAAACGAGCATGCTTATACACTATCATACCTCCTTCACAATAAACATAATCACAGTATAAATTTACAACAAAACATAATTAATATTGAGATCAGTAAGGCAGATAAATTTGCTTATTTCTACTAATCCTCAGCTTATAAATTTAACTGGTAATTTCAACATGCCATATTCAATTTTTATGAAAAAACGCGTCCTTAAACCAAGACCCATGAGTGCATAAGAATTCTTTTCCACAAACTCTTTTTCTTCCTATACCAAAAAACTTTCCACACTAATAGATCTTTTTCTCTTCTGACTTTAATTTTTTCATCTATTCGATATTAATACCTTTAAGTTTTTTAGACCATCTACCACTAAAAATTAAAGGTGCATTAAAACTGCAAAGTCAACAATCTAACACTGGCAATTAAAGTTGAGTTAAACTTGCAAAGTTAACCAGTATTCAGACTTAACAAACCTATTATATTACTTTTAAAATCCATGACACCTAAATCTGTCCTTCCAGAAATTTATATTTATTTTTAAAAAAAATAAACATTATGAAATTAAACTTTGTAGAAACATGGTTCACATTTATAAACTTCATCAAATCTATCATAATTTTTTATACTAAAAATAATAAGCCACCAAATTATATTAGTAAAAGGTTTAGAGACAATACACCTTCAACTAAAATATATTTCCTCTTCAACAATCTATATTCTTTAATCATAATTCTCAAACAAATATACAAACACACACAACAAACCCTGGCTAATTATCTGTCTATTAAAAAATCAAAAATATATATGGTAGATCCTCTTAACTGATCAAAAATATTTATACAACAGGTCCTTAATTGTAAACCAAAAGCAATAATACCATCATCCAGTTTGAAAATTCAAATATGATAACTGGATAAAAAATCATATATTATCACTATAAATTCAAATTTCAAAATTATTCATCCCAAACTTGCCTCTTTTTTATTTGTATATTAGGTTGGACATCATGGAATTACTAAATCTGATATATTCTCAAGTTAGACAACATCCTTGATAATACTCATCCAGTATCTCATGCAATGAGCAAAATCTTGTTTAATTATCCCAACCATTTCACAATTCCAATAATTCACAATTTAATTAATTATTTGTCAAAACAGATTCACGTGACACTAGAACTTCATTCTATCTCTATGGTTTCCTTTGTTAAAATAATATTCTTACTTTCCTCTTGAACAATCTTAAACCCATATCTATGATTCTATTAAAATAGTTGAATTTCTTCTTAAACATAAAATCCAACCACTCTTTCTCCCTTCTATATCAAAATTTCAGTTTATAAAAACAGGTTCAGCTATTTCATCAGAATCTATTCTCTTTAACGTAATAATAGACCACATTAGACAACATAGAAAAAGTGGAATCATTGCTGTGTGATTGGATATAAGGTCTGCATTTGACTCAGTTTCTATATCTAAACTACTCTAACTACTTAAAGAATATAATATACAATACCATACTTTAAACACTGGAAAATCTACTTATAAATACAGATGTTTACATCACCTTTGATGGAAAATACTTACTGAATTTTATCCACATAATTCTATTCTTCAAGGCTCCCCTATTAGCCCTCTCTTTTTCACAATTCATATCAATTCCCTTCTTTTGAAAATAAAAAGCAAAATTCCAAGAAATACATATTTCCATAAATAACCAAACCATTAATTACATCTCCTATATTGATAACTTAATTATATTTCTTTCCACAAAGTAATTTCTTTTCTTACTTGACACTGTACTTATTAATTATACTAACAATTTTTCAATTCACTTTAATAAAAACAAATCCTCCACATGGAATATTACAAGTAAGATTATTAAACTTCCATTTTTTTTTTTCTTTTCCTCATAAATTTGTAGGTTTCCCAATGCATCTCTCATATAATGCAATGAAAGTGCTATTAAAAATCAGCTTATTGTTTGGGATGAAATCATCATAAGTGCACTATCCAAAGTATATCTTTCAATTTTCACAAAGGCATCACTAGTCAATATTTTAATATTTCCTAAAGTTAATTTTTTCTTATCCATTATTAAATTTACTTCATTATATATATTGTAACGATCCGGAGTAAGCGACCTAACGCTAGTAGCAGGCTCTTATATATATATATATATATATATATATATATATATAAAGAGCCTGCTACTAGCTCTAAACAAGCTTAATTTTTTTTTTTATGATAAATGCTACAAGAGAAAATACATGAAGCTTTTATCTATGATGGTCCCCATCCCCAGACTGGTTTCAAGCTATGGCTCTCATCAGTGAGGAGCTAGGACATAAGATTCAAAATATTAACTCATGCCAAGCATTTATCTAATTCTTAAATATTAAGAAAAAGATCCAAATCTTCAGACACCTACATGTCTTCAAATTCAGCTCCCTAACCAAAGAAACTATATGAGCCTGAACTAAATTCAGAGATCCCATATATTAGTAGGCTTAGCAATTTAATATAGCGAAAGCCCTAATAGCAAAATTATAATAGTAAAAATCAGTCATATATCACATGACCTATATAGCTTGTATCACCAACTAATTTAGAATAAAAAGGCAGTAACTCTAAGCATAAGAATTATGCAAAAAAAAAAAAACACCTTAAATTCAAAGGTCTCTCATTACATGGTATTTTTACCTTCAGACAGTCATTAATGATATGACTGAACTAATTACTTTCTTCCCAAGTGTTAATAGTGTATTTCCTGTTAACCATACTGAAACTTCATCATCCATTAACAATAATTTTACCAAAACTTTAATAATTGTCATAAGTAAACACACTATTCTCTCACATAATCTATATCTAACCTTAACAAGACTAGTTGATTCTGTTCCTTTCATAAGTTGATAAAAGTATTAATTTTTTATCAAAATATTTATTTTCTTTTGTTGCGAACCTCAGGGTCTTATACTGTAAGCACTATTCTTCTTTTCATGTGAAAGATGAATATTGTTGACTCAATTATCCAGGGAATTGAAGGAGAGTCAAATTCTAATACAGAGAATCTGAAGAGAAACATGGAAGCAATTTGTAAATCTATGAATGGTAAAAAATTCCAAGGAAAGAAAGAATTATCTACAAAACCAATGATTTCCATGAATGAAAGTTTTGATAGATCCATGGATGAACCTTGTAACAACCTAGTTTACCAAGCTAGCAGTGATCCTCCAAAAATTTTAGATCCCAGATGAATCATGAAGGGTGGAGAAATATGTATAAGTGAGAATTCTATTGTGAATAGCATGATAATGCAACTAAGGGCTCAAGTTAACATTTAAAATTCAAACAAAAACATTAAAACTTACAGTAAAAGTAAAGTTATGTGTGAAAATTCACAACTAATGGACAAATTGTTGTTCGAGGGAGCCAATACAAGCAGTCTGGTGCAAAAGGAAGAATGTCTGAAGGTAAGGATGCTTCCAGCTTTGTGTTCTTACAGTAAAAATAATTCTAATAACTTTTTAGCAAAGGATAATCCTACTAATTTTAACAAAGATATAGACCATTTTAATGCTGTTTCTATTGATAATTCTAGTTGTTCCATGCCCTTTGCACCAAAAGAGTTTTCTTCAAAATAAAGAAGCTGGTAAGATATCATATGCTGAAATTTTGCAAAAGTCTAATAATAAAAATACCTCCATTTCTTGTTATGATTCACAAAATGTACCTGATTTTTTCGACTTTCTTAAGGATGACTGTATGGGGCCTGTTAATAATGGGATGTCCAATAGGGACTTACCTTTTATTAAGCTGAATGAAGTGAAATTAAAAAAAAATAGATATTTTTAATGCTACTATTCCACCCCAAATGCATCAATCATTTCAAAATTATGTGAATGATAAATCCCTAATTATTTCTGTCACCAATCAAATTAAGGATTTATTTACATTTCCAATCGATCAATTTTGTAGACAAATTATGGAAAAATGTAAGGATTCATGTGTATAAGATATTAAATCATCCAAACAACTGTTATGTAATTGTGTCATTTCATGATCTTACTCAGAAGCAAATTTTCCAAGAAACAATCAAATTTGTCGATAACAAAATTTTATGTACAATTGACAGGAATAGGCCAGTGATGTGGTCCAGTCATATTCAAAATTGTTACATTATTTTTAATCAATCAGATCTTCAGAAGATTCTTAAACCTTATGGAATAATATCAAATTTTAAATATATCTTCAAGAAGAGGACAAACATTCCTGTACTCACAAATTGTGCTTTATTTTTAATCATTCTCAATAAAAAGGTCTCTTATACAGACATTTCCACTGTTCACTGAGCAAAGTCAGGCCCCCTAAGAATATCCTTTCAGGGCATTCTGACATAGTGTTTCCACTGCAGGTTGAGGTCTCACCTTGCCCAGATTGTAAACTTACGAAGAGTAGTATACATAATTGTACAATTATGTCCAAACAAAAAGAGCAATCTGTTATATTAAATCAAGAAGTAAGTATACTGTCATTACAAATTAATCCTGGGTTATCACCATCTTCAGAACAGATGAGTTATTTCATTCTTCAGCCATTTGAAAAAACTCTTTGGTTGTCTACCGGTTCAGCACAGAGTCTGATTCTGACATGATTTTGATAGAGTCTGCAATCATGTCTGCTGCAAAATGCAAAAGAAAAGCTTGAAAACACAGAACATAGCTTCCTTCACAGCTCGGGAAGTCAGGATGCTGGGAGATCGAGTAAGAGTTCATCGGATCCTGAGTCATTGGACAGGCATATAAAAGAAGCATTAGGTCAATGATAATAAAGAGGGAGCATCTGTGTCCATGAACTTGCCTGGTTGTGAGAATATTGAAGAGAAGACTTATCAGGCATTTGAGTTAACAGACAAGAAAGTCATGGACCAGACACTAATTCTTGTCAAGGTTGCTGAAGTGAGTGATGCATAAAATTGAGCAGCTTCATGACAGGCTCTTAGAACATAAAGAGAGCAAAAGTGACAATTCTGAATTGGGGGAAGATGTGGAAAGTGAAAGTGACAATTCTGAATTGATGGAAGATGATCAAGATTTCTTGGGGCTTGAGAAGGTGGATAAACCAAGATACAAAATATATTTAACTGAACTCAATATCTAATGTTGGATGATGAGTACAAAGGTAGACAGAGACAGAACAAGTCTGAAGTATGGTTGAGGCTTGTCATTGCTCTGGATTTAGCAGTGGAGGATTTTGAATGTGAGTTCAGCATGATTATTGAAAAATCTTGATTGGGGATAAGTTACTTATTGAGGATGCTCCTCAGCATGAGATTTTACTGAAGAAGATTGTTTTTTCTATTGAAACACAAAAAGAGGCCTCGACATTGTGCAATTCACTACAACCTCCCACCAATGACTGATGGATTATGTTGTTTAGGAAATGTTGAAGTATGTCTGGGAAAACCTTTGATAGATTTGACTGTTGGGGTCTGAATTTATGCCAATACAAATTTGATTCTCATTGTTCAAGTGTGACTGTCACTTTTGTTGCCGTTTGTCTGATTTCCTTGGATTTTGTATTATAGTTTCTTTTCATGTCTCTGATCATATTGGGACCTGTATGCAAGTTTGGCCAGTTGATGGCTTTTTATGTTATGCTTACCTTATTTAATGTTGATTGCTGTGTTTATTATATATATATATATATATATATATATATATATATATATATATATATATATATATATCTTGAAGCCTTCCTACATTTCAGCTATATGGAGAAATATATGAATTAATTTCTTTTCCATGTACTGTTGCATTTCTTTTATTGTGTTGATCCCCAGATGGTTGTAATGAATTATTACATTGAAATCATATATTACGATAATTATGTTCTTTTAGACTTTGTATCATTCTAATCTCTATATTCTTGTATACTTAATTAGGCATTCCCTGTAACCATTGAGATAGGATATCCATATTCCCAAAAAAAAATTATAATTGATTGTTTACTTATGTATTGTGCTTTGATTGTAAATAAAGTTAATTAATTTTGGAAAAAAAACAATTATTAAACATACAAAATTGAAAATAATAATGGTAGATCAAACAATAGTCAATCTTTTTTGCTATGTAGTGAAACAAAATACAGTATAAAACAGTTTAGATATTAACACCTAAAATCAAAATATCTGGATTTTTAAATTAAAATGAATGTCAAAGTATTTCACTAATTATTTTCTCTTCCACAAGTGACACTTCACAAATATAGATTCATTATGTGTCCTCTGTCATAAAAATTAAAGAAATATTGAAACATGTTTTACATATGGTTACTCACTTCGTCTTTGTCATATTCTTATCACTAACATTACTCATTCAAAATCACTAACAATCAACAATCTCATAAATAATATACAGTGTGGTCTTTTCTCCAATATAGTGATTACTACATTCATTCTTTTCACACTCTGGTTCAAAAGATGGAATCTAAGCTTTAACCCCACATCTAACAATATTAAATCACTCTTTCTCAAAAAATTATGTAACATTAAGACTAGAGATCATATCCATGCACTAGCTGATTAGCTACATGGAATTTGAGCTTATGAACAACAATGAAATGACTTGGCTATTAAGTTTTCTAATTAAGATACATCAGATATATATTGATTATTTCTCAATTATATGAAAATTTATTTTACTACTTTTCTATTTGAAATATTTTTTGTTTTTGTAAGATTTGTAAATAATGTCCAATATATATATATATATATATATATATAGTAAACCTAATAAAGTTAATTTAAAACTTTAAAATATTAACAATCTGCTATTAATACAACCCTACGAGATTTAGTAAATGGAAACCACTTACTATTTTTTATTAAAAACTTAAATGTATTATAAATGAAAGCAATTATTGCAATTGGTTAAAAATAAATTAGCCTAAAAAATTTAAACAAACTTTATTACAATAAGCAAGAATAAATTGTCAAAAGTTAGATTAATAACTAAACATTTTTAAAATCGTTCACAGGAAGTAATGGACAATAATTTAAATATAATTAACCAAAAGATCATATATCCATGTGCTTATCAACAAGAGAATATTCGTTCTGTCAAGGCAACACTAAAATTAGATAGGACATAAAAAATATTTAATAACTTTATAACAGGTCTTCAATTTTTCATTTATAATCTGTTTAAGTTTTTGGATAAGAATAGTTTGTGGTATGCTTTATGATAATCTTTTGATTTATTTAAGAATGAAGACTGTGATAATGGGATTTCAACATGATATCCAATTAACAATTGGCATATATATATAATATACAAACCATTATACAATTACAAATGTCCAGTAACGCCCTCTGTTTAAAGATCTATATCTCAATAATAATAATAATAATAATAATAATAATAATAATAATAATAATAATAATAATAATAATAATAATAATAATAATAATAATAATAATAATAATAATAATAATAATAATAATAATAATAATAATAATAATAATAATAATAATAATAATAAGGTTTGCTATTATTGAGATATAGATCTTTAAACAGAGGGTATTACTGTATATTTGTAATTGTATAATGGTTTGTATATTTTCTATAATTATTTTAGTTAGTGTTAACAGTAACTTTATATATATATATATATATATATATATATATATATATATATATATATATATATATATATATATATATATATATATATATATATATATATATATATATATAGTAAAGGGTAGCTTACAATGCACATATTCCTAAAAAGATCAAGCATATTTATTGAACCTAATCCATTTGGAATTTATATTAATAATGGGAAGATTATTTGTTTATTATTTATTACATATATACATATAATGCACAATATATTATTTTATTATAAATTAAAATATGATCAATATTTTACAAAGTAATATTGTATATATATATAACTATTTGATTAAATAAACTGTAATGTATATATATAATTTAAAATTGAATATTAATTATATAATCAAATGATTTAAGGATGGCCTGAAGTTAATTGGGTGGACACATGTGTGTGAAAATAAAACTGATTTTATTATTATTATTTTTTGTAATAAATGAAATGTATTTAAACAATACAGATAAAAATCTAAATGAATTTAAACAATAGGCAGTTAAAAATCCTAGCATTCCTGGAAATCGCATGTGAAATGTATAAAAACAAAAAAAAGTTTACAAATCATTTTTCTTATTGTTATAGCACAGGTAACAAAAGGCAGCAATGAAAATTAAAATTTAGACTGCTAAAATGGAGTTTTACTTTTTTTTTATTTAAATTATAAACATTTTTAAAAGTCAAATGCTGTAATTAAAAGTTTATCAATTTCAGAGGAAAGGAAGTAAAATAAGAAGTAAAAATAAGTGATAAATTCTTAAATAATTAAATTGTGTTTTAAAAGTTGTTGGAGTAATTCTTTTTACTATTTTAAGTTTTTTTAAAAAGAATAACAAAAATTAATCTGCTGAAAATTGGAAAAAAAAGAAAAATGAAATAATTTTCTTAATATATATATATAGCTCTTCTATATTATCTGATATAAATTTATGATTACAAATAATTATTAAATTGTATTTTAATATGAAGATGGGCTAGAGCAAAACATGCTATTGTTTGTCATGGTATTTCCTACCAGCTGCATTAAACCTCTATATCTATATCTATATCTATCTATCTATCTATCTATCTATCTATCTATCTATCTATCTATCTATCTATCTATCTATCTATCTATCTATCTATCTATCTATCTATCTATCTATCTATCTATCTATCTATCTATCTATCTATCTATCTATCTATCTATCTATCTATCTATCTATCTATCTATCTATCTATCTATCTATCTACCTATCTATCTATCTATCTATCTATCTATCTATCTATCTATCTATCTATCTATCTATCTATCTAACTATCTATCTATCTATCTATCTATCTATCTATCTATCTATCTATCTATCTATCTATATATATATATATATATATATATATATATATATATATATATATATATATATATATATATATATATATATATATATATATATATATTTCTACTTTATTGTAAACAAACAACAAGATGCCTGCAGTCCAAAGTAAACAAGGATTGAAACACTTTATGGTGAATCAAATGAGGATCAAGGTGTTTACCATTAAACACAATTACAGGAGACACCATTGTACCTGTCTATCCATGATAAGGAAAATGATTTACTAAGTGAAACTGCTTTGAAGAACAACTTGCCTAAATATCAACTACTACTACTTCTATTATGATGATTTTTATGAACTTTGTTCCAATTACAATTTTTAATCAAAGAATCAATATTGTAAATTTTTGTTTATTTATTATTATTTTTTTATTCATGTTATCTGTTGTATTTTCACACTCTGATGCAAAGCCTCATTTTTCAGAATTAGCAAAGAAGAAAAGGGGGGATTATTCACTTTGATATTTTGATATTTTCATTGTAAATAAAATTTAGGTTTACCCACCTGCTTCACATCAGGTTATCCACATAAATATTGAGGTAAGATTCTCTAAATTTATTTTCATAGGTTAAATTACAACACTTATACAGAATACATATTATATGTTTTATTTTGTGATTAACCTTGTACATATATTTTCCAGTATGTTTGACTAATCAACTAGTATCTGTCTCTATCATATATATAAATTGGGGAAACTTGTTAAATCGGTTGTTAACATCTGCAAATATATAATTTAGCTAGCTAGCATCTCAATGATATTAAATAATTAAAGTTTATTTTTCTATATAATTATGATTTGTAGAAAATGAGTGACATAGATGGTTTTCTACCATGGAGTATAAGGGTTGGACTATAATAATCATTAATTAGTAAAAATGGCAGAGGTTCACATGTGACACATGTACATATGATTATTATTATTTTTTTATATTTTTTTATCATTACTATTGTTGTTATACTTGATATTTATTATTGTTCATAATTGTTTGAGAGTTTGTATTATTTCAGTCTTTGGTTTATTGAATTGTCCTGACATTCCACAGTCTATAAACAATTAGGCATGCTTACACATCTATTTTTCTTATTATATAAAAGCTTGAAAATAAAACAAATATAATAAAATGCTAGTTGTAACCTATATATAAGTGCAGGTGTTGCTTTGTGTATCTGTTCATGCCTGCTAAAGGAGTTAAAAGCAATATTCTCTCTGGGCTTGAATATTAGAGCATAACAGAATTAAAAAGGGGGACAGTGGATGAAGTAACCTAAATCACATTTAATATTATTAAATAGGGATAGAGTTAGTCAATTAAAGGGTATGAAATCATTGATTAAGCATTTCATCAGGTTCTCATTAGCACTCTATCAGATGACCCACAGTCTGAACATAGTTGGATGCAACTTTTTTCCTTTCTAAGCCTGGTAGGTCTCTGCAGATTGTTTCATTAGGGGTAATAAATTAGAGCATATTAACTTATCCCCACACCATATTGCTACATCTGCATTACATCTGGTGCACCATCATTGGGCTTGGTTAGTTTATGACTGTTGATGAAGAGTACAGCCCATTATACTGGTGTTAGCAATGTTTGGGATTAGTTGTAATCATTCCATCCGTTATTTCTGGTGTCATCAACTTTTGGGGCTAGTGGTCATTGTTCCGTTTGTTATATCTGGCACATGCAATGTTTGGGGCTCAATGGATAGATGTATCATCACATAAATACTTTGTGTAAGTTGGTCATACATTGTGATTGAACCAGCTGATTGTTGAATCTGATCTATATACCCAAGTGAATCATTCCATCCATTATATCTGGCGCGCAATGTGGTAGGCATGAAGATATTACAGTTGATAGAGGAGTGTGTTTACCAATGGGTATATCTGACATGCAACATGGTAGCCACGAAGATATTACAGTTGATAGAGGTATCCAAGAATATTTACTAATAGTTATATCTGATGCAATGTGTTAGGCATAAAGATATTACAGTTGATAGATGTATACAAATGTAGATCCAGTATGTTAGGTATGAATATCCTCTAATTGTAAAGGAAGTCCAGCCATTCAACTGGCATTTAAATTTTTCTTAAAAAAATGTTAAAGCACATTTCATTTTATATTTTTCTATCACATAAACCCAAATGAACTTATACACATGACAAACAACTAGCACTTTCATCTAAAATAATAGTAGTAGTGATAATAGTTCACATAAACTTGAATCAATTTTCAATAAGAGATCTAAAGTATTGAGTGTAAATTGGAAATATAAAGGATTGGACAATAAACAGAGACTGATGATAAATAGTTAAGTGATTAATAATTGATCATAAAATAGTAGAGTTAGGCATGTAAAAGGACATAGGCTAAAAGAAGATCTATTAAAAACAAAAAAAGACGTAAAGATAAATGCAATGGTTGGGAGTGACATGATGCACTGTGGCATGTGAATATTTACAGTTTCATAAATAAATATTTTATAAATAGTTTGCAAATAAATATTTAATGATAACCTGAAGTGGTAAGCAATTAAGTAATATGGAATCAAAACATTTGGGAGATAGGGAAAGATAGTAGTGACAGTGAGATGGTAGAGGATACTACCAGTAATAAAGTAGAATCTGTGATGATCCAGATACCTGGGGGGTCTATTCTAGAAGTTGAACAATCCCCACAAATGCATAAAGGGACTCAAACAGTTTCTCAAATTCAGATGATTTCTCCCAGTGAGCTTACTCAAGTGCCTGAAGTAGGAGTAACTCAGGCTATTCAAGACTCTACAACATTGGCACAATTAATCCAAGTAATTATGGAGATGAATAGTAAAATGGGGAATATGGCAACTAATATGGAGAATATGAAAAGTGATTTAAATAGCAATTTGGAGAATATGAAAAGTGATTTAAATAGCAATATGGAGAATATGAAAAGTGATATGAATATTAAGTTGGAAAATATGGCAACCAAGGCTGATATAAATAAAATAAAGAAGAATTGAAGAAGGATGTGATTGATATAAAAGAACAAATGGAAACAAAAATTGATAATGTTGAAATTAAGCTGTCTGAAGATATGGGGCAACTTTCCCTTAAATTAGGAAATGTTCAAAAGGACAATATTGAATTGAAGTAAGGAATGTTAAAGATGAGGATTGAAATTGATGACAAGAATACAAAATACCAACAGTGAATATATGATTTTAAATCCAGTGTCATGTAACAATTGAATGCAAAATATGATGAGGCATGTAAGAGTCAGGAAACATTAAAACATGAGGTGCATGTGAAACAGGATAAATTCTTAACCAAGGTTCAAGATGAATTTCAAGGAATTCAATCAAGAATAGAACAACTTTCCATATCACAAAATAATCAGGTTGAGTCATGCAACAAGATTCTAGTAGATTTGGATCAACATCTTAAATGAGTTGAAGGTAGAATAGTCAGATGGGGGATGGACATGACTGTAGACAAAGCCAATATAGAAAAATTGGTGAGAAGTGCTCATGAAATAAAAGATGAAATTGATAGAATGGGTGAAGCCATTAATCAGAGATCTGTAGTGCTTGAATCTCAACTGTGCCATGAGATGCCGACCAGTGGAGAAAAACATGATGAAGTTGATGTAAGGATGCACAATAGTAATAAAATAAGGGATATAGGACTCATTACCTAGAGATGGCCCTTAAGGACCCACAAAAAATAAGTGATCCTTCTGAAGAAACTCTCCCCCCAAATCACATTTTGTCTGAGGCAGAAGATTATCCTCCTAACTTTAGTTTAGAAGGTTTAATTCCAGATAGTTATAGAACACACTATGATGATCATACATTGACCTCACCTGTAAACACTACAAATCCAATTTTTGAAGGCATTAAAGAAATCGGTGAATTCAAACATTTTAGCTGTGCGTTATGGAAATTAGTCTTTCCATAATCAACAAGATGTTCAAAACATAGAAAATTATATGATGAGAATAGAGATAACTATTTTGCAGTTCATCAGACAGAAAGGTTTTCAGTTCCACAAGTTATGTAACACTTATGAAAGACCCTTCACATTTATGAGGCATATAAATGACAGTACTTAAAAAAAGTACATAATAAGGGAAGGACTTCAAATGATGCAACTTTGGACACATAAAATGGACTTTTTACCATGGATGAATTCTCAAGAGATGTATATATTTTTTTAAGAAAGAAAAAGTATAAATGAATGAATAAATCAAATGGTGTATGTATACATATATATAATACAACTTATGATAGTATAGGAAAATGATAGGATAAGACATATAGACCAGATAGTTAATTATATCTACTGGAGTGTGGATGAATCCACTGGATTCACACCCATTGAACTACATTTTAATCAATCAATTCCCATGTTGTTCACTAAATATCAACCTATGACTAGATATAAACAAAGTAGTATGGAGGAAAATGTGCAGAAAGCATATCTTTGATAGGTAAGTAAGGCCAATAAAAGGAACAAAAATAAGACTGGAACTCCATATACTTTCAAAGTAGGAAATCAAGTTTTAATAAATAAACCCTCATATTAGTAAGCAAATTGAAAATAAGTACAGTAAGTTTTACCATCTTTATGAAGGACCTTACACAATAGTTAAACAATCGTGTCCTAATACATTTTGGTTGGATATGGAAGGACAAGTTAGGGGCACATATAATACCCAAATTATGAAACCATACTATGGACAATCTTAGTAATTTTAAAATTGTCATACTCACCTGATGTGTGGAAAAAAAATGAATGTTGATAAGTAAAAAAAAAATAGATATTATGAAGTTAGGTTAAAAATTATGATGAGAGTATTCCCTAAGAATGCCAAAGCAAATATTAGGATACTTTAGAGCCACTTTATTTAAAAGAGTTAAAACTCACTAAGTGATGGTTGCTCCAATCTTCTGTTAGTCCTCAAAGGAAATCCAATAAGACTCAATAGGAGCAGGATAGAGGATAACAAGAAATAATATGTGCTATCTGAAACAGAAATACATTTTTATTAGTGTGCTCAAAACATAACCACCATTAGTTTAAAAAAATAACATATGTTTGAACCCCACCTTGAAAAGTATTTCATCAGAGTGAATAGAGAAGAATAGAAAGCAATTTGTGTAGTTGAGTGTAGAAAACAGTAAAATAAGGTTTCATTACCCTTCTTATATTTGTTGAAAAAAAAACCATCAAACTTCAAATGTGAACCTTGTGTAAGTGTTAAAATTTTCATGACAGATTAAAATTCTAACCTTGTAAGGAGAGGGGGTTATAATGGGGTAGCTTACAATGCAATATTCCTAAAAAAATCAAGCATATTTATTGAAGCTAATCCATTTGGAATTTATATTAATAATGGGAAGATTATTTATTTATTACATATATACATATAATGCACAATAGATTATTGTATTATAAATTAAAATACGATCAATATTTTACAAACTAATATTGTATATATATATATAACTATTTGATTAAATAAACTGTAATGTATATATTTTTTTAAAATTTAAAATTGAATATTAATTATATAATCAAATGAATTAAGGATGGCCTGAAGTCAATTGGGTAGACACGTGTGTGAAAATAAAACTGATTTTATTATTTTTTTTTAATTTGTAATAAATGAAATGTATCTAAACAATAAATATAAAAATCTAAATGAATTTCAACAATAAGCAGTTAAAAATCTTAGCGTTCCTTGAAATCTACGTGTATGAAACGTATAAAAACAAAACAAACAGTTTACAAATCATTCTTCTTATTGTTATAGCACTGGTAACAAAAGAAAGCAATTTAAATTAAAATTTAGAATGCTAAAATTTAGTTTGACATTTTCTTTTATTTTAATTATAAACATTTTTAAAAGTCAAATGCTGTAATTAAAAGTTTACCAACTTCAGAGGAAAGGAAGTTAAATAAAAAGTAAGAATAAGTGATAAATTCTTAAATAATTAAATCATGTTTTAAAAGTTGTTGGAGTAATTCTTTTTACTATTTTAAATTTTTTTAAGAAGAATAACGAAAATTAATCTGCTGAAAATTGGAAAAGAAAGAAAAATGAAATAATTTTCTTAATATATAAATATAGCACTTCTATATTATCTGATATAAATTTATGATTACAAATAATTCTTAAATTGTACTTTAATATGAAGATGGGCTAGAGCAAAACATGCTATTGTGTGTCATGGTATTTCTTACCAGCTGCATTAAACCTCTTTCTCTCTCTCTCTCTCTCTCTCTCTCTCTATATATATATATATATATATATATATCTGTGTTTACAATAAAGTAGAAACATATATATATATATATATATATATATGTTTCTACTTTATTGTAAACACAGAAAAAGATGCCTGCAGTCCAAAGTAAACAAGGATTGAAATACTTTATGGTGAATCAAATGAGGATCAAGGTGTTTATCATTAAACAGAACTACAGGAGACACCATTGTACCTATATATTCATGCTAAGGAAAATGATTTACTAAGTGAAACTGCTTTGAAGAACAACTTGCCTAAATATCAACTATTACTACTTCTATTATGATGATTTTTATGAACTTTGTTCCAATTACAATTTTTAATCAAAGAATCAATATTGTAAATTTTTGTTTATTTATTTATTTTTTTTATTCATGTTATCTGTTGTATTTTCACACTCTGATGCTAAAGCCTCATTTTTCAGAATTAGCAAAGAAGAAAAGGGGGGATTATTCATTTTGATATTTTTATATTTCATTGTAAATAAAATTTAGGTTTACCCACCTGATTTACATCAGGTTATCCACATAAATATTGAGGTAAGATTCTCTAAATTTATTTTCATAGGTTAAATTGCAACACTTATACAGAATACATATTATATGTTTTATTTTGTGATTAACCTTGTACATATATTTTCCAGTATGTTTGACTAACCAACTAGTATCTGTCTCTATCATATATATATATAAATTGGGGAAACTTGTTAAATAGGTTGTTAACATCTGCAAATATATAATTTAGCTAGCTAGCATCTCAGTGATATTAAATAATTAAAGTTTATTTTTCTATATAATTATGATTTGTAGAGAATGAGTGACATAGGTGGATTTCTACCATGGAGTATAAGGGTTGGATTACATGTGACACATATACATATGATTATTATTATTTTTTATATTTTTTTTATCATTACTATTATTGTTATACTTGATATTTATTATTGTTAATAATTGTTTGAGAGTTTGTATTATTCCGGTCTCTGGTTTATTGAATTGTTCTGACATTCCACAGTCTATAAACAATTAGGCATGCATACACATCTATTTTTCTTATTATATGCAAGCTTGAAAATAAACTAAATATAATAAAATGCTAGTTGTAACCTATATATAGGTGCAGGTGTTTCTGTGTGTATCTGTTCATGCCTGCTAAAGGAGTTAAAAGCAATATTCTCTCTGGGCTTGAATATTAGGGCATAATGGAATTCAAAAGGGGGAAAGTGGATGAACTAACCTAAATTGCATTTAATATTATTAAATAGGGATAGAGTTAGTCAATTAAAGGGTATGCATTCATTGGTTAAGCATTTCATCAGGTTCTCATTAGCACTCTATCAGATGACCCACAGTCTGAACATAGTTGGACACAACTGTTTTCCTTTCTAAGCCTGGTAGGTCTCTGCAGATTTTTTCATTAGGGGTAATAAATTAGAGCATATTAACTTATCCCCACACCATATTGCTACATCTGCATAGTAGTACAGTCTGCAAGTTAGTTGACCATCCATTACATCTGGTGCACCATCATTGGGTTTGGTTAGTTTATGACTGTTGATGAAGAGTACTGCCCATTATACTGGTGTTAGCAATGTTTGGGATTAGTTGTAATCATTCCGTTCATTATATCTGGCATCATTAACTTTTGGGCTAGTGGTCATCGTTCCGTCCGTTATAATATATATATATATATATTATGCTTAGCCCCCTTTAACGTCATCTTATAACTTTTATAAATATCACTTATATAACATCAATAAAATATTTGATATTTATAATAACGACTCGATACAGAACTTTGTACCTCCCTCTTACACAAAATTCTATCATAGGGGCTAACGGTATTTCGGGTAGAGGGGTCAATATCATTTGCAAACATTCACCAATAATATTAATACTTGTTTACTAGATTACACATTAGCCAACCAAACTCTTTATTTATTTAAAGGAAAAAATCCAATGAGCACCAGCCGACTTTTGTCGACAAGTCTGCCTGACCAATACGATCTAGTAACTGCTTCCGCTAGCTCAGCTAAAACAATCAATGCAATACAAAATCCACCTACTTAAAAAAATCAATTTACGAATCTTTCTCTGTGCTAGTTTTCTCACTTCCTTTCCCAAATTCTAATTTAAAATTTATTTCGCTTTCATAATCTCATAGGATATTCATATCCCATTTCTAAACTATAATTCATTATTATAACATTTATTATTTATTTGATCTACGATGTTTATTCCCTTTTTTTATAAGTAATCACTAACCCATTAAATTTCCGTTTACACTGTTTCACTTCGTTTGGTCTTATAATATAATTAATTACACTTTTGCTCAAATTTAGATAATATTTAATATAACAAAAATATCATATTATACATACATTTAGAAAATAATTATACACATACAAATATATTTGAAATCACAATAAAATCCCTTGATAAGGAGCTAAAGACAGTTAGTAATTATTGTTCGTAATATAAAGTTCAAAGTTTATTATTCCATATATTACTACGGCTTTTAATTAGTGAATTAAGAATAAAATAAATATTACCTAGCATTCTCTTTTATGCCTAGTTCCGAGCGTAGCTTCTGATAGTATTTCCTTCGGTCAGTTAGCGCTAACTCTTTGCGATCCTTTTCCCAATGTCATTGGGATCCTGTGGGCTTCATCATGGACACTCTGCTTCCTTCTTGTTTTACGCGAACATGATCGACCTTCGAACTGTCTGCTGTTGGTATTGCATGGAAGGATTCGGCCAGCTGTCCACATGATGGGTTTAACAATGCAGCATTATGTTTTATTTAACTTTGGACGTATATTAATAATATGAATATGAATTTAAGAATAATCAACCGAACCGAATCAGAATCAAATTTTAATCATAATATCAAATTCAATCTAATAACTAACAATAGAAAGTTCGCCCCTTTTATATTTTATGGTCCTTATCTTGCGGATTCAATCTACATTCTGAATTTCTGCTATTGGACAATTATTTCTTTTCTTTCGACCCTCAACACAGTTTCATTGGTCATTCTTTAGATGATTGCAAATTTCAATTTCTTTGTTAGAGTTATTTCACTAATTAGCCGTTTAATGGAAATTTCTTATGTTTGTCATTAGCTCCCATTGTTTATTACATTCCATTGATTATATTCCCTTTTTTTTTTTATTATAAGACATAAAGAACTCCACCTTGCTTTTTTTTTTTTCTAAACGCAATCTTAAATCAAATTTCAATTAAATCAAGTTTTAATTAATTCAAGTTTTTAATTCTTTAAGTTTTATTTAAATGTGATTCTAAAATTATATCTTATAAAACTGTCTAATTTATGCTTTTAGCGATAAACTCTTCTATGATAAATTTTTTATTTTTTATTTTACCCTACAAGACCTTTTATTTTTATTAAATATTTAAACAAATCTTTTATCAATTTATATTTCTCCAAAATTATGTGTAACTCCGAAGAAAACACACTCCTTCCTGATGTAGCTCGGTACAATATATATATATATATATATGAACCCACAAAATATGGCATGTGTATATATATATAATATTATTATTAGATGTCTGTTTTTAAAGCAATATATGTAATTATATAAATGAATATTTATAAATACAGTAAGTAAATAATTAAAAAAAATTATCCACTTAGGAGCACTTTCAATTATCCCAGTAATCTTTGTCAACTAAAGCTTTGAAAGGCTAACTTTCCCACAATTTCATGATCCTAACATTTGCTACTTTCGTGTTAATTAAGTCATGTTTATATATGTATATTAGCATAGCTTCCTTTATTTTTCTTTTATTGTTATTTTTTTCAATTTGCAATATTTTTACATTACGAAAATTGAAGTCAAAACCATAGTTATAAATAGCAGATGCTGAAATATTATTATCTACTATGTAATTTTGTTCTGATTTTTGAACTCATTTTAATAATAGCAAGTGTTCTTTTTTCCATTGTACATCTATATTTACCTATATATCCATTTACAAATGACATAATTTTTATTTATAAATGAGTTTTTATCTTTGGAGTTATTTATTAATTTGTTTAATATATATATATATATATATATATATATATATATATATATATATTGAGCCGGATTGATTTCCGATTCAATGGTTTTATTACTAAAATTAATAAAGGAAAAAAAACAACTTCATTTTCATTAAATGTCTAATGCTAAAACTTGTATTATTATTTAAAACACATACACATTTATATTTAAAGTAGATCACTACTTTGTTTATAAAATTGATTTTAAAATAGTTTACTTTTACCGCCTGTTTTAATCAATTTGATTAAAAACAGACAAGCTTGCTAATTATATATTCCTGTTGCTTTTATTGTAATTATTTTTAAAGTTAATTCTAAAAAAAAAGCGGAGGTTTAGTTTTGTATTTGTCATTTTAATGTTTCAATTATCCCTGGTTGGAAGTCTTAAATTAGATTGAGTGGGAAATTAATATTTGCCCTGCCTGGAATATAGAATGGACACAAATGAAAGTTTTGCGCGGGAAATGTAGCAAGGTAAGGATAGCCCGCCAATTTTTAAGGAGAGAGAGATTATTAGACACACTTGGATTATAGCCTGCAAAGAGATACCATTGTGAGTAGCTGTTCGGATGTTTAATTCCTACTAAAAACTTAAACAATTATTGACAAACTTTGTTGGTGTGCAAAATGTCAAAATCCACTGCTGTGAGTTTTGCCATCATTAGAATGTCTTGCTAATTTAAACAAAGGATGGACCCACGCCTACCAGCTCTTCTTCAGTTATGCCATGAATCTCTAAAATAAACACTGCCTCTACCTTGCCACTGTCAAAGGACCTGAAAGATGAACTATTATCAAAAGTGCGCACTCGTCACTAAATCACTAGGACTCTGTCTTACCGTAAGATAAACTTTTTTCCTATTCTAGCCAGGTTAGATAAATTGTGTTTAATTAAATCTCCACTCAATCTAATGATAAATATGTTTTAAAATGGTATTAATTGTTTTTTTTTATTATTATTTATTATCCATATGTACTCTTTTCTAGTATTTAAAGTGTGTCTTGGAATCTTAGTTTTAAGATTCCAAGTTTGTTTGCAATTTTCGTTTATCAGGGGGTGCATAAGGTGATTGTATTTTATATGTTTAATATATACCTGATTATTTTGTTAACTATTACAAAACACATTGGCAGTTTTCATAATCTTTATGTATTTATGTGCCCTTAGTTGTACAATAAAGAATCCTTAAACATGTTTCATTTGCGCTGTTTGTGCAAACAACAAAATCTTTTTGCTGGCTATTTGTCAAGTTATTTCTTCGGGTTGTCTGAAAATAGTCTATTTCTTTCTGGATTACGTAAGATCGTAATCAAATATCTGTTGCTGTCTTGTAGGTGAGATCAACCATGTTTACTTTGAATGTAGTATTACGCGCAGCAGTCCTGCTGCATTTTAACGATGGTAATTAGAATATTACTGCTCGGACAGTCGCGCTGGTTACGTTGATTTCTGGCAAGATAGTAACTGATTTATTATCCCCGATTCAGGAAGCTTGGGTTGTTGTTTGTTTTTGGTGATTTTACAACTGGCCAGCAAGAAGATATTATCCTAACCATTTCTTATATTTTAAGTGAGAGAATTTTATTGCCAACATGTTTAATGCCTTCATGTTTGTCGTACTCTTGTGCACTCTCTGGTAAATATACGTATGTTAACATAAGTCACTTTTATATTCGTGGCTAGATGTCTTTACTATTTTGTCTAACTTATAAAATTAATAAATTGTTTAAATTTATTTGGCTGACATTTGTCTTTGTGCTTTGATTTCTCAACTGTCTAAATAATATTTAAGATATCTTGTTCCTCCCTGAGTGTAGTTCGGTGCCCTCTTGACTTGCATATCCTGTCCACCCTAAAATAAATGTCTAGTTCCTTTTTTCGGACTAGTGGCGCCCTCAGGGTCAGTATATGCGAATCTCATAGATCTTTCTTTCATTACAATATATATATATATTAAATAGTTATAAATTATAAGCAGATTAAAACTTAAATGTAAAGATTATATTGATTTTTGTTATTACTGAAAACCATAGTATAAAAATACTTGGTGATTTAACAATTTTTGTTATTTTATTTTTAATTTTTTACTATTACTGAAATATTTGTCATCATGTAGTCTGTTAGCAAACTAAACATTTATATGTGAAATTTTTATAAATCTAGATATAAGATAGGGATTTAAAAATTTCAACTTTGGTTTATAAATTTTTCAATAAATTGCATCTTGAATTTTCTAATGGAGTAATAGCTCTGTTCTGAAAAATTGTGAACATGTTTTTCTAATTGTATTCTAAATATTTAATAGAAGTTGCAAGTATTAAGCATTCTTCACCCAACAATTTTTATGAAAAAAGACTAGCAATATGTTTTAAAAAATTTCAATACACTTATTGCAGAATTATTATTTTTAAAGATATAACTTGAATTAGATATTTTCTTAATGGAACTGTGAAATGTTTTATACTGGTGACTACTTTGACTACATTTTTAGTGGTGGCATATTCATGATTTATTTCAATATTAATCCTGTAAAAAAATATTCCTTTAAATTGAAATAATAAAACTGAATGGAGCAAGTAAAACACTCAATGGAGATATTTACTATGTTCTTACTATAAGATGCACACATATTATGAAAAATTAATTGATCCTACACTAATATATACTCAAAACATAATACTCTTTTTTCCAGCATATTTTGTTAGTGTATATTTCAAATATTATAGTAGAAAAATTGAACTTTGATTTTAAAATATTTTTTCTATAGAGTTATAATTTTTTTTTCAGTTTTAACCCTGATCCCCAAATTTTTGAATAAATGATAGCATTAAATATTTTTGCTATAAATGCCATATTTGATTTTTTTGTGCAATTAAATCTTTTTTTATATATATTATAAAATTTATTTACATTCCATATTATAAATATTTAAACCTTCTAATAATTAAAATTCTAAAACATGAAATTCATATTTCAAAGTTGTGAAAGTAAGTATCTAACTGAAAGTCTTACCAATAACAAGGACAAACATCATTATTGGTTTTAGAATATCTATTTAGACTAATCAAAAGAATGAAATTTTAAATATTAGCATTTTGTTATTATAAAATTATATATTTAGAATTAGTTATCATCAAAGAAACAAATAAAATTCTAAAAGTTAATAAATTATTAATTGTTATTAAAATATTTCACTTACAGTTTTTACAAAAAAAAACAAAAAACAATTTTTTTAGCCTCTAATGGCTTTTTATAGTAGTTTCTGGTTTTTGTAATGTACTTTGATAACTTTGTAAGAGCTGTCTTTTTAAAAATAAAATGTTTTCAAAGTCAAATTCCCACTAGTGATATAGTTTTTGATTTAATAATAAGTTTTTATACAAATATTGCTTCGTAGTCATTAACAATTATTGAAAATCCCTGTTTGTGTGGCATTTAGCTGTTGAGGAAATAAAGCAAAGGCATCAGCCAATCACAAATTGCCTCCTTCTTCATATCTTAGTCAGTGCCAATTAATGTGCTTTCAATCACAGATAAAGATCTGTAAATGTATCTATACTGTTGACATTTTTTGGATTTTTTAAAAAAAATAATATATTAAAAATATAAGTTTGTTAGGAAAAATCGCTGTAACCCATCACACATTGTAATTTAACATATACAATACTTGAAAGCAATATAGACAATTAACTATCACAGTAACATCATTCTGCCTAAAATGTAAAATATGATTGCACTATCACAGTATATTTTTGTCAAAAAGTTAACTTGAAGTAACAATTTTTTATATATAAAGAAAAACTTTTTTTTCAAGAATATTTTTTTAAAAAAATTTTAATTTACATTTATAGTCTTTATTTTTAATGAACAATTTTATTAGACAAACTTTTTATTACAAACTTGAAAAAGATGATACAAAATTCAATTGGATATTTTTTTAGTTTATCATCAAAAACAGATGAATTCTATGGTGTATAAATTACAACAATTATATTTTGAGAATTCATAACAATCATATAAAAAAAGTAAATAAATAGAAAAATTATCTAATTATAATGAATTTTGAAGTGAGACCAGGTTTTATGTAACAATGACAATGTTTGGAGGCATAAGCACCCTGTCTCTGTTTATAATTTTTGAAATTTTGTTCCAAATGGATTTGGAATAAAAGAGTAGTTTTAATCAGTACTAAAACCTTACAGAAACATGCCAGAGGTTATGGTCTCTCCTTTCATTCCATCCCCATTTTTTATTTTTAAATATAATTTAATAATATTTTTAATAATATTTTTAATGTTTTCTCTGCTTACTCTAATGCTGTGGAAATTGTTCTAGTCATCCCTACTAACAAGCCTTCATCAAGTAAAGTATTTTTTTTAAATCTTTAATCAAACTTAATCTCTAGGAAAATACTCTTTGGGAAGCCTACAACATAGTTTATAGTGCTAAATAACCTCAACAACACCCCAACTCTCATTACTATCCCCAATAAATGAATAATAAAAAATTCAAATTCTGGTATCTAGAACCAAAATATCTCAATTTCTTTATCGATTTAGATGCTCTTCCTATTTGTCATTTCTTATCACAGAGAATGACATAAGCAAATATTGACCCCCTTTGTTCTCTTTGCCATAAGTCTTAATAAACAACACATCATTTTTTTTTGTGCCAGGGTCTTGCTCTTCTTATCTATAGAAATATCATTGGGTCAATTACCAAATTGGTTACTTCCTCTTTTGCTACTCTCCCTGATAGCATGATCCAAAGTCTTTTCTCTTCAATTAGGATTACTATTTTCATTATGTTTAATCTTCAGTTTCTAAGATGACATTTTTGGTTCAATCTTACATCTATAAAAGTATGTTCATACCCTCTAGTAGTACATTTTTCAAATAAAATCACTATTTGCCTATTGAAAATAGAAGCTATATCAAATTAGATTATATTCTAAGTGGAATGTTCATATAATACAATCTAATTATAGATATCATCAGATTATGCTTTTTTAGCTTTTCTATTTTTGATTAACAATTATTTAATGACATTTTCATGGAAATATTTATGAAAAAAAATTGCAAATGGTAATTTAATATATATATATATTAGAGTGAGGATGGACTTGCCCCACTAAAAGTACTTATCATTTTCATATAAATTAGGATCATTAAAAATGTAATAAACTTTTTTTTTCATGTTTTTCTATTAATTAAAAGAGGGTCTTGTGTATGTTTGTATGCATATATATGTTAAAATTAGCTAAAAACGACTTTGTTAAATTGTATATATATATATGATTGTTTAGTGGCGCTTAAGTGCATTAAAATGTATTTGTCTGCGTTTACATTAATTATATAGATTGTAAGTCAAACAGGAATATATATTAATTATCTTTTATTATAAAATATAAAATCTAAGTTAATTAAATTTAATATATATTTTGAATATTTGCACGCTTGCAACCTACCATTAGTCAATAAATTATAAGTGTAGTAGACAAACGGAAAAAACAGACTCAACTCAACGCTCTTACTAATAGTTATATCAAATTAAATTAATTGTTCAGACACGCCCATTACATCTTTTAAATGATAGGTTTATCTAGTGGGTCATTTTTAAATATATGGATGAAATCTTATAATCTAATTGCATTAAATATTGTAATTGCTATTTAGATCGAGAAACGCAGTCATTAAATTAAAAGATTTCGTGCTCAGACGTCGCAATAAAAATATAAAATGTATACTCAAATTCGTGTAGTTGTTGTTTTATTTCCTTTCTTAATTGAGGTTTGCGTGTAATCATGCAGTTTATAAAACCAAAAATTTTAATTGTTTATGCCTATTTTAAACTTTCTAACGCTAATATTAGGAAGTTTTATCTAAAAAAAAAAATAATGAAATTAGAAAGTCTAAGTTTACTTTGTTTTTGGCCGTAAGTAAAAAAAAAAAAAAAAGGAGGAGGGTAATTAAAACAAAAATATGTGTTACGTCAGAATATATATGCATACATAAGCAAAAAAAAAAGTCAAAATTGATTAGAATATATTTTATGATAATTAATTTATACGGTTCATACCTCATAGTGAAAATACTAAGCTGACAACTTCACCAAAGAATTTTCTCATAATTTTGTAATCTCAAAACTATACAGGAAAATTAATTTTCATTGCCAAGTATTCCAGTATTGTTTTCTAGAAACACATCAAGTAATGGGTAAGTTTTATACTAATGAGATCCATGGACACTAATTATACATATGCTCCTCCCTTTTTCTTTTCTTTCTTTTTTTTTTTTTTAAAAAAAAAAGAAAGTTTCCACATAAGTATACTCACACACCAGTAACATAATTTCATTTTTTTAAAAATAATAAAAAGAATTATTAAAATCAACATATTTTATTAAAATATAAGTATAATGCATATATTTAATCTACATGTTATTAAAAGCGATTTGAACCCAGACTTTCAAGTTACCTGCAGCCATCTACTCTATACATGTTTTCACATTAAAATATTGAAAATACCAATTTCATTTACTTTTTAAAGAAGATAATTTCATATATTTTTCTTCTACATCTCTTTTTTATATATTATTAAATTAATGTATTATTGACCACCACCACACCCTATTGATAAATTACAAACCGTAACATAAATCTCCTGATGAACAATCCACAATTTTCAGATTTAAAAATGTAGCCAATTAAATAATCTAAGTTTATATATATATAGCAGGCACTTTGTAATCACATTAAGTTTAATAAAATTATATTGTACATGAAATAAAGGATGAACATACGTAGAAAATTATTTGTGTTTATGATGTTAGCAAATCGTAATAGGATAAACTATATTAAAAACGTGATTAGAAGAGTAAAATTATATAGATAAAAATGAAATGTTATTGTTTATTTGTGTTATTCCAGTGCCTAATTATACAATCCTTTAGTAATTATAATGTATTGATTATTAAATTGAGAGTTCTAATATCTATGTTTCTTTCTATGCAATTAATCGATTAAAGATTAAAAATAAAATTGAATGATTGAGCACTCATAAAACCCATTTTTCTTATCTGCATACAGATTCAGCAAAGCAGCCAATGAGTTTCATAGAATTTCTAATTTATTTGGAGACAGATGTTTATTTTATCTTGCCAGCTAGTATTTTATTTTGTCTAGTAAAATGTAAAGTTTATAATTAAAACATAATAAGCTATAATTACTTTTAGCAAATCCTACATTTATATATTGAAAATAATAAGTTAAAATTAAAAAGTAAAAAAAAAAAAGTAACTAGTATAGGTTCCAATTTGTTCTTATTCAAAAACTTCTAAAAATATTTTTATGGCATAGAAATAAAATTAGTTTAAGTAAGCATTAAAAAATAATCACATTGTTATAAATATAATTTTCTAATAATATTCTCTCACGCACACCACGAACAATAATTATTAAGTTGCTTAATTATAACTTAACTACAATTTTTTTACCTAAAACGAAATATATATATATATAGAATGTAAGGTAAAAAAAAAAAAAAAGCATTATCAAAACTATGTAAACATACACGTATTTCGAATTTTCATTACATCTGTATATATGTACACTTCATTGCCAAGAAAAAAAAATATAATTATCTATTTTGATTGTGGATAATTATCTTAGCTTTAATTGGTAATATATTTACTAATAGCACAATTTTAAATATGTATATGGCAGTGTAGGGGGAGGGGGAGCTGAAGTGTGTGCGTGTACATATTAATAAATAATTTGGAACTGGACATGTTTGCGTACATAATATATATAAAAAAAACATTTTATTGACAACTATTGTCATATATTTAGACATAAAACAAACAATTGTATTGTTTCAAAATTTTAAAAGTGGAAAAATGCAGTAGACCAACATCTTTTGTAAAAACATATGAATTCAGACTGCAGTATAAATCAAGTAAATGATATTTAGCATGAACGAGACATTCAAAGAAAGCTTTAGTATGTGAATAAAACAATTACATATATGTAAAGGGGTACTCAAACGTCCTAAGAGAATTATTTTTTGGCGGGATGGTTCTATTGTACTACATGCTCCTAAGCCTATATATTTTTGTGGAGACCATTCTGTGCCAGTTTGTTGATAGTCATCACTGAGTAATATCAAAGAGCCATATATTAAACTTTTTAAAGTGATTTTTATGTATTCATCAATTTTTGTATGTTAAAAAAGTTAAAATAATCTGAAATTGCGTTTTCTGTTATTAAAATAGCAGAAGAAGTAATTTTAATTGACAAAACAGCTTATAAGCAGTTGTTCTGGGGGTCACAGAACTTCATGGTAATTTAATAGAAGCGTCAAGTTTACTGTATTCCAAAATGTGTGGTAAGTGACGTCCAATGATAAGATAATGCTGACTTTTTTTTTTAAATATCTGATGCAAAAAGCATTGTTCATTGACAATTTATTTATAAGTCAGACATTTTCTCTACAAATGTAGAAATGTTTGTGTGATGCTTTAAAATAAAACTTTGTCTTGTGACAAAGGGGATAGTGATAAATTCACCACAATAATGCAACAGCACATAAAACTTTGTATATAAGGCATTTTTAACCAAATACAGTATAATTAATCTTGTCAATCTACCATATTCCTCAATATCTCATTCCTTGTGAATTCATTTTATTTTCCTGAATAAAAAAATAACTTAAACATAAATATTTTGTGAACTTGTAAGAGGTGAAGAAAAAAAAAGAGACATTAAAAGGTGTCACTTTGAAAGAATTTCAATGCAAAAATCCAAAAGTACAAAACATGTTTAGACTGGTACATTGCTTTACATGGTCAGTACTTTGAAAGAGGTTCATTTTGTTACACTTAAAAAATAAATACACATTTTTTTATTAAAAAATTCTAGGGGAGAGTTGGTACCCCCCTCACATATGTATGTAATATGTTGAGAACGTGTATATTTTTTCATATTAGTTATTAAACAGAAGACTACAATTATTGAACTTAATAAAAGATTTGCATACATGAAGTGATTATGTAAGACATCTTCAATACATTTTAAATAATAATAATATAAGTACTTAATGTTTATTAAAAATAGTATTTTTTATTTGCTTTTTTTTTTTTGTTAAAAAAAGAAACAAGCAAATAGAATACTTAAAAGAATGTTTATCAATTTTCAAAAAAAATATTAATTTTTTTATTAGAAAATTGTTATCAATTAATTAAAAAGAAATTTCATTTTTCTCTCTCTCTCTCTCCCTCTTTCTAATGAAATAATAAGTGTTTTCCTAATTAAAATATAAATAAAATATTATCTGTTTCAAGTAATTAAGAAAGTAAAAACAATAACAAGGGGTGTTTCCAATTATTACAGTATAATTATTTTTTTAAAGAAGATAATATTTTTATAAAAATAAATCAATTGCTCAAAGCTTAAAGCTGTAATTTTTGAGATAAACTATATGATTGGATGGATATTAAGTATGTTTATTAAAATAAGATAATGTGATAGGAGAAGGCAGTAGACTTCAATATCAAATCACTTTCATTTTAGCCATTGGTGAGGAGAACAGTGATAATATAAACTTATAATCTAAAGTTAAACTGATCTCATGACTGGTTTTAAAAATAATTTGTGAAATACAGCTTTATAAGTTCCATATGCTAATCTTTAGTTAAATGATGAAAATTATCAATCCAACTATGTATCCATTTTAACCAAAATGAATGCAGGAAAAAGATCCCTCTGGAAAACAATTCAGTAAGTATTATGTGACCATACAAATATGTGAGTGTCTGAGTTTATATTAACTGGACCTGTAAATTATTATATTGGTCATATAGAACTACCAGAAGTGAAAAAATATATAAGCATCAAAATGAGAATAATTATTTTTAGTAGAAACTTGGGTCTACAAAAAGAAATAGCTAACATGGCAAGGATAACCTGAAATGAAATACTTGATAATTTAAAATGGAGTTATATGAAGAAAAAAGTTAATGGAAGAACTTTACTGGAAAAATAAGATAATATTGGAAATCTTGGATTGAAGTATTTATTAAACAGAAATTTGTAACTACATAATAAAGAAAAATGAATTGGCAATAATAAATATCTTTTTTAGTTCTTTTTTTCTAAACATATTTTATTTTCCTTATGATGTTAAGGGTGTGTGTGTGTGATGGCTTTCAATTTTCAAATAAAGGAGAAGAAGATTTAAATTAATCTTAATGTTGTTGTTTGTTTTTATTGTAATTTTTTTAGGTATAATTATTGAAAAGGGAAATGAATCATTTAGATTACATATCAATTAATAAGAGTCAGCTGGAAATAATATATATTTGCTATTGGAATCATATGTATTTTATGAAATGATGTGTTTACCTTTGGTTTTGACATATTATCACTTTTTTCAGATCTTTTTCTTTTACTTATTAGTTAACTGTTAAATAGTTGTCTAAAATAATAATAGTTTTTGAAATTATTATTTGTTATGTTGTCCTTGTTCTTCAAGCTATCTGTTTTGTGATTTAGCATTGCGTGTGTGAATCATTTCACTGTAGAATTATGCTTTAAAAGGTTTTAGATTCCAATAAAAGTATTTAATAGAAAATAGATTAATTTAATATAACTGTATTTTCTTTTTCACAGTCACAATCCCTATATATTACAAAGATAAAGATCACCTTTAAAGTCCACTCCATTATTAATACATTCATGGTTACAAAAGACCAACAACAGTGATGATGATTAGCATGTTATCAGAAGCAACAATTTATATAAATATATATATATATATATAATTTTAAGATTATTTTTAATATGTTCTATGTTTGACATTGACTAGATGGTAATTAGCGTCATATTTTATTACTGTACTTCTTTCAGATTCAGTCATGAGTTTTGACTGTTGAGTATTGATGAATAATACTGGTGATACTGTGTTATCATGTTTCTTATTACTTATAATTATTCATATTTAATATTTATTGAGTTAATTGCCAATGTTAATTTGAGGTTTTGGATGGTGATGATTTATAAACATCTTTTGATATTTTATGATTTGCCATATTACCATCATCATTCATTTTCATACCATTGTGATAAATACAAATGTTTAACAATACTATTGCAAAATATTTACTTAGACATATTTATAATATTATATGAAAATTACACACCTGATAAATGCTAATTTACTGTTCTATTAGATTGTATCAGCCACTTTATGGCACTATTTTTTATAGAAAATCACATAAATATGCTGTTTATATAGTCACCACATATCTAAGACTATATATTTATGCACAAAAGCACATAAAAAGGCCATTTAAAGGCAGCAGCTGGTGCCAATGGTGTTATTTCTATGCTATAAAGCACAGAAAAGATGCCTTTTATTGGCAATTGTCTCTGCTTTAGTGTTATGCAATTTATCCCAATCATCACAGTTCAGTGTTCACTACATTATCATGTGAAGGTGTCTGGACTTCAGCTTGCCACAACATTTCAAATATGCTTGTCAAAGGAATATGCTTACAAGTCATCTGATCTACTATTATCTCCTAACAGTTTTCAACCCATCACCTTGATTCCCTAATCAATGTGGAACCTTCAAAAAATTCGGAAAGGTTATGTCCAAGCAAGATTTTGAGCAGTTCATGTGTAAAGTCACATTTGCATGAGAACACATCCATGACAAATAAAATGGCTGACAGGTTCAAATTGGGTCAACAGCCTTCCAAAGAAGCTGGGGTGCAAGGAAAATTAATTAATTCTACTGTAATAGAATCTTTGCAATAAGTTAGGTCAATTGATAAAGTTTTAATTCTTGCAGGTGTTAAAAGGCACACCATCTGCCCTACATTGCAGGACAAAGAAAAAAAATTTGTCCACTTGTAGTTAAAGATATCTTTATTTTTTAGTAGCGTAAAATTGTTCTCAACTAAATTGCAAGAATTGATTAAGGAAATCAGTGAATTACATTAAGCCTTTGGAAAAAAATGTATGACTGTGAAAATTCTCATACTTCTATCCAGAGACCAAAAAAAATTGTCCAAAGAATACATATATTAATATTTAAAATAAAAAAAATGATAGAGTTGAAAATTAGTAATTGTTCTTAATAGATGTGCCATTAACATCCCTACACATATTTATTTTCAAAAATAGCTGGTATAATAAATTAATCAATAAATAAATAATTATTTTTCCTTTTAAAAAATGACCCAAAACAGTAAAAGTCTGTTCAGTAATTAAAGCATTATCAGCAATTTTTTGCCACCATGATGTAATTATTTGTGTCTCAAACAATGCTAATAGACTTTGTAAAGTTTGCGGGGGAGTATGGTTTTTCCAGCCAGCATTGACATACATAGGGAATTAATAGAATATTTGCAATAATGTATGTTTACATAAAATTGTTCCAGTAAATGTTATTAATGAAATAAATCAATTACATTAACTCGTACAATTATTATTCTTTCACAAAAGTGGGGTAGGCCCAATAATGTTATATTTGTATTTTTGCATAGCTACAATGCCATCAAGTGGTTGACATGATCTATTAGAACCATACCTAATATTATCTGAAGATTAAACACCTGGTAAATGCTAATTTAGAGTTAGTTTTTTGCACTATTTCATGTATATATTGTAATGTTCATGGTGGATTTAGGCTGTATAGTTATGCACTAGAAACTGCAAGTTAATCAAACTATGAAAAAGAATCTTCAATCTATATATAAGTTTAGATATCTCAAGAACATAGTTATATTTTCTGATTAACTGACCTTATCATGACTTGCATCTCGAATTGCTGACAGAGTTAGTTTTAATTTATTTATGAGGGTGCCAGAGTCTGTAGACTCACTAACATTTATCAAGCAGATATGCAGTAAATAACTAAATTTAATATCTTTTAAGAAATTTCTCCAGGTTTAACCAAACATATTGACAAAGATAATTTATACATTTCTCAAAACTGAATAATAAAATTAATAATTAAAATTAAGAATGTACAAAGAAGTGTTATGTTAATGATATTTATTAAAACCAAATAAAATACTTAAATGATGAATTACAAATTACTGATAAATTGGAAAGAATATACTTATGCTAATCTAGATAATAATGTTAAATAATAAAATAGTTTCATTCTTTTAAGTTTCTTCTTAGGTCATAAATGAAAGAGTCTCTATTGAAAGTAAATTATGAGCTTATAGTTTGAGTTAGTTTACAAACATTTAATTAGTCAGAAATCAGGGAATGAATAATAGTAACTTATGGATAAGTTTTGCAAATTCATGTAGATTGTAGTGTACATGTATTTTTTCGGGTTGAAAGAGCTTTTGGTAAGGTAACATTGATTTCTGCCAACATTTTTACATTCCTGGCCTGTAGTATGGCTGGACTCAAAAGCTTTTTGGAGTGGTCTCTTTATGACAAAAGGTATTCACAAATGTTCTAACTCCCTCTCCACATGATGAATTAGTTCATCTTAGAGTGGTCCTGGATATTTTGTGATCTGAACCAGCCAAAAGAAAACACACAAGACAAGATGTTTTTCAAAGCTATTTTCCTTCTTTTATAGTCTCAATCAGTTTTGACATTTTGTACATCTTTTTATCAAAATACACAGTTAATAATCTTGTATATTCTTTCTTATTTTTGAGAAACAAAATTATTTTTTATAACTTATTTAACCATCTTTAATTAGCATTAGAAGAATCTTCTCTGATTATAATCGCTTGCATTTATAAGTTATTTCTTTTACTTATCTAGATAAACAATCTATGCACATTTACATTCTCTCCAATTTTAACTTTAATTAAATAAAACAAATAATATCAAAGGCAAATAACTTTCATTGTACCTATCAAAAAATTAATAATACTAAGTGAAAAAAAACCAAAAACAAATTGTGTCCGTTAACAATTTTTAACTTTTATTTTATTAGCTTTTTAAATATTATAAAATGCCAAACACTTATGAATTATATATATTTTAGTATGGTTCAATATAAAGACATAGTATTATTTCCAGGAGTTTTCGAGTAATAAAAATATAACACCTATAAGTTTACATTTCCTCAGAGGTTCTGCTTTTTCCAATCAAAGATTGAAAAAGAAAAAGCTCTGAGGAAAATACTTATTATTGTACTAAAATATTAATTATTTAACTATTATTTTTTATTACACAGAAGCTCTTGGAAATAATACTATGAATTTATTATTTATTCATGAGAATATTAGAATTATATATATATACAAGTAAATTGTCTATACTTAACGTAATGTCATTAGACTGGTTTAAATTGAGGCATTTAAGCTCTTTATAGCTATCCATTCCATCTTATACAAAACTGATACAAATGATAAAATACATTTGAAAAAGATAAATAATAAACAATATATGTATTTTTTGCTGAACCAGCAGTCATAACTAGACCATCATCTCCCACACACATATATAACCATTGTGCAGTTTATACTAAGTTAGCAAATCATTATTCATGGGTATGATAATAAGTTTTGTATCAACAAGGACTTTAGCATTGTTCCATCATCAGATTTTTAATGATATAAAAGGCTGAAAAGTTGGAGGGTGGAGAAGATTGATGCTTGTCTATTAAAGTTTGATTTCCTATCTTAAACTAATCCTGGTACTTCTTATATATATATATGATGAGTGGTGGTTCAGAATGAAATATGTATATTGGTGATTATTTGTCTTTTTTACACGTATCTTATCATGCGTATTGGTTGTAAAAAATGAAGTCAATATCAAGGAAGAGCTGGGAAGTCTAAGTTTATATATATATATATATATATATATATACTTAGAATATATATATATGTATATATATATATATATATATACACATTGGGCAGAAACTGTATACTATTTTGCATTACAATCCGATATTTCGATGAACTATACACACAGAAATATATATCTGTTTAAATATATTTTTTTTATTTAGTGGAATTAATTGAGCCGAATATATTTTTGATGTTATTGCATCATATATTTATGGTTATTCTACCAAAAAGATCCCATTTTTTCTAATTTGAATACTATTAAATTTTTGAGTCATTACATTTTTATTTTGTGCAATGAATCATGCCTCCTTATTTTCATACTTCCTGCCATTTTTTCTTTTACATATTATTTTAATAATACATGGATCAAAGCTGTAACTGTGTTCCTTTTCATCGTTGTAAAAAACTGATACTTGATAGAATTTGACTTTGTTTTTGTATTTTTATTCATTAAAGTATTTTGTGTGATGCTTGCTTTTAGATTAACCTTTGTTTCATGATAGTATATATATATATATATATATATATATATATATATATCATGATATATATATATATATCTATATATATATATATATATATATATATATGGACAGTCCTTTTGACCCAATTTAACAATAGTAGTGACAATAGTTTTATCTAGTTTATAAATTTTGTCCTTCATATTATTAATGAGATCATTTAAATTGAGCTTACCAGATTATCATAAAGTATTTGCAAAATATATATTAATGAAAAATGATACTGTGTGTTTTTATCCTGTTGGGTGATCTATAGTGCTATAATTGTTCACACTTTCACAACAAATTAAAAGTGAATAAAACTGAATCTAACATGCATAATAATGTAGTAATAAAGAAATATCATGTTGTTAATATTGACTGGAAATTTCAGCCACTTGATGCTTCCAGATTACCATATGAGTTAAAATTAATCAGTAATCTTAGGCACTATTAAAAATAATGGGAACATTCTGCATTTGTTTCTAAATCACACTAGATAATGAATTCCCACTTAATCAACAAAAACTTACACCAAAATTGATTTTTACATGGTAATAAATCGGTATTTCTTTACAATAAATTAACATTCTTCTAAATAACATCATTTTCTGTCTTATATATTCATTTATTAACAACTTGAAAACAATCTGGTGGCTCGTATTTTATTGTTAGCAGCTTGTCTATTCATTAAACGCATTTTATTCCTATTTATGAAAATGGCCCCTTTAATTTTTCTTTTATTATGATTTCTCTCTTCATGAAGAATTTTCACATTTTCAAAATCAAATTTACATTTATATTTATATGTTTTTTCATGTTCAAAGAAAACTGATGGAGACATCAAATCACCATTAGTTTTACTTTTTACATGCTTATATAATGATTCATGTTCCCTCAATCTCTTCTCAATATTGCACCTAGATTCACCTATATATGATAGCATATAATTACAAAAAAATGATATATGACATTACTTTTCTGCTTGATAGGTATGACATCCTTAGAATTATTGACTAATTTATTAATATTGTTTGGAATGTAGAATGAAGCATTAAAACATTCTTATATATATACTTAAAAAATTTTACTAGTGGATTTAAAATAAATGGAATAGATATCCATTGTTTACTATTAATCTTCATTTCCTTTAAATCATTATAACTTTTTTTAAATTGACATAAACTATTGTTTATTTGTTCCATTTTATAACCAACATCAAGCAATTCCTTGGCAAATATCTCAATGTTTTTTAGTTTATCACTTTGGTAATGACATAATTTTTCATTATGAAAGAAAAAAGATCTAAAACTTGCCATCTTATGCATCAGTCATACTTTTTGATTTACAATTTATATGTCCTCTTTTTGCAGTGGCTTAATTATTAATTTATAATTTAATATACTGTTATCTCATGTAATAATTAAATCTAAATATTTAATATTTTTTCCTGTTCCTTTTCAATAGTCCATTTCAAGCCATTCAACTTATTTAATTCCTCTACAAGCAAATTTATAGTATTAGTATTTACACAAACAAAAACATCATCAACATATCTTTTTTAAATTTTAATATCTCCAAAAGCCCACATATTTAAAATACTACTCTCATATGTAGATAAAACAAAATTACAAACTTATGAAACTACAAAAAGACCCATAGGCCAACCTTTAGACAGTTTATAATATTAACCTTCAAAATATGCAACAATGTTATCATTAAAAAATTTTAAAGAATCAACAATAAACTTTATCATGTATTTACAAATACTTTTACTTTTTAATGTATGTTTAATTATTTTTACGGAATTCATTCTATCAATAGATCCATACATTTCTGTAACATCCAATGAAACAATAAGATTATTCTTATCAATCACCAAATTTTTAATACTATTTACAAAGTCAAATGATGAAGCAGTAGTATTTTCCCCAAATCCTAAAAAAATCTTGTAAAAGCATACCAATATATTTAGAAGTCTGATACATGAATGAACCACCAAAATCTATCATAACTCACAAAGGATTACCTTCTTTATGTAACTTTATACTTGCAAAAATACGAGGACATACAGCACAAAAAGGATATATCATTATGTCAACACATAATCATTAGTCCTTTTTATAATTTAATCAATATTTGGATATGATCTACTGTACTAAAATCATTTTTAAATTCAGATTTTTCTTTTGGTTGATTGAAAACCAATGTTCTATGTAGACATGTTGTAATAAACTTGGTTAAAATTTTGTATAAATCTGATAAAAGACAGATAATTTCTTATATCTTTTTTTATCAGCCATTTAAAATATTAATATTAATATTGCCAATCATCTGGTTCATCTTTAACATTTAGACATTTGGCATATAACTTTTACCATTATATTTATTTCTTCAATAGATTCTATTAATATATAATTTATAATTCCATCATTATATGGATATTTTCTCTTCTGTATCAATTTAATTGCACCTCTCATTTCTTCATTTAAAATCCTGGATAATTCAGAAGATGTAATGGATGAAGGAGGTACTTGTATTTTATTACTACATAATTCTGAATAAAAAAATTCCACCCATTTTATGATGCCATACATTTTTTTATTAATAGTTCAGACTTTTTTTTATTCCAAATATATTTCCTATCAATACTAAAATGTTGTTTTACTCTCTTGAAAATTTATTTTCTTCTATAGCTTTCATTGCTAATTCACAATTATAATTTTTTATATCATTATCATTTCCTTTTTGCATCATTTCACAAAATTTGAGATATTTAATCCTTCCTAATGCATCATTTTATATATCTTCATATTTCTTCTTATCTTTATAAATTCTTTAATCACAGTACAAATTTTATTACTCAAATGCACTTTTTTTTTCTACCAGCTACCTTTGTTCAAATTTTTGAAAATGTTTCAGTTATTTTCTTATAAATTTCTTTCAAATATTTCTAAAGATTAGGAATATTAACTGTAAATATTGTTTTTCTCAATAATTTTTGTCTCTCTAGTTTTGCATTACCACGAATCTTTCATCTTATTAATCTATGATCACTTCCTGTGTTGAATTTATTAAACACATTACAATCTTGAAATATATATATTTTTTTTAGTCAAAATATAATCACATTATGCTATACTTTCATTTAGATGTTTCCATCTCCATTGCCTTTTAATATTTTTTCAAGAAAATAATTGATAATATAAAGTTTTTCTTTTACTGCAACAACGTTATTTTTCCAATTTTTATTTTAAATGTATTCTACTTCATTTGTACGTGCAATAATTGAACCTTTATACAAGAGTACATATCCACTTTTTAAATCAATTGTCTATTCATCTCTTCTTCTAACTTTACAAAGTCCAATAATGTCCCATATAATATGAGACAGATCTTTTTCCAATTCTTACAATCTTCTTTGTCTTGAAAATGATCTGCAGTTTTAAATATATAAATAATAAATCATCATGAAATGGGTGCCTGGGTACCCAATTAAGGGATTGTTAGCATTCTCAGTTCAGCATCACCACATAGTAGAAGCCTCTGCAATATACATCATTGCAAGAAAGACCTCAAAGGTCCATTTATGAAAAACTAAAAAACACAAGTTAAAAAACTTGCTAACGGTTGTATTTATGATAACAGATGGCATTCTACCAAAAACACCGTCAAGTGTAGTTTTCTGTTTACATAAACATCAGAGTGAGCATTAAAGTTAGAGATAGTGAATGCTCGTTCTGACATTTATGTAAACAGAAAACTATGCTTGACGGTGTTTTTGGTAGAATGCCATATGTTATCATAAATACAAGCGTTAGCAAGTTTTTAAACTTGTTTTTTTGTTTTTCATAAATGTACCTTTGAGGTCTTTCTTGCAATGATGTATATTGCAGAGGCTTCTACTATGTGGTGATGCTGAACTGAGATCAGACCCATGTAGCTATCTGGCTTGCTATGCTGAGTTTGAAAACATTAACGTGTCTAAAAGATTCACGCATGCAAGCTGAATAAGAAACTGTTTCATAAATGCTCAGAGTTTGTGTTTAGATCTAGTTTCTTATTCCTGTCTTTCACTGATGATAGCAAATAGTTTGAAATCATGATCTGAAAGTGGAATTAAAGTTAGAGATAGTGAATGCTCGCTCTGACGTTTACGTAAACATAAAACTATGCTTGACGGTGTTTTTGGTAGAACGCCATCTGTTATCATAAATACAAGCGTTAGCAAGTTTTTTAACTTGTGTTTTTTTGTTTTCATATATATATATATATATATGTTAAAATGATTTGCATGGTTTAAATATATAAAAAAACATATGTTGTGGGTTCATCTGTGTTAAAAACTTTTAATATTAATATACTGACATTTTGACTTGTTCACACAAGTTGTCCACAGAGTGAGAAAAGGTAGAAAGACATTTGTAGAGGCACTACAATCATTGATTTTAAAAAATGTTAAAGTTCCACCAATAGCAACAGAGTGAGAAAAGGTAGAAAGATGGTTGTAGAGGCGCTACAATCACTGATTTTAAAAAAACATTAAACTTTAATGGTTTTTAAAATCAGTGAGTGTAGCGCCTCTACAACCATCTTTCTATCTTTTCTCACTCTGTGGATGGCTTGTGTGACCAAGTCGAAATGTTAGTATATTAATATTAAAAGTTTTTAACATGGATGAACCTGCAAATATATGTATATATATATATATATATATATATATATATATATATATATATATATATATATATATATATATATATATATATATTATATATATATATTTACACAGTACTTTTGGCACTTGGATTTATTTAGCATTATTTCTGCATGAAATCAATGTTATTCTTTAAAAAAAAAGATAAAATAAAAGTGGTATTTTTGGTTAGTAAAGTGTGCTAATCATTTGCTTAGACATGGTTTGTGTGAATAAATAATATATTCCCTAATGCAATATCATGTTTTTAAAAGGACATGAATAATCTAAGTAAGATATTGTTATAAGAGCAAGTTAAGTTAATTTAAAACAAATATAATAAACTGTAGTTGGTTTTTAAAAGGGTATAGAAGAAAAGAAAAACATAAATATTAATTATAATTTTTTTAAGATTGTCTTATTCTAAGGAAAAGTAACATCTGATAAGTTCATTTTAAAGAAAATAATTTTAAGTGTAATTAAAATCACAGATAATTATTGTTGGTTTGACTGTATTTATTATTTTCATTATTAAACTGCTTTGTAATACATTTTAAATAATCCTGAAAACTATATGATTGTATATTTTTTTTCTTTTGTTTATGTTATAATAAAATGATTTCTTGGTAGAGGTCGCTAGAGTTAAAAAAATGATTAATTCATACTCAAGTTATTTTTTATGATAGTCTGCTTTCTGCATTTCAAAGATATAACAGTGCTGAAATCTGGTAACACATTTTTTTTTTAATTTTGCAGAAATAAATGTATAATCCAAGGGAAATTCTATCTACAATGTTTGGCTGAATGTTTTGGTAATATATCTTGAATTTCTATGCCATATTTCTATTTAAAACTTCTACATTAAATAATTATCGCATCTTAAAACTTGGATTTTTAAACAAAACCAAGAAAAATAAAGAAATTAGCTAAAAATATTAATCAAATTCTTATTTTGTCTAGATTAAGAAAAACAAATATTTTCCAAGTAAAAACTAATTATCTAATGACTTTTTCTTTATTAATATCTTTCTGGTATAGAAGAAAAATAAGTAGAAAGAATATTAAAAAAACCAAAGAACTAGAAACATTTTTTTAACGCTTTTAAAAAAATAAATCATCTGCGTTATCAATAATGTAGAAATTGTATACAGAGGAATATATTAAATCACTACTAATTATCTAGGAAAAATAATAATCATAATATTAATAAACAATATACCTGCATTTTTTTAAAGGAAAAAGAAAAACTTTCTTGAAGTAAATATGAAAAATAAGTATGTGCATTCTTTAAAGGAAAAAATACTATTTGGAAAATAAATTGCTAAGATTATGAAAGATAGCTTAATAATTTCTTTATTGACTTAAGAAGAAAATTAAAATATAGAGTATACTGTATGCAAGGTGAAATTCTTATAACTTCATCCATTCCATAATTCAACTTCTTTTATTATCATAGTAATCTATAGTAAAAAATGTGCATTTTCTTCAATATTCCAGGTAGCTAATTATATGTATAATATTCAAATAATGTGTCTGTTTATCATCAATGTGATAATATTAATTTTCGTTATGATCCAAATTTTTATCATTATAATCCAATTGAGAAGTAAGCTTCATTTTACTATTTTTTTATGTTTATTATTATAAGGGCCAAAGAAAAGAAAACTTTTCATTGAAAAAAAAAGTGTTTATTACTTTCAATGTTTTGTAAAATGTAATCGGATGGAAACTCTTTACCTGGATGGACAGCTCAGCAAAGAAATAGTTCTGCTAATGAGATAATGTGTACTTGTTTTTGGTAAAAATTACATTTTGTGTTATAATATCAATGTATTATTTAAACAGCATTAAACTGTTGCACATGCATTTTGGATTTTAACTATAAAATGAATGAATACTAACACTTCAAACACATGGAAAAGTCTTTGGAAAAGATAGAATTTCCAAAGACTTTATCATGTGTTTGAAGTGTTAGTATTCATTCATTTTATTGTTAAAATGCAAAGCGCATGTGCAACAGTTTAATGTTGTTTAAATATTACAGTTTGTAAAAAACATCACGCTATATAAAATAATTGACTTATTTAAATATTAATGTATGTAAGGATTTATATCTGTCACATAATATTTTAATGATCTTGTAATGATAAGTGTATGTCTTACTATCATTACTCTGGGTTAAGTTTGTATTTAATGTGAAGTAATGCCTATGAAATATATCTGATTTATTACATGCAACTGGAGATATGAACTTTGCATGTGAGGATTTAAATAAAAATGTATTATATTTATTTTAATGGGTAAAACCATATTTAAATTTATCAGAAGTAACTCTAAAAAGTAAAAGGCTATAACAAAATATTTCTTGTTTAAAGTGCCAACAGAATTTATATTATAATAATTAGTAATTTAGTAACAGTTATTCTTTAAGAGCACATCCACTTTATTTAATTTAAGCTGGTATGCTACCCATTGCTTTTGAATATTCCTTCATTAAAATTAAAATTATTATACTTTTCTGCTGTCATGTCCATTGGTTTCAGATATTGATTGAAGTATACATTTAATATAGGTTTATTCTTATTAGTGTGTTTTACTATCTTGCCTAAGTGTAGAGTTTGTATATGCTTAATATCTGCACATTTTAATATGTATAATGTATTTTATTTTGTGGGATGAAAATGATCTCCCCAAAATACTTGATTTTTCCATGAGAAGAATAGTTTTTGACATAATGTGATGGTATGTTTGATAGTCCATGTGATCGATTCTCATGAATAGAATGATCAAAAGTTGATATAATATTTAGTATATTTAAGGTATTTTAAATCCCAAAGGAGGGTTATACTTGATGCATGTTTGTTTCTTTAGGTGGTGAGAGATATAGATTCCATGCCTATACATTTTATGCCTGAGGAATAGGCAAGAAACTACCAAATACTTCAGTGTAGTATTTTAATCTGCATACATTAGTTGTTATTCTGCATTCCTCATGTAAAATTAAAGATAGATCCACCATAGAAGGTGTAGATTATTGTGCTCTTTTAAAAGTTATGGCAAGGGTAAATATTAGATTTGATGTGTTAGTTCCTCAAGGTGCACTTTTGTATCAGTAATGCCTTAGTAATTGAGATCAATATCTGTATTGTGTTACCAAGCCTTGTTGGTAGTTCACAAGTAAACCAATGGAGAAAGTTAATTTAAAATTGCTTATTTTAAAACGCTATTTATTGAGGGAATGTTCGAACACAATATTTAGTATTAATTAATAGTTAAGAAATATTCTTCTTAGCGTGCATTAAAACATTTATAATTAAAATATTTATCATAATGTAGGCGGACATTAAGTTAAGCATGAAATGGTGAGTGGGACTTCTGATCAATGACCCATAACTAGTAATAAGTTATTTAATTATAAACTATAACTTAGTTAGCTTTATTAGTAATAGAGTTAATATTTTAAAAGAATTGTATTGAACCCATTTTATTAAATTACACAAATCATATGTATTTAATTTTGCATACTTCATATCATAATATTAAAAAAAAAGTTAATAAATAACTTAAAGTAAAAGATTAATAGAAAATTTACTATCAGATGCACATTTTGGCTAATTAATTCAGTACAACAGCGTGACTTCAAACGTGTTAATTTATAAGTTTAAAGTATACCCAAATAGTAGACAGATTAAGGGGATGGTTTATGTTTAGTATCAATGTGATCCTATCTAATAAATTTGTGTATTTTGTTTAGTTCAGTGCTAATAATAAATTGTATTCTTTTCAATATTCGTTGTGAATCTTTTTTTTTGTATGCCAGATGTGTGTTTGCATAATATTTGCAAAACATTTTCTTGAGTCCGAGATCATTTCAAACTTTCGAAATCTTAATATACCAAATAGACAAATTTACGCAGATCTGAATATTTCATTTCATTTTATTTTAATGATAATTATTTATGGAATTGCAAACATCAGACTAAACATTATGTAATTGTAAAAATGAATTTATTTCTAAGTTATTAACCCTGACTGCACATTATTCCAGTTACATTTAGTTAATTTATTGAGATTATTACTGTCATTATCATTATTCTTTATTTAAGAAGTGATCTATTATTATTGATATTACAATAATGTTGTGGCATAAAAGAGTTAAAATTTTTAATTGTGCTATAAGAAAGGTATTTTCAGATCATATTGGCAAATAATTTACATAATGAATATTTTGTTTAGTAACATTAACAAAAACATGAGAAGTTATCATCATTGTTTAAAAGTGCAAATACTTATAGCTCAGAGAATGTGTTTTTGATAAACAGAGGATGTTATTTATTCTAAATTATTAATTAGGGAATGGTGGCAGTTTTTTCTATCTTCCCAATATATTTATTTTACTTATGATAATTTATTTTATGATTTTTATTTTTTCGTTTATATTAATTGTATATCTCTGCAGCTAATTTTTTTATAACTAGTGGACCATTGAGCTAGGCCGAGTGTGCACATTGGCATTTGGCACATCACCAAATATACTTTACTAGGTTAATATATGATGACCTGTACCAACTGATAATCCAGCACAAAAGATGTATATTGGGGTTCATTTACCTTTTTTTACAAACATGTAGTCATGTGTGTCAGTTGTATATGATGGAGTAGAAAACTGAGAGAACTGAAATCACTCTCAAATTATATCTAACTTAAGAATATATACTATATTTGTATTTAAAATATTACAGATTCAGCCTGTATTCCACCCATATCACTTCTGTGTATTTAAATGGTCTTAAATTCCTACATATGAAGGGTCATAATGACTTAGGATCAACATGGGTATAACAACAAAATTGTCAAACAAAAACTTTGAACATACCATCATCAGGCTTTCAAATATATGGATGGCTGAAACATTAGAGTATGGAGAAAATTGAAGTCTGACCTTTAAAGTTTTAAAATTTATCTTTATATAAACTGAGAATTGATTATATATGTGTGTGAGATGATGATGCAAATCAACTGATGAGTACAGGTCAGCATGACATATTTATGTTGGAGTTTATTTACCCTTTTCACATGTATGTATTCATGTGTACAGGTGTGTAAAATGGAGTGTGAACTAAAGGAAAATGGAACAACTAAGTTGAAATCCCCTTGAATTATTCTGCCCATTTTTGTGTGTATTTAAATGGTCTTAAGGTCCTACATATGTAAAATCAGAATGACTTAAAGTCAACATGGGTATGACAACAAAATTAGAAAACATGATTTATGAACATGCCATTATCAGATTTTTATTGATATGAATGGCTGAAGTGTTGGAGAGTGAGGAAGATTGAAATCTGTCCATTAAAGTTTGAGGATTTGCATTCTTAATATAAACTGAGTATTGAGAATATATATATATATATATATATATATATATATATATATATATATATATATATATATATATATATATATATATATATATATATGAGATGGTGTTCCAGACCAACTGATTAGTGCTAGTTCAGCAAGAAATACATACATTGGAGAAAGTTTATCTTTTTCACATGTTTGTGCTCATGTGTATCAGTTTATAACATGGAATGGATGACTGAAGGTAGCTTGAAAGTCTGGATTCAAATCACCTTGAATTATATCTAGTTTAAGTATATATACTATACTTGTATTTAAAATATTATATATATATATATATATATATATATATATATATAAATACAAGTATAGTATATATATATATATAATATTACTGTTTAATGTCTGTATTTTTTCAATGCAATATTCGTAATTATATAACTGAATATTTTTAAGTACAATAATCAAATAATTAAAAAAATATCCATTTAGGAGCACTTTCAATTATCCTAGTAACCTTTGTCAAATAAAACTTTGAAATGCTAATCTTTCCACAAATCCATAATATTAACATTTGCTGCCTACCAACATTAAGATCATGAAATTGTGGGAAGCTTGAATTATAACCCACTTCAGAATATAATTAAAAAGAAATACAATTCCATAAAATTCATGGATCTTTGATTTATATATACTGAATACAATTTTGATTATTTTATGCCAATTAAACAAAGTGAAATTAAAGGTAGTATTCCATATGAATCACATGTACATATAAGTCATAAGTTATCTGGATTAAAGTCATTCTTATTTCAAAATGAAAAATTATGCAAATATTCTAGTGATAAAATAAAAAAAGTAAATTTATTTGTTAATGATTTGATAAAAATTGGTTATAACAAAAATATTATTACTAATATTATTAGAAAATTTAAAAGGAATCAACAATATAATAAAACTAAAAGGAAAAATAATATCAAAATAAAATGGATTCCAATGCCATTTATATCTGATGAGCAGGTTAAGTTATTTAAGAGAATTTATAATATTTTGTGTCAGATTGTTTTTTACTCAACAAATAGATTGCTTAATAACTCTAAAATGTAAAATTTAAATTTTAATCAAAATTGTATTTTATATAAATTGACATGCAAATGTGGCTCACAGTATATCAGCCAATCTAAATGTACATTGGAGAAAAGAATAAAATAGCATATGCTTTTATATAATAGAATTCAAAAAGAGAAACAATCAAGAAAATAAGTAAATAAACCATCATCATATGTTATAGTTGATCATAAATCTTGTCAATATGGATTTAAATTTGATTATAAACATATAAAAATCTATGTAAATTGAATATTACTACAATAAATGTAAAATAAAAGAGGCTATGTTGATTTCAAAAAAATTGTCAAATGATAATGAATCAGTAATCATCAAATATTAAAATAATATAATTGTGGGAGAACTAAACTAAACTGAACTATGGATATTGTGAAAGTATGTCTCGTTTTGATTATTCAATGTTATATAGTTGATAAAGTTTACAAGATGTATAGTCAAAAATATTTATATTAAAATAACTATACTTTATGTGAATTTTACTGTATTTTAATATAGATATCATAATGGGATGGTCCTTTTCAGACTCGAGGAAGTTGCATCTAACTATAGTCAGACTTAAGGTCTTCTTATAGAATGCCATGGATGAAATAATGTATAGTATAATCCAATCCATTCCTCTATTAAAATCCTCATTACTCTCAGAATTCCAGCTCTGGGTAGAAATTGCAATTGACTCTCTTCAGGCATTTCCACAACAATTCCATAGTAATGATAAGCTATTTATAACTTATTTATAAATATTAAAATATTTAGTTAATTTAACATATATATATATATATATATATATAAATATAACTAAATATTTATATATATATATATATATATATATATATATATATATATATATATATGCGAGTATGTATATTTATAATTGTTGGTTTTATAAAAAAACAAAATAAAATAAACAAATGAGACCTGTTTAATTTTAAAGTCAAGTTTAACATATTTATTAATCAGTAATAGAAACAAAAACATCACGTAAACAATAAAAAAAATTAAAATTTATAACTATAACTTGTGTGTATATAGAAGACAATAATAATGTATTTATGTATATATAAATTCAAAATCATGTGTACAATAAAAATAATATTATACATCATAAATCTACGTATAGTGTTATTAAAATGATTTTAGGTGTATTTATATGTTTGTACAAGTTATTATCCATTCACACCAGAATAATAATAAAATATATTCATATGTTAATTATGTTAGAGATTAAAAAGAAATTATGATAGATGTCAAGTAATGTTCAATTTGGAAAATAATAAACATACTTCCAAATTGAAATGATTTAAAAATTTTACCTTAGTCAACTGTTACTTTGATAAATACATATATATATATATACATCAACACCTAAATCAACTATTACTTTGATAAATACATATATATATATATACATCAACACCTAAATTTTATTAAAATAAATAATAATAAAAGTGTTCAACTTGTTAGTTCTTTACTTATCCAGTTAAGATCAATTTAATAAACGAAGTAATTTTTCCATGTAAATAATATTTATCCACAAAGGAAATAAAGTTTAAGAATCAATAAATTACTGTCATGTTATGGCTAATACTATAATTGTGGACTGATGCTCAGCGGTAACAATTGAGACTAGTGAGCATGCGACATTACTCTTATGTTAGAGAATGCGAGTAGTTATTAAAGTTTGATAGTTATCTAAACTGTGTGTATTTATTAATTTAGATATTACGGCCAAAAACATAACATGGTGTCAGGAGTGAATCAATGAAATATTAGTAAAAAAAATATTTGTAAAGTATAAAACAGTGAGTATTTAAAGATGGATGAAAATAGTTTTTATAGCAATTTTTTTCATATCATATTTGCCGAAATACAAAATGGTGTCACAATTTGATCATTTTTACAATATTGAACTGCTATCTATGGAAGGAAAAATGTCAGTCAAATGGACTGAATGGAAAGAATTATTCATAAAGTTCCTAGAAGCAACAGAAAATGACATGAAATCAGATAAAGTAAAATTAGGAATATTCCACCATCTCATTGGAAAAGAAGGGAGAGATGTAATAAAAACATTAGACCATAGGAACCCAGAATATAAAACAAAATTGCTACCCATATTAATTCAAATGGACAAATATTTCAACACCATGAAAACAATATTATATGACAGAATACAAGCATATACAATGGAGCCACATGAGGGAGAATCAATTGATCACTTTCTAACTCGCTTAAAAGTAGTAGTTGAAAAAGTGGACTTCAGAGATCAAAAACAAAATATCCTCTGAGATAGAATTATAATGATACAAAAAGAAGAAGGACTAAAAGACAGATTATTTGAAAAGGGGAATATTACACTAAAAAAAGCTCTGGAAATAATATATGGACATGAAACTAGAAGACACAAAAATGAATTACTGGGAAAATCTGAACTATTTATTAATGTAATAGCGAAAAATACAACAAACATACGCAATTGTCAAAAGTGCAAATGTAATCACCCAAAACGTGAGTGTCCTGCATTTGGGAAAAAAATGCTATAATTGTGGAAAGTTAAACCACTTTTCCAATAATTGCCATACAAGAAGTTATGACCATAAAATTTTAAAAAACCCAAATTGCTCAAACACAAGGTATCATAAAAATATTAAAAGAAATGGATGTTACGTAAATGAAGTACATGATAATACAACATCAGATTCATTATATACCAATGATGTTGAAAACACAATTGCATATGTCAGACGTGTAGATTCAACTCATTCATTTAATGGTTGGTATGAACAGATTTTATTAGACAACAATAAAGTAAAAATAAAAATAGACACAGGAGCTGATGTAAACATTATGTTTAAAAAAGTGCTTAATACGATTTATCCACAAGCAATAATATACAAAACAAAAAAGAAATTACTTGCTTTTGGAGGATCATTTCTTACTCCAATAGGAAAAGCAAAACTTCAATGCAAAATAAACAAAGACCTGCATAATTTACGTTTTATAACAATAAAAGAAGATGAACCAACACTTCTTAGTAGCCATGATTGTAAGTTATTAGGTTTAATTAAATGCAACAAAATTACAGTACAAAAAGTAACAATGAAAAATAAAAATAAAAATGATCAAAATATATCTAACAACAACAAAGATAAAATAACAAAGAGTAGAAAAGATAATAAAAGTATTTAAATACAGGAAGTAAAAGAAAATGAAAACTTCAAGTGTATATATGAGAAATACAAAGATGTTTTTCAAGGTGTGGGTTATGAAGGCGAACACCACTTTACAATAGACCGAACATTTAAACCAGTTGTCCATGCACCTAGATTAATTCCACTATGTATACATGAACAATTATGTGAGGAATTAAAAAATTTGGAAGATATTTGTTTACAACATGAAATATTAAAGAAATTGGGTGAAGAACAGTCCCATCAATTAATTGAAAAGGAGAGAGAAGTACAGCAAAAATTTCAATTAGCAAAGGAAAAGAAATGGCATAAAATCACTAATAAAGAAGCTGAAATGTTAGAATTAGAAAATAAAATTCAAGAGTTGGAAAGATACAAAATTGATGAAAGTAATCAAAAGCAAGTTGATGTTAAAAAAACTGAAGATAATGCCAGGCTAGCTATTCACAATAAAGAATTACTTGAAATGGAATGTAATGTGTTAAGAATCAAAGTTCACAAACATCAATCTAGTGTAGAAGAATTAGAGAAAGAAAAAAAGTTTGAATTCTGAATTACATCAACAGCTTAAAGACGATCTTCACAGTTTATAAGTTGTTCATCAGGATTTGTGATTACAAAACAGCAAATTAAAAACTATTGATTTATTAACAAATGATCTGAAAGTTGCCAAAGCTGATTTTATCAAAATGAAGAACACAGCTAAAAGATTCACAATAATTCCACAGACACGAGAACCAGATGAGGAGACACAGTTGCCCATACCAGAGACAGAGAAATCACCAACAACAACATAAAGTGATAATGGCACAGCCATAAGAAGAATACTAGTCGAACATTCTGAGATGACAAAAAACTCAAACTGAAGAAGAAGGCCTCCAGTATATTTAAAAGACTATGTTTGTAAATAAAAAAAAGAGAGTTGTCATGTTATGGCTAATACTACAATTGCAGACTGACACCTAGTGGTGACAACTGAGATTAGCAAGTGTGTGACATCACTCTTATGTTAGAGAATGCTAGTAGTTAATAAAGTTTGATAGTGATCTACTTATGGCCAAGAACATAACAATTACACAATATACATCTTTAGATTATAAACATCAGCAGAAATCCCTGACATTAATTGTCTAGCCAGAAAACATTTTCATAAATTTGCGACTTCTTAAACAGTTTGAATAATTATTTTGAAGAAGTTGTGTTCTCTTAAAAGTTTGACAATTTAAATGACTTTTTTTAGTTCTTTTTATCTATTAAAAATATATTAAAAACTACTTCTTATAAAGAACATACAATAAAGTTCATAAGTAAATTAACTATTTTCTTAACTTAAAGAAAGTTTTGAAACAGCGAATCTTCTTTTTTTAAAAATGTATTCTAAATTCGAACATATTTAAATTTACCAACATAATTATTGCTTAGATAATTAAACAGAAGACTATAATATAACAATTTCAGTTCGTTTTTATATTTCTGAAAGCATATCACATAAACACTCATACTCTTTATTGTTTAAATATATTTACAATTTGTAATGAATTCCAAACATTTATTTCTTTTATTACAATAATAAAATGTGAAGTTGACTTAAGGTTTTGTCAATGCCAAGTTCTGATTAGTAAAAATACCATTAGTTGGAAACATTTATTTGTTTGTGCATATAAATAAATTAAAATAATTCATTTTTTTAGAATTATTCTTTTAATATTTAATTAATTTACGCATATATATATATATATATATATATATATATGATGTGAAAAGCTAAGTGCATGTTATTTATATCTTTTGTTGATTTGATATAGGCACAATTCAATTCATAAACAAACATAAATTATTTTAGGTGAGGCTCGTGTGGTACCCTCACAATATATTGATTTGAATATTACATATATTTTGGAAAGAATACAGATATCAACCTTAATTTATATATATATATATAATACAAATGATTTAAAGTTGTAATTATAAATTTTATTAAATGCTCACTATTATTTCAGTAATAGTTTTAACAAGGCTGTAAACCTTAGCAATGAGCGTCTGAAAAAATCATCACTAGGGACCTCTGTAGGTCTTTAAAACACATGCTTACGCTATGAAGAAAAGGGGATTCTCTCTTTTCTTCATAGCGTAAGCATGTGTTTTAAAGACCTACAGAGGTCCCTAGTGATGATTTTTTTCAGACGCTCATTGCTAAGGTTTACAGCCTTGTTAAAACTATTACAATTATTCTATGAATTTAAATTGAATGCAATTATAATTCTTTGTATTATAGAGCTGCACTGTTATCAAATTATTAAAGGCAGCTTAATAAATTAATGAAAAAAATATCATTTGTAAATTTTATAACTTTCCATGTGTCTGTGTACTTTTCATATTATATACGTGTTGCATGCAGTTATATTGATTTGTATTTAAAAAAAGTGATTTATAAATTTAATAAACTCATGAAACATTGAATGTATTATGTAAAATTATAAATAGTAAAATATAACCAATGTAATAATAAAAAAAGAGAAAATAATTAATTTATCTAAGTTGTATATACATAAATATTCTCATATTCTCGTAGTTTTTTTTTTTTTTTTTTAAAAAAAAGGAGAAAATGTTTATATTTTATAATGTTTCAGTTTTGTCTTGTAGAAAAAGCTTAAAAAATAAGTTGCCTTTTTCAGTTTATTGAAAAAGAAATTTATTAAATAGCAAGAGAGTATAATATATTTAAAATTAAAATATTAATGTAGACGGATAAAAAAAAATCGTTTTTATATTTATTTCCGATAATATGTAAATAAATTTTGAAATAATATTTTCTTTAAAAAGTTCAAATGTATATTTGTGTAAAATGTGCCAATTCGATTATGATATATTGTAAATAAAATATGTAATACTTTATATTGCAAATAAATAAATAAACTTATAAATTTATAGTAAATGATAAAATCAAAATGAACTTCCGTTGCTAATAATACACATAAAACAACGCGCGACTGCCTTACAAGCAGTTGCCCGGGTTGCGGGTTCACGTCCCGGCCGATGCTATGACACTTGAAAAATAAATAAATAAAACAAAATTAAAATGGTATTTGAACATAAGAGGTAAGAAATCAAAGGATTAAAAACATAAAAAACAAATTAATATTTAATTATTAATAATAGAAAAAACAATTAAAAAAATAAAAGAAGAAATCATACTTTTGTAATTTTGAATATTATAATTATTAATTGATGATTAATTACGTTATGCAAAAGAATATTATATTTAATAAATAGTAAATCTTAATTAAGAAAATGACAAAATAGAAACCAAGGATATATTTCTCTTTGTGATTCACTACGGAAAATGCCTTTATCTACCTTTTTTTTCCTTCGTTATATATAATTATGTGTGTGTGTATGCTAGTGCAGCAAATAAATAAAATAGGGTGTGTATTGATTTTGCATATATAATAAATAAGTAATTAAAGTGAAAGGCTGAAACCCTCTCGCAAATAACGGTAGTTTTAATCATTAAATAATATATATAAAGTGCACATTAAGTATTACCTGAGAAATTATATTTTAATTTAATAAGTGATATTAAAGCTCAAACAATCTTAATGATAACAGATATTTTATTTCATATTTGTTTTATGCTTCTGATAATTATTGATCATAATTTTTAGTGAAATTAATATTCACACTTTTTGATATTTTATTATTTATTGTCGTCACGCAATCTTTTTTTGTATAGGATATAAATTCTAGTTTTTATAATTTTCTTTTGAATTTATTGTTCTAAATTACAATTTTAAACAGATTTCACTACTAATAAAATTCTTTTATTTCAGGTTTAATACCACTGAATTTTAATAAGTTTATTGATTCAGAATCACACAAAAAATATTTATTTATTAATTAATTCAACATTTCAGTTTTTTTTTCCCAGGCCTCACTTAAAGAAGTGTGAAGAAAATAACTATGACAACAAAACTAATACAAAAATGAAATCGAAATTTAAATATATAAATTTAAAAGTCCGAAAGTGGCTGTTTATTTTTTTTTTATTAGTTTGCTACTATCACATTCATTATATACTTTTAATCGCAGCATTATGTTCACTTGTATACATAGTCTAATATTTAGTAATCTTAATAATATGTCTACAACTGATTTTCATTTTTCAGTCTCAAACTTATGACAACAGTTTATTTAATCCAAATCATCCTTTGGGAGTTAAATATTTTCTTGATTATCTACAAGTAGCGATAACAGCATAATTAATTCATATGTCCAGAAATGTAAACCCTAATTTGCAGATGTTAACGGCAAAATTATTATTTAAAGAACTTATAAAATATACTCTAATTTAGAAAAATTAAATATAATCATCAGAACCATTTTCGCCAATATTAAAAACAAGAAATTACAAATATAATTGTTTTATTTTTAAAATTAATGAACTGACATTTAACACACAAAACAGATTTACCTGATATATATATATATATAAAATCAAGCGATATGTCACGTGACTTATATAACTTGATTTACACAAATAAAGAGTGTGTTAATATCTCTAACCAAGATTTTTTTTATGATAAATGCTACAAAAGAATCCATTCAAATCATCTTTATCTAGGATTGTCCCCATCCCCAGATAGATTTTGAGTTATGGCTCTCTTCAGTGAGAAGCTAGAACATCATATTTAAAACCACTATTCAACCTAAGAATTTATCTAATAGTTAACACTGAAGAAGTTCTCAAATTTTCTGATATCTACATGTCTTTAAATTCAGTTCTTCAACTGTAATAATCATATGAACCAAAACATAATTCAGATACACTATGTATTAATAGGTTTACTAATTTAATTTTACCAAAGCCCCCAACAGCAAAAATATTAATGGTAATAAAATCAAGTCATATGTCACATGATATATAGCTTGCAATTACAAATATGTAAAATTTTGCTGTTGGGGGATTTGGATAAATTAAATTGTTAAACCTATTAATATATGGTGTATCTGAATGAAGTTCATGCACATATGATTATTTCAGTTGAAGAGATGAATTTAAAAACATGTAGTTTTAGTTGGTGTTTTAAATCTGATGCCATAACTCCTCACTGAAGCCAGGCATAGCTCAAAACTGTTCTGGGGATGGGGACAATCCTAGATAAAAATAATATGAATGTTTTTTCTTGTATAATTTATCACAAAAAAGCTTGTTTACCGAGTTATTAGCATGCTCTTTATTTTATGTATTTGTAAATGCAAGCTATATAAATCATGTGATGTATGAGATTTTATTACTAATATTATTTTGCCATTGGGATATTTCACTAAATTAAAGTGGTAAGCCTATTAATATATGGTGTATCTGAGAGCCAATCTATGCTTAGAATGGACTGCCTCCTTCCTTTGTTCGACCTTCAATGTCAGTTTTATTGATTTTTAACTTGTAAAATAATTCAAGAGAGGGCAGCATCTTATGGAACTTTTTTATTACCTTTCAAATGATGATAAAATCTTTACTGTTGCATTAAAATGACAGAATTCAAGTGACATGAAGCAGCTTTAAGTCATCTTGTAAAACTCCATTGAAAGATTAATGACTGAGCTATTAGCAATATTTATGACAAAATAAATAGCTATTGCAAGATGGATATTCTGAGTGATAATTAGAAATATAAATGAGGTGTGAAGTGTGAGATGATGTGAATGGACATGCACCCACACATACAAGTTAGATCTTGGAATAGAAATAAACAATAATTTATAAAATTAATGAACAAGCACTCATCATGGCCTGGCCAACAAACAATACTTATTCTCACTAGTTTATCTCCCATACCAACAATTCCTGATACAATCCATTCCTCTCTCCCACTATTAGATATACATCAAAATAAAAAGAATTTAATGATTGGTACACTCCAACTAACATCCTAAGAACTTTTCAACCAAATTACACATTACATTATATCACAATTTATTTTTTCTTATTAGGTGCCCCTGATCATTATTGGCACAATGTGAACTTTCCACATTCCTTTGTGGTGCCAATCGTTTCTATCAGTCCTATTTTACTTATAATAAAAAAAGTGAATTTTATATATATATATATATATATATATTAAAGGGTGTGAAGGTTGCCTTGACAGCAGTTAGAAATATTGGTTGCTATATTTACTGTGAATGTTTAGGTGGTTACTGGTTGGAAACTAATTATATATATATATATAAAGTAGATCCACAATGTTACTAATATATAAATAGATATATTATTAATTATTACATATATGCAAACTAGTAAGTTTCAGTACATCAGATAATTAAAATAAGAAACTTTCTTTTCATGGTAATATGAAAATGGAACTTGTGTATTATGCCGCTTCAAAAATTGGTCTCATGATGAGTTTAAGCCTTAATTTAGTCACAGTCACTAATTGTTGGGGTATTTAAAATTAGTCTCTAAATATCAGAAGACTCCTATGCTTTTAAAACACTCATTCACAAGAATGTGTTAATTATCTAGTGAACAATGTGAATAATAGTTTTCTATTTTAATAATAATTTATATGCATACAAATATATGGCAAAAAATCCCATAAGCCAACCTAGTGTGACTATATATAATATATGGAAACCACTAATCAACTTTGCTCTGAGGAAAAAGTGAAGAAATCAGGAGGAACCTCATAGATAAGTATATGAAATTACTACATACTGTTGCCTTTGGCAGGATGGCTCAGTTGGTTAGAGCATTACCTTAAAATTCAATTATGAAAATTCTAAGGACACATGTTCGAATCCCATGCTAGTACTGTCACTCGTCAGCCAGCAACACCTGAAAAAGAGAGGAGAAAAATACCCCTCGAAACGTTAGTGCATATACTAACCTGTTTGCTGTGATATTACTAACAGTTAGTGCATATACTAACTTGTTTGCTGTGATATGACTAACATTGTTTGCTGTGATATTACTAACAGGTGGTGCTTATACTAACCTGTTTGCTGTGATATTACTAACAGTTGAATGCATTTAAAATATTTAACTAAAATGAAACCTTTCTAAAGACATTCAACACACATATTAGATGATGGAAATAGTCCAATATAAAAATACAGCTAGAACACCATCATCATAAACCTTCAGAAAAACATAAGGGTGTGTTGTCTCTATATTCTAAGTAAATCTGTTGTAAACAGATTGTTTTAACTTTATTTATAAATATTAATATATTCATTGAACTATCTACATTGAAAAAAAATCATATATTTATAACATACTGATACAAATTTTATAATACTTTAAATTAATAGAACAATTAATGAAGATTCTTGTATGGAATTTGCTTTGCTTTATAATACTTATAAATAATATATTCTTAATGATTCCAACACAATTGAAATAAAACAAACAATCTAAAAATAATAAATATTTTCTTTATTGAACCAGATTTTATTCTATATTAGGGTCTTTTCAAAATGCACTTTTGTAATATAATCACATGTGATGTGATGTATTGTGGCTTCTCCTTAAATGAAGTCAAAAATATCTCAGCAATTATGCCCAGATAAACCTGTTAACCACTTTATTTTCCATTACCCACTCTAAATTTTCCCATATTTTGGTCCATACCATTTCCACAACATAATCTTTGTCACCTTTATAACCTTTATATCTAAATCCCCTTTATTTATTTCCAAACCCAGCCTAAAAACCAATAATTCACTTTCTGTATAATCACTTTTTTCATATTTATTCTTCCATAACTTCATTATATATACCCTTTCTGTTTTCAAGCATTTACATTCAATTAACAAATGCCTAATATTTTCTATTCCTTCCTTACATAATTTACAAAATAAATCACCCATATTTTTCCATTTACATGTATATTCTCTTGTAGCTATCAATATTCCCTCTAACATTCATTTTACATAATCATTTTATATAATCACATAATATATATATATATACTTTAATAAAAATATAAACAAATATTATAGACAACTACATTAATAAATATTTAATTTATTACATCGAATCGATTTTCATTCAAAATGAACCTTTTCAAGATGTTAGAAATATATATATATTAATACAAAGATTTTCACAGGTTGCATATATAAAAGATATGTTTTGTGGGTTCATCCCTGTTAAAAAAATTTAAACATTAATATACCGACATTTCGACTTTATCACACAAGTCACCCAGTGGATGACTTATGTGATCAAGTCGAAATGTCGGTATATTAATGTTTAAATTTTTTAACAGGACTGAACCCACAAAATAAGTCTTATATATATACTTAACTCTCCCCCCATTTTTATATACATATTATTTTTATGCAATAAATAAAATTACATTAAATACAATTCAATAATTATTATACATGTATTATGCAACATAAATTATATATTACTTTACATTAACTCCATTAAATTAATTATATACACATACTTTTTAGAGGAAACTAAATTATATATCATTACTCATATATTTTTACTAATAATATCTTCAAATATAACCTTATTTATTTATATTCTTATACAAATTGTGCAATTTAGAGGAAAATTATGCAAACACATTGTTAGCAGTTAATATTGAAAAAAAAAAAAAAAACATTTAACATTAGTGGCATAAAAAACTTTTATCATCCATGAAATTTTCACAATCAAGAGTAAAAGAAAAACATTCATTAAAATTATTTTACGTTTTTCGGAACTTACAGTGCAAGACATATTGATAGTTGGTTATATAAAAAATAAATTTAATAAGTGTAAAATACATAATCAGATTATCACCAAGTGTTATTGATTCCTAAAATATATATTTTATTTTGTGGGAAACGCAGTCAAAAAAACCCATGATATTATGCTATGCGGAAACTGTCAAACCCTTGTGACACTATCCTCCACCCCCCACCCCCCTTTCAACAGACTTTGATAATTGCTACATTAATAATCTAATTAAATAGTTCCGTAGTTTAAATCATAAATCATCTTTAATAAAATAATACAAATATGTTAATGAAAATGTAATTTAATATTGAATACTCTTAATCCCTAAATCAAAAGTTATAAATGTAATTTCAAATATAATTCAAACACTGAAAATATTTTAAAAACTGCCTAAACCAATTTGTGCGCTGAACATTTTAGTCTTTTAATTTGAAAACGCATAAAAGATTGCTGGTATTGTTTTTTTCGATACTTCAACTATATATAAATAAGAAATTAAATTATAAAGTTATATAGGAAAGAATGTAAAAATATATGACATCGCCTATTGATATATCATGACATAAGCTCAGGATAATATACCCAGAAAAAGTCAAATCTTTATCCTCCTGTCACTAAAATTGTAAATAAAAATTCAAAACATTATAAACAACGGATATAAATTTAAATAATCTAAGATGGTAAAATATCATGAAAAAATCAACTTTCTAATTTGTATTTACCAGACAGAATTAATTAATAAGCGATAAAAAAAAAGATAACTATAACGATCTTATAAGAGATTACAATAAAGAGAAATCAATTAAAAATATCACATCTCCTAAATTAAATTTTTCAGATGTTCAATATAAATGTTAAAAATGGCTAAATTAGGCAGTCATAAAAAGCACATATATTTTCTTTCTGATATCACTGGGATATTACTTTTTAAAGCTGTTTAATTCAGTTTCAGTGAACCAAACCAGCATTTATCTAGGTTCAATTATAGATATAATTTTTTTTAATTAAGTTAATTTTTAGTATAATTTTACTGCATATTAAGATTTCTTCAATTGATAGCTAAGAATGTTTTTCAAAGGTATTAAAATGATTATTGAGTCTTACAATTATATATATATAATTGAAATAATATTTTTAACGGTTTAAAAACAATTACAGACAATCCTTAAATCCGCAGAAGTACTTTCGGTTACTTTCTAACCTGCCTCAACTGCCATTAAATTCAAAAACCAAAAGCGGAAGCAAACGTCATCAATTCAAATTCCACGAATCTCGTATTTTAATGTTAGAAGCTTGTCGATTTATTAAATGCGTTTTTATTCCTGTTTATAAAAATTGCCTCTTTAATTTTTCTTTTACCATGATCTCTCTCTTCATGAAGAATTTTCACATTTTCAAAATTAAATATAAATTTATATTTACATGTTTTTTTGTGATCAAAGAAAACTGAAGGAGAAATTAAATCACCATTATTTTTATTTTTTACATGCTTATATAACAATTCATGTTCCTTCAATCTTTTCTCAATATTACACCTAGATTTACTTATATATGATAGCATACAAACACAAAAAATTTGATATATGACATTACTTTTTTGCTTGACAGGTATGACATCCTTAAAATTATTGACTAAT